>BMAU01004138.1:0-600000 GCA_019973935.1 Trichonephila clavipes | reverse complement strand
TTACAATTCTCTAGAAACAAAATAACACTGTTCCCATGCAAGAAAAAACACTAAGTATCAAAATTTGTAAAGAACATTTTAACCAAAATTCCTAATACAATATGCAGTTTGCAACTCAAAAATATAACAGTACTCACCCACTTGAAGTACTCAGCTTGCTGTCAGAAGCAATTTATGTGCAGTAATATGGCACTAGTTGTTTTGAACTCTTCCGTGTGAACAATGGTCCTTTTGACCAATCTTGAATTCACTCGTGGCACGGCTTCAAAGATGAATTCAATTGCAGCACGGCTTCCGAAGATGTCTTTTTCTCCCTGCGTTGCGGTCCGTTCGTAAAAACCCAAAATTTCCGCCTCTCACGGGTCCTGAATGCTAACTTTTTATCCCAAAGCACTGCCACCAAAACTCAAAGCTGTAACGTTTGAAAGAATAACGGTAGCGTATTCTTGGTTAATTTAAATATGGAATTTATTTACGTCACAACTATTGAATATTATTTACAGAATGATACATTACAGTTATTAAAGTTAATTATAGATTGTTAGAGTCCACTATTTTCTGAGAGGGGAGGATTCGTTGGTTACCGCTCCTGAGCAAGTTCAAAGCATCTCTCCCTCATCTTGCGGTCGACGGGGCTAGATTCCTCCGGGGGTCAAAAGGGGTTGCATTGCACCTGCAAGATGCACGTGTGGGTGTCGGGTCCAACAAAAGATGCCGACTAGATGTTGATGTTCGGAGAAGCGACGTTACAACGAGAAATTTAGTATAACTTTCTTAGGATGTATCAGCGCCCAACTTGGATTGTGTTTGGATTCTTAACTTTTCCAATTCAAATTCATCTTTGCGTTTTTGCTCATCTAACCTCAATTGTTTGAAGCATAATCTTTCTTCTCGTTCTTCAATGCGTGATTTTTCTCTTTGCTCTTCAATGCGTAATTTTTTGTCTCGTTCTTCAATGCGTAATTTTTCTTTTTGCTCTTCTTACTTTTTCTCCCTGGCTTTGCGATCCTCAACAATCTTGAATGAATGTTTTTGGTCAGTTCTTCGTCATAATTTTTACTACCAATAATTAGATCTTTGAGTGTCGCGATGGTCATAGATTTATCGAATTCTAAATTTAATTTCGTGGCTAAGACAAATAAATCTTCGCGTCGACCTTTGCCAAGATATGCCATTTTAAAGTTTAACTTTAATTTCAGATAGTAACCAAAGGAACAAAAAAGGAATAAAAGGTCACGCGTTCAAAAAAATGATGTTGCTATAGGCAAATCTCGTTTTCATTTACAAAAATTCCCAAGTTAAAATGATATTGCATCATACACTAAATATACATTAAAACATTCAAATTTTGTTCATTTAGAAATATTTTAAACCAGTAACGTGTAAAGACAACAGTGCGAGCTAAAATGCGTAATGCTTAATTTGAAATAGTCAAATTATTAATTTCAACTAAAAACAAAACTTTTTTAAACCATTTAACATATCAAATATCTCATTTCGTTATAATAAATGCAAAAAGAATTTGAAAGAAAAAGTAAATGAATATAAATCTTATTTAGAAACTGTGATTAAATTTATTGTGATATGAAAATGAAGTTAATCATTTAAAGTTCTTTGCTGAAAAAAGCAAACAATTAGAAGTTAGTCACTTTAAGAAAAATCTCATATATATTTTTTATTACACCAATAAAAATAAAATCTTTTTAGGATCTCATCAGCGAATTTTAAGGATAAACACATGTTTCAATAGAAAGCATAATAATTCTGTCAAAAATGAACTCAAAATGCTTATATATTGAATGATAAAATACACCATTAAAAATAAGTTCATGTAGAATCTTTAATCAATAAATTCTGAAAAACATATCATATTCTTTCAAAATATATTTTTCGAATACTCATAAAAATAATTAATTACTAAACAGCTGCGGGAGAAAGATGTTACACTATATGAGTCATTGTGATAACCAAATGTTTAGGAATGGAAGAAACAATCTCTTAGTTCAAGGTCAATGACGCACTTTTCGTACACACATGAAATGCAATTCAATTCGTTATTAAATTAGATAAAAATAAAAAACTTTAATATTACGTACAACTTCCTTAATATATTAAAACATATAATTGTAGAAAATTTTAATTGATACGATTTCTATACATAAATAGAAAAATAGTATTTCAGAAAAACACACATGATATTTAAAAATATAAATTACTTCATGAAATCGACTAAAGCAATTTTTTTAAGCAAATTGACGGTGGCTCACGTATTCTTTTCTGAATATTCCCTTTTTCTCCTGTCCCAAGGAAAACTAAAAAAAACACAGTACCTGAGATTCACTGGACGACGCGTTCACTGATAATCTTGAAATAGACACTGGACTTATGAAGCTCTTAATATATATAAGTTGTACACTGCAGAAAATAACGTGTTTTCGGCGAGTGATCTTGACTCCGGGAGTCGTTTTATCCACCTAAATGTTAGTATGTTATGAGAGGCAATCCGCGCATTTTTGATTCAGTCCGTTTGTAATTTACGAGTGCAGCCAAAAATGGTTTTTTTTCTTTTCAAAGAAGAAGAAGGTTGGGAGTTCATCAACTAATTATTTAGAGAAGATTTTCGAAATCAAATCCCGGCCGAGCCCCCAATTATTTCAGTGGGAGTCCGAATAAAATTTTTGAATAAAAATCAGACTCTTCAGAAGGCGGGATTTTATATTGGCGAGGTGGTTGTCTAGGGGTAAGTATTTAAGGGCGAATAATGAATTAATTGAATCAAAGTCATTTAAACGCAGATACTTTATTTAAGTAAAAAAGAATTTATTTAAAGTTAAAGGGAAATATTTACAAAAGGGAATATTTACAAAGAGAAAGACATGCAGAAATTAGGTTAATTGAAAGTTGAGTTATACCTTTAGAGAAGACGGGGAAATTAATTACCTTTCTCATGCTTGGACGTTAGGACTGGTATCGCGCTGGGCGCGAAATGCACTAAAAACGTGACGTGTTGAACCGGCGGGGGTTAGTAGGCCTCTGCCGAAAAATTATTCAAGCCTGAGCTCCGAAAGCTCACTAGACGGCGCTGCTTCGGAATGCAGTAATAAACAAAATTGACATTAATGGTCCTCTGAAAAGGATATGACTCAACCTTTTAACAAAATGTTTCAGAGGGAAAATCCTACATATATAATACTTATCTAGTAAAAAAAAGTCTAATGAGCAAGAATTTATCCATTGTTATTTAAAAGTCATTTCCTTCCCTAAATAGCAAAAATTTTACTTTCTCCATTCTTCAAAAACGTCGAATCACTGTTATTGAATCATTTTTTTAAAAATATTTATTTCTAGAACAGGATACTATTGAAAAACTCTGTAACGATTTTTTCTAAGTTAAGAGATTCTTTGAACTATGTATTGATCTTACATTAGTGAATCCATTTATAGTACATACAAAACCAAAGCTTCCATGAAATAACAAAATAGAATATCGATTGCATATAACTGAATGCACTTTACTGGTGTTGATGTTTAAGACTTGTTTAAAACTTTTTTCAAAGAGAAATATCGATATTCAAGTATTTTAAAAACATTTAAAATCCATCTCCTGCATTTACATTTTTATTTCTTATTTTTCTCTTTAAGATAGTTACTTTTAAATAAATCTAATTAACTAAAAATCAGAACAAATTTTAATCTTCTGTAGCAATCACAAATCACGTGCTTAATTAAGTTTAAAAGCTTCCTAAAAGTTGGAATCATAATCTCTTGGAAAGATATTTGTACAGATCCCTTTCTTGTGCTCAAATTTTTAAATGTAAAACGGTTTAACGCAGCGATACTCAACATGCCGGGCCTTTTTAAGTTGCCCGGTTATGGCCAATTGTTCTGAGAAATTTACTTATTTAAGAACATTGTATTAAAAATTTGGTGGGAAATTCTTTGTCAAGAAATCAAATATATCAATTTTGCTTTTGTTGTCGATGTCGTACGGGTACAAGTTGATATTCTTTTTCTATTTGGATCAGTTACGGTCAGTGATGACAGAACAGTGAAGTAGTGACGATTTTATGGGTGGAACTAATTTTTAACTACCTTTCATATCTTGCAAGCAAAAAATATTCGAAAAAAATAGATCATTTCAAAACGATTTGGAGGTTTGACTATTTTGTAGGGAAAAACAAGCATGGATCAGTAATTGTTTGATTTGTCACGAAAGTGCTGTATTTAAAAATATCAATAAACATGAATCATTCATTGACACTTTTCCTCGAAGATCTCTTTCAAGAGATGATAAATAGGCTTTCTTGAATAATCTTTGAACCGCAACAAATTGTTTTGTTAGTGGTAATATAGCGGTAAAACAAGACATCCTATGAAGTTTGTTATATTATTGGTAATCCCATATGAAACCCATTTACTGAAAGATATACAGAAATTGCGAAGGAGTGTTTCTTAAATGCTTCTAATTTAGTGTTAGTGGCAAGAATAAAAAATATAAAAAATAATATAATTAAAAAAGCAAAACACACATAGGAGGTATTATATTTTGATCAATTTCCACATTTTAAATTTCGAATGTTATCTTGCTCTAAAAGCATCCCCCCCCCTTATCCTCATGTTGCGGCCCACGTGAAATGGCTGACGTATGCGGCCCTGCAGAAAAAAAGGTTGAGTACCCCTGGTTTAATGGATCCTGTCTGACTTCATCAGACTCTAGAGGATTACCGACAACACACAACATAATAAAACCTACCTATTTAACCGTTTTATATTACTCTCAAGTTCAATTCATATTCAGACATTAATGTAGCATTTGCAAAAGCAAGAAAAATCGTTAAGTACATGCTACAATTATTTATTTTTCATATAATGCATATGAGCTTTTGTGATTAATGTAAAAACGAAGTTTATTTTAAAGAGCTAAAATGCTCCGATAAAATGTATTAAATAAGAGTAAATTATTCCCTCTGCTTTTTTTAAAGCTGAAATGATGGTAATGATCCCTAAAGAACTTTCTACCGAAATTCTTTCAAATATAAACATTTTCATTATGAAATGGAATAGGAAAATAGTTTTTTTCAAACTGAAGAAACCCTCATTAAAGTTATTTATCATTCATTAATTTTTGATACGGCTTTCCCCATCAGATGGAATAAACAATGTGAATGTATTAAAAAACCGTGTTAATAATTCTGTAATTTCAGGTAATAAAATGCGAAGGAAATGGATCCTAAACAGGATTATTTTTAAATATATAAGGACATACCACGTATTAATATAACTTGATTTTTGTTAATGTACACAGATAAGTACAGTTTGTAGTGATATATATTCCTTTACATTATTTTTACAGGATGAAAAATGTGTAATGTGCTTTAATTATTCTAAGTTATTTAAATTACAGATTCCTTTAGGTTGTCAATGGATTTTGACTCTGGATTTCGTGCTTTATCCTTCAATGAAAAGAATCTGAATTTTTGAAAAGTCTTTTATAATTGCGGAATATTTTAAGAACATTGTGAAGTAGATATAACAGTAAATCCTCTATTTACGTGAATTAAATTCAATGCACTCTACTATAATTTTTCAGAGTACAGACATCACCAGGAAGCTTTACGAGAAAAATAATTTCGGAAATTTCTTAATTTGATTCATTTTATAATCACGTTAAGTTATTTGCAGTTGCATAGTTGCTATTTCTAGGACAGGTAAATATTTGTGGGATCAATATATAATCCCATAAAGAAAGGTACATTTTCATTTCGTTCATGGTTCTATTTACGCTGTTCACCTTTTTTTTATGCAGTGTTTTCTAAATCAAGTACTTTAACAAGTGGAAGGACTGTTGTACAAAAAGAATATTTTTTATAAAAGTTTACTTTCAATTATATCCCGCTAATAAAAGAAGATTTTCATTAGAATCGGATTAAATAAGAGAACTGTTATTCACAAAGAGATAAAAGTCTTTTATTTTAAATCGCATAACTGAAGTAAAATAGTTTCTATTGAAACGGTTGTTCAGGTACTCAGGGACTTTATTATTGTCCGTGTTCTTTTCCCGTGGGTTTCACTTTTTTCCTCGCAAAAATGAATCTTTTAAACGTCTACAGAGCCGACCCCACCACACCATTTTAGAAGCTGGATGATGAGCTTGCTGCGGGAATTGTTTTCTTCTGCTTATCTTTTTAGACATGCTTAGTGTATATGTAGTCACCATAGCAATTGTAACATTTTTCAGCGTCAAATGTTTACTTGAAGGTAAGAACTCATCTGTGACCATTACGGGGGCGGGGGACGCTGCAACAGTTTTACTTTTTAATTATTCGACCCTTAAATAATTTTGTAAGAAAATGGCTAGTTATTGTTCAATTACGTCTTAGTTTATGGTTTTTGTTTACTGTGTGACACATGGAACTTATTAATCCTTTACTCTGAAAATAATTTAGACCAGTTCTATGTCTGACTTCCAGGATAGTCTGAAATATTGTTGCTCCAGAAAATGTCTTAATTAATCAATAAAATTATTCAATACAAAAAACATTTATGAATCTCTTATTTACATTGTTCTGCAAACAAATAGGAATGATTAAAGATGTGTTTGAACTGAAAAAGAGCCTAACTTCCATAAAAATGATCGAAATGGAAAAATTCTTTCTGCATTCAGTAGCAGTGATTGCAAGCATTGTTAATATGCTAAAAGTGAAAAATCTAAGATTTGATCGATTTCTACCAATTTAAAAGTCCACTGTAATCCTAATATATAATGTGAAAACTCGCTTAGCTTATAGTATGAAAAACAAATTAGAAAAAACGTTTCATTCAATGAATCAACTCAGATAAAAACGAGTAATATAATAAAATATACTACTCTCAATGCGGTAGTGAAGTTAGAATATATATATAATATTAGTGATAAAAAACCTCTTTCTATCCGAAACATTTTACTATTTTAGACTCCAGTCATTATCACGACGCATAACTAGCTTCTTGCATTGAGTTAACCTAAAGACATTTTAATAAAATAAGATAGTGCTTATCTGTTATTTGAAGTGAAGATGATAAAAATGTCGCCAATATTCTAACCATTGTAAAGAAAAAATTCAATAACATAATATTGATAGGCAATATAGTTCAAAGCTGCAAAAATTCCGATTTTATGTACAATATAAAAGAAATAATTGTGTTTTGACTGAATTAGTAGACTGACTCGGACATCTATTAATAGACCAAAAAAAGAAACTTATCCTTATATTGTCCAGATGTGCTCAGGTCCACGCTTCTATATCATCGCCTACATCTAATCGATTATCGGCCGATTCAGAAGAAATCTTCAGCAAGAGATGGCTACTATCGGGAAAGAAAAAACAAAGAAAATCTACTTCCTTATATCAAATGGAATTGAAAAGAATTGGAAAAGCCGAATATAGAGAGTCGAAATTTGGCATCGCCTTTCAGTACTTCTTTTATCAGAAATAATCCTATGCTTCGAGACACACAAAAGTATAGAAAAAATGAGGATCACGTTAATACAAAAAAGAAAATTCGAGTTTCTGAAAGAATCTACTTAGCAATAAGCGATTAAAGTTTACTTGTTAATATTTCACTTATTTTTGTTTGTGTCTTACGTAACATCGAACAACAGGCAACAACATTCAATTATTAATCTCTTTTTTTTATATCCGCGGTGTATTTTTTCACCTTACAAGATGCTTTTAATCCAAAATTATTTTTTGTGTTTTCTCAAATAAATCAATTTTTTTCGTTTATTTTTCCTATCGAAATATTAACTAAACTGCCTGACAGTTGATAAGGAGCAATTGATTTTTGCAAACTTGCATTCCCAACAGCAGACCAATCAGAGTAAAATTAAATGCAGATGACGTAATACTATAGGACCTTTTATTAGTATGAAAAGCAGTGCATGAAAGCTCTTCATTCATCTGAAAGTTCTTACAGTTAAGTGTTTAATAAAAATAGCTTCTTAGGTTGTTACAGAAGTTATCTCTGTGAAATTCTCTGTGTAGTGTAACAATCATTAGATTAAACTGTTTGCAAGGCATCATTTGAGAGCTTTGTGACGGGCGCACGCGTCTTCTCATTAACATGTCCTTTGAGTTCTTTGGGGCCAGAATTAATGGTAACTCTTTTCCAACCAAACCCAAGAAGGGAAGCGTGAAGGAAAGATGCAAATTAGGAAACTTTTAAATATTAGAAGTTACAGTAAGCGGTGTGGCAATTCGGGGAATGATATGATAATTAGTGATTCAAGCGTGAAGAGATTTTGGAAAGTTTAAGTGACAGCCAACAGAAGTTATTCGTGACAGAGAGCATTAGGTCAAGGTGCATGCCATTGCACTCCTGTAAACCGCAACTTCATCTAGGATTGTATTGATCGCTACTTCATTCTACATTAAAGGTAGGAGTGACTATTTAATATTCGGATCTGTGATAGTCTAGGAATTGAGCTTAGACGAGTTAGTATTGATAGTGGTCCACGGGTTACGCTATTTCGATATTTTATCGTCGCTGTTAAATCAAACCGGAATATGTGCAAATATTGAGTTTTTTAGTTGTTGGCGTCAAAAAATTCTTTTTTTTTCTCATCTATTTTTATGTCGAATCGGCATATCGTATAGCTGGATAAAAATCCATCAGATGGCGTTGGGCCGGTATGCATTTACGCGGGAATAACCATTTTGTTTATCAGTAGACAGATCTATTGCGCAATACGCCAGTCGCTTCAAAACCTTCAAGCATGAACCACATCAATCATGTACGTAAAACTGAATTATCTCACAATAGTACGTTTTTTATTATTTCCCATTTAGGACTTATTGGCAGATAATGCGGTTTGCACTTAACATTAATGCGCTTATAGCAGCCTCAACTAAAAAAAACCGACATATATGCTAAATTGTCGGTTTACGGGTAAATTTTCTCACGGCGAATAAAACAAAATGTTCATCAAAACCGAAATATGTTTAAATAATTCAGTTTCAATTGTATCAAAAAAAAGTTTCGTGTGATATTTTTGAAGATATGCCGGTTTATTTTACAAGCTTTTATCGACCTTGCAACTTAAACTAAAAAATAAAAAAATGTGCATTTATTAAATAGAAGATTGTTATATTAAAAATATTTTTTTACTATTAATTTATTATTCTTACGTACCGTTATGGAAGATGTTTTACGGCTTACTAGGCTCAAAATTGACCCTTGTAGGTAGATACTTAAACTAACTACTACATAGCATTAATATTTTTCGTCAGCTATTTCTGCAATGTTTTGGGGAATGGGAGACTTGCAAAGACAAAGAGAATTTATAAAAGATAGTACACAGGCAGTTGTTCCCAAGTATCAGACGATTACATTGAATCGTAAAAAGGAAAGGGGCTCTAATCAATCATACTCGATAACGAAAGATGGAGAAAAAATACTGGTATGAAAACAATTTTTTAAAAACGCTTTTGACCTGTCGAACCGAGCTATTCGCACAACCTTTGAAAAACAGACAAAAGCACAGGTGTGCTAAGCTTGGAAATGAGAGGCAAACATGGAAATGATCGAAAGTTGGATCAAGATCTTGTGAAAGAGTGCAAGGTTCACATAGGAGAGAAAACATTCCTAGAATTCCTAGTCATTACTGCAGATCTCAAAGATCTCGGGAGTATATCGATGGCGGAAAATCTATCGCCGAACTTCACAGAGATTATCTAAAAGAAAGAAAGAAATCAAACATGGTAGGAATCAGCTACTCCCAGTACAGAGCTATTTTCAAGTCATACAAAATTTATTTTTTCACACCGAAGAAAGATCAGTGTGATGTTTGTCTTATTTACCAAAACACGAAACAAAATACGACAGAATATGAGAATCATATTCTAGAAAAGGACTTGTCCAGACTAGAAAAGGAGAATGACAAGAAATCCACAGATTCAACCGTCGTAGCAGTATATGACCTACAGGCAGTACTGTCATGTCCGCAGGGGGAGGCGTCTTCCTACTACTACATTTCAAAGCTGGCCGTTTATAATTTAACAATTGCTGAACTGAAGGGTGGAAAAACGGTAAACTCTGTTATACTTGGGATGAGACACAGGGAAAAAGAGGCGTGATTGAGATTGGGAGCTGTGTGCTGAAATATCTGCAACATTGAAATGACAAAGCTGACCGTCCAATAGACGTCGTATTATACAGCGACAATTGTTGTGGACAACAAAAAAATAACTTTATGATGTCAATGTACACATATGCTGTTACAACATTAAAAAAACATAAAATGTGTCACACACTAATTTTTAGTAAATGGTCACACACAAAACGAGGGGGATTCGGCTCACTCAACCATTGAAAAATAAGTTAAAAGAGCACTCCGAAGCGGACCGTATACTTACCTTCCCTGGCAAGGTGGCAAGCCTTACCTGGTTCATGAGTTGAGTCATGAGGACTTTTTTCACATAAAAGCTCTGAAGGACTCCCAAGTTATTTTACCCTTATTAAACATTCGAATGCTTAAAGTTATTAAAGATGACGACATATTTTACTTTAAAACATCCTACGGATCACCTACCTGGGAGGAGGCGAAGAAAAGGAATAAACGGGGCAATGGGAGCATGAATCCTGTTTTGGTGCAAGCTTATTCCAAGAGACTTACCACTGATGAGAAGAAGAAAGAGGGTATCCTAAACTTAGTCACCAACGGGATAATACCGTCAATTTATTCAGATTTCTATAAAAATTCGTGAAACTTTGAAATTACCAGCAAAAGGAAGAACAACATTGTGATAATTATTGTAAAAAAAACATTTGTGAAACAATATATATTTTTTTATTGACAAGATTATCTTTTTTTTTACCAAGAACAGGTCAAAATATAAAAGAAGCAACTGTGACACAAAAGCAAATATTACACTAATTTTAAAGTTATACTGTCATATCTGCATATTTCTCTTAATTTAAACAATTTTTGATTTATTTGCAATTACTACTTCAATAAGCAGTATTCATCTAAATTTTATTGATGCATAAGGTGGCTTTGAGGTGAACCAAATGGACGTTAAAAGGAAAATATCACATGCGAAAACTTTAAAGTGTTCAGGTGAAAAATATGCATTTCGCAGATATGCCGGTTTGATTTCAAAGCGACGATATATATATTGAGCGTTTAGCCACCGTAGATTCTCTCACATATGTTATTATTATCTAATCTGTTAGAAGTTTAAGTTTTAAGATCTTAATAAAGTCATATTAAGATCATGGCAGCTTCTAGTTCATTTATCCCTACACCTCTAGCTCACGCTGATAATCAAGGAGAAGGGCACCCGAGGGGGCGCCCTTACAACTTGAGATCATGAACGAGCAATTGGACTTCTGGAAGCAGGCCAAAGTGATACTACTGTGGTCATAGTAAGTCGAGGTCGTTGGTGTGGTGTGTCGAGGAGATCGCTCGACATTCGGATAAGAGTGCTGCTACCATTAGATGTTGGTAAGAAATGGGAAACCATGCCTTACAGACTGCAAAAAAATGTAGCAAACAATAAAAGATAGAATGCGAAAACAAAATGATAGTTCATTCGGCGCTCATGGCCGCTAAGACATTCATATTAACAATACGGCGTGTAACTGGAGCACCAGTGATAATAATGACCATCGAATGACGACTAACTGAACGAACGATGATGCTCCTCATCGTTGCACACTGACAGATAAATCTACAATTGCGCCTGGTGAATTTTATATAAAAATTCACGAGGTGGAATTAAACGATGAACCCCGCTTCAAAGTGAGCCCCAGTCACCATTAAAGGCTTGTCTGGCCATCCAGGGCAGCGATAGGTTACTCACATCTTTATCGTGTTTCACCCAGCTCAACAAATAGGAATTATGGATTATGGTATTGGATAACTGGGTTCAAGCCGGACTCTTGGTTGTTATCTGTGACTCCCTCACAGCATGTCAGTACGTCGACAAAAGTTTGCGCCCTGTAGTGCTACCCTTTCTTTGAATATATATCTCTGGATTCCCATTTCAAAAGGAGATAATACCTGGCCACACGTGACGCGCCTATATATTGCTTGTTCTCGTACTTCTAAATATTTTCTTGGCCGTCGCAAGCACCAGATCTCTTATTAACCCTTTAACGGGCACACAGCTAAAATACAAATTTCTGTGATAAAGTACTTGATAAATGTAATGTTTTCATCATCTATAAACATTATTTAGCGACAAAAAATATCTAATCTTAGGTTTTTTACCTTGGTGGTGGCTATATGTTATAACTACTGCGCATTTAGGACATTTCACTTACTTTTCAGGACAGAAATAATGAATCATACTGCAATAAACATTTTTATGAAAAATAAACATTTATGTAATAACTATTTCAATAACAATTAAATACAAAGTATAAGTGTGATTTAATAATAATAGAGTAATTGTACAACATAGAATATACTCGTATATATATAAAGGGTGTTTTTTTAGAGGTATAGAACTTTAAATTGCAATAAAACAACGATGTATTATTCGATTGACATGATTTTTTTTATTCGAAAGATAATCTTGTGGCATTACATTTCAAATATGATTTCTGGCATAGGACTGCCACGGCTGGCTCGGATGTAGTCCAATCTGGACTTCCGATTTTCGATGACTTTTTTAAACATTTGTGGCCGTATATCGGCAATAACACGGCGAATGTTGTCTTCAAATGATCAAGCGTTTGTGGCTTATCCGCATAGACCAATGACTTTACAGCCCCCACAGAAAATAGTCTAGCGGTGTTAAATCACAAGATCTTGGAGGCCAATTAACAGGTCCAAAACGTGAAATTAGGCGGTCACCAAACGTGTCTTTCAATAAATCGATTGTGGCACGAGCTGTGTGACATGTTGCCGTCTTGTTGGAACCACAGCTCGGACATCATGATTGTTCAATTCAGGAATGAAAAAGTTAGTAATCATGGCTCTATACCGATCACCATTGACTCTAATGTTGGGGCCTTCATCGTTTTTGAAGAAGGATTCCACCAGCCCCATAAAGCGCACCAAACAGTCAGTTTTTCTGGATGTAACGGTGTTTCGACATACACTTGTGGATTAGCTTCACTCAAATGCGGCAGTTTTGTTTGTTGACGAAGCCATTCAACCAGAAGTGCGCTTCATCGCTAAACAAAATTCGCTTATGAAAATCGACCATTATTTTCGAAATAAAATTGCACAATTTGAAAAAGCGTTGTTCAGGCGTGAGTCTATGCATGATGAATTGCCAAACCAAACTGAGAATAAATCACTTGACAACTGTTAAATCGGTCGCCATCTTGGAAAGTAATGCCAACTTAAACTTCTATACCTGGAAAAAAACACTCTGTATAAGTGTAATTTAATAATAATAGAGTAATTGTACATCATAGAATATATATATATTTACTTACTTAGAAAATATATAGACTACTTAGAATATACATTGAACTTGGCATATATCCACATTTATATTTTATTTAATTTTAGTATTGAAAGTTAGAAATAAAGTAATATATTTTTGAGAATTTAAATTAGTTATTTCCCAAATTTGATGAGCTACTTACTGTGGAACTTAATGATATGCAAACGTTTTCTCTGAGCAGGAAAGCTGTAATGAAAGATTTTCGAAGACGAGAATCTTGTACCAGATATTGTAAACAAAGTTTGTTTATATTTCCCACCCCCAACATTTTCACGTGATTCATGTTTCAAGTACATGAAAAGCGAACATTTCTAGATCATTTTTCTGTTCTAGATGGGCAGTGGATATAGCTTCTATCCACATATTAAAGCTTTCCAAAAACCTAAATAAAATCTTTTTTTTAATTGTACGATTGCTTCATTCGTTCAGATGAGAGAAAACTATACATAAGACATGTCAAAATTTTTTCAAGAATCAGAAATTTTATTTATAGTAATCAAAATACAATTTGTAGATTTACACCGAGAAAAACTGCTTTTAACTACCCATCAGAGGACATGAAATGCAAAAAAAGGTATCGTGCTGGCCTCCGTATGAATTGTTATGCGTTTTAGCTTCAATTAACGCATATTGATAGACTAAATATCCAACACCCTCTTTGAGAAATTTTTTTTAATATGTAGCTAGAGAGAGAGACGTATGAGCCACTGCCCGCTAAAGGGTTAATGGACTACGTTTGGAATTTGATGATCGGGCTTCTGCGACTGACCCAGGATCACATCTATCTAATTCAGTAATCGGACAATGTATGGTAAACAGTCTTGCAGGGTGATATCCGCCAACTCTACGAGCCAATACCCAGCCAAACAATAGTTGCACTGGGCCATGATGTGGATCAGGACATTATTGAGTCTTTTTTTCCTTTTGTAGCTATACTTTCTGAATAAAACATTTATTTTTTTTTTTTTTACTGTTACTATTTCATTTTCACCAATGTACGCAAAATATATCCACCAATGCTCGTCTAATTCTTATAATTCCATCCTCTTTTTATGTTACAGTAAAACCTGTTTTTCTGTGGTCCTTTTTCAGGCGATTTTATTTTTGTGCGACCGCATAAAAAATTCTGTAGTATTTCGACGGATTTGCTTGTTATATGTAAGAATTAAATTAACAAGCAAAATTATTAAATTTTCGAGCATTTTTTGTGCGGCTATTTTTATGCGGTTCCTATCAACTGCACAAAAACAGGTTCAACTGTATAGTGTGTATTAAATCACTCTTTGTCCTCTCTCTCTCTCCGTCGTTAAAAGAAAATACGTAGAGCATTGGGTGTTAAAGATTAAGATTAAGTGGTAAATTCGGGGTTGGGGATTCAATATCTTCTTTAGTGTAACAATTACTTATTAAAAGTTAAAATACAGAAATACAGCACATAAAATTAACAAAAAAAAAGTAATAATAATAATGGTCAAAGAACATGGACGGTTTCTTACAGTGACCACACTCTTACCTCACTTGGCCTTTACTGAAGTTAGTGGTCGCTAGATAGCGCTCTGATGCTCAGGACAATCAGTTACAGTTATTATGACAAGAGCTGTTACAAGAACTTATTTTATACAAGAGTTGCTAAATTATATCCTCATACTTATGGAAATAGGACTAATTCATTTATTTAAGCCGACATTAAAGATTTTTAAATTGCTCAAAGCGTTTTTATTACTTATATTGGTTTCGGGAATTTAAATGCATTTGACGAATATTTGAGATTTTGGGCTAATACAATTGAAAGTGACAGAAGAAATGCAAATGAAAGTGACAAAAATAAATAAGCAGCTTTCAGATAAAATTTATTAAGTGAAACATGCACAAATATACATTCATCCCCAGATATTACTATTGAACTTCTAAAACCCGTGTTTAATTCCTTTGCTAACTACATCATTACATAATCTTGTATATTATTCTTTCTCTTTTAACACTATGCACAAATAATCTATCGACTACAAACTCAAAAATATTTTCATCTAGTTATTTGATTTGAGACAAAGACAGCTGAAACTTTGTAATAGTTAAAATTTTTTATGTGTAACATCTTTCCTCTCGGTTGCTGGATATTTGTGTTGGGAGTGATTTCGTGAAAAGGGGTGGATGTGTGTAACAGGATGTGACGAAAGCTATCACGCAACTTGATTTGACCAATGAGAGTGCGTGGCTGTGTTGTTTTGCTCTCTCGCATGGGAGTCCAACTCTGGTAAACATCAAGCACTCGAGCGCTTGACTCTAAATCCGTTAGTCATGATATTGGGGGACATAAGTGCGGCAGAATGCTTATTTGAAAATGGACAAACAGTGATTTTTTTGGTCGTATACATTTCTTCGAATCAAACGGTTAAAAAAAAAAGATTTTCTGCATTTTGTACTTTTACCATATAACGAAGGTAGTTCTGCTTTTTTAAAAAAAATTATCACTCGGTTCCCCGGAATATGAGAGGTGATTTTAACTTTAACTTCAGTTTGCCAAAAGCTGACCTTCTCATGGCTTTTATGAATGATGAACTCAAGCTCGAAATGAACACGAATTAGAATGTTTCGACCGCTAACAGTGGTACTGTTATTGACGCTGTTTTTCAACGGTTTTTAAATACTTTGAAATTGACCTCAGGATCGCAAGTAAAATATTGTCAATTAGACAGTTCATTAAAAAGATTGCAACAAACTTCTTTCAAAATATTGATAATTCTTGTAATATCTCGATCTTGGATATTGAAAAATATATCCCTGAGCCAAATTTCAACAGACCTAGAAACATTCTCTCAAACCCCCTCTTCATGTAATTATTTTTCTCATCTCAAATTTCACTTCCTCCATCTTAAATGCTTATTTCACCTTATTTTCGCGTTTTCCCTGTGGTCTAGTGGTCAGAGTCATTCGCTCTCAATGCTTTGTGTCGGGTTCGATCCCGAGATTCTTCTTTTTTTCAATTTTTACTTTGTACTCTTTAATTTTCCTCGGAAAATTATTCCGACTGATTTCTTTTTATTTAAATGTTCCTTTCGTTCTTGATAGCATCTTTTTAATAGCTTTTAAAAAAGCTGTTTTCTGTTTTGTTTTCAACTACTTTTTCATGATCCTAGCTGCATTCCCATTGGTCAGTTTATCACCGCGCAACCAAGATCGAAATTTCAACTTTATTTTTGGTGCTTTGTGCAGACTTTGAAGCTTCTTTTCTCAATTTTAATGCATTTTAATATTTTAAATTTTTATTTTCCTAAAATCCTCATTATTTTTATTTTATTTTTAAAGCATTTAAACTTAACAAAGGGCAAAAAAGTCAATCATATACAGTCACTCACTACTGATATGAGGTTGTAGCTCGAAAGAGCTAGGTACTCAGGTCATCCACCCAACGATGAAATACTTTGAAATCACAAGTATATGTGTCATATTTTAGTTATCTAAAGTCTATTGTCTCCGCTTTTCCCCAAATTGAACAAGAATAATTATTTTTGATAAAATACTGCACTCTCTCTCTCTCTCTCTCTCTCTCAACAACTCCTTTCGTTATATATATATATATATATATATATATATATATATATATATATATATATATATATATATATATATATATATATATATATATATAATTAAATACAATTTTCATTAAAGATATAATTATTCGATAGAAAATTATTTCCAATCATACCCGATTCATATTTTTTTCAGGGAAAAAAGTTTATATTGCGTATTTTTACCACGATAACATGTCAGATGTTACACATCATATGCGACTACTGTAAGACTCGTTCCTTTTTTTAGCTGCTATTCCATGCTAACAAGTATAGCTAAATATTTTGTAAATATATTTATGGTGGTTCTTTTTTTTAAAATTGTTTTTAGTGAAGCATTTATTTACAACTAAAATTGATCCAACTGTTTTATTGCAAAATGCACAGTTGCATATAAGACAGAAATCCTAGAACAACAATGCTCAGTGCTGCACAATTAAAAACTTTTAATTATATCAGTTCTTTAAGGAATCATATCACACGTATGCCTTGTTTCGAAAAACTTATCGTAAATAAAAATAAATGTATTCAATACATAATGTTGTTTGTTCTCTATTTAAATAACTAAATATAAGAAATGTTTTCGTAAAATAAAGACTTGTTTTGAAACCTGAATAACGGAATGTTTTTCTTGTAGCTGCAGACAAATTTGAAGTAACTGCTGGTTGCAGTTAAATAACATCTGTCATGTTTATTTATTATTTTAGTAACATATTTAAAAAAAACAATTACGTTTTCATCTCATTAAGCGCAGACAGTTATTGTAACTAAAATATTTATTATTCATTCATTTTATTACTTCTTTTCATAGTTTGGCAACATATTTGATTCTTTAATTGTGAAAAAGGCGAAATTATAATCTGGAGCTTCCAGTAAATATTTTTGTCTGTGTGGTTGTGTTACGAAAGTTAAGATGAATAAACGCAAGTTGTACGAAGTATTCGTTGATAGATTGTTCTTAAGGGTAAGAAATATTTATTTGAATGCGCATATATTTCAGTGTAGCAGATGCTTCATGATGAATTTCTTATGGGAAGAAATATGAAAATGGTAGAAATTTCGAATATACTCTATTTAAAAAGAAATTCCATGATGATAGAATCCCATTTAGTGCTTAAATTTATTCTACTTAAGAAACTTCCTAATTTTTTTAATGCAGAAGGAAAGGCACATTACTGAATTAAATCTTAATTTATACTTTAATTAAATTTATATTAGAAATTTTCCGATACAATTATAAATAATTGCTAAATTTATTATTTAAAACTTTTTTCGAATTAAATTATTCCACTGACAAGGTTAAATACATTCAGCATTCACTAAATTATAACAAAGTGCATTAATTAAATTTGTGTGTATCTTGTTAAGTAGCAAATAACATGTACATGTTTGCATTATTTTTTTCAGAATACTTTGTCTTAAAATTTATATTTTTCGTTAATTTTTATAGAGCTTTATAGAAGAATATTGAGTTCTATTCAATATTTCATTCATTCGGCCATTTTAGCCAATTATGTGAAGTTAATCAATACTTTAGTCCAATTTATCAATTGAACTAAGCCTAAAAATTTTTTTGTGCCCCTATAATTCTGAATCAAAGGGATATTGACAAAACTATACTAAATTAACCAATTCGCTTCATTGATCTTGTATTAAATTATCGGCTGTTACATTGATGCAATTATCTCTCTTCGTTTGTCTTCCTCGTCTGTGTTGGCTAGATGAATAGTTCTATCACCAAATAGAATATTCTTGTTCCTTATAATAATTAAGGTTCTTTTAATGTATTAAATTCATGAAGAGTGAAAATTTCACTTTAATATATATAATATGATATAAATAATTTTATTTTTTTAAAATTATATTTGATTTGATTTTTGAAGTATTTAGAGATTTAAGTAACGTTCTCTTTCCCGCTTTCTTACTTTGTAAATCTTTTCAAAATTATAATTTAGATTGAAATTGTTTCTCGTGAACTTTTCAATTGAAGGAAAAGTTTCACAGACATTGCAAATTTACCTCATATTTTGAATGAAGAAACAAAATATCAAATATGTTTTTATAGAAAGATGTATTGTAAAAAAATCCAGCACAAAACATTTAGAAAGCTGAAGTATTTCAATTAATCATCAAAGACATTTAATAATTATAAACTCATATACGTTATCTTATACCTATTTTATTTTTCTTTGTTACAGTTTCTCGTTTTATTTCAAAAGGTACCTGTAATATATTGCAGTAAGATATATAAAATTATTTTCAGAAAATAACTTATTATACGGTCTGTTTTACCTGTATAGAGATAAAATTATTTTTTAAAAAAATTTTAATTTGTATATTTTAAATCAAATGTATTTACTATGCGTTAAGAAGTTACATGATCACTAACGATTTAATGCATTTCTGAAGAAAAATGCTTTAACTATGCAAAATTTATAGGGTGTGTATTTTAAGTTAATCGTGAAATATATATATAAATTCTGAGAGTATTGCAACTTTAAACTTAAATTATATTAAAATCTACTTATTTTCTAAAATGTAAATAAACTGTAATTTAAGAAATCGTAAGACCACATCTGAGAAAATTAGCATAATGGGTAAGAAGAAAAGAAGGACCTGATTTTGAAAAAAAATCATATCTAAACTACTGAAAATACTCCAATAAGTCATACATGAATGTAAAGAGAAATTTATCAAGTTTTTTTCTGTTACAAATGTTCGATGTGTAACCCGTCCGTTATACGGTATACGTCCAGCCTGCAATCCAGTTCGTTCTATACATTTTCCAGCTTCACTCTATAGATGGTTTGTAATGCTGTACAAATGCTTACTTGTCACTCAGTGTTAGCGTTTGTATCAATTACCAATGATACGGCTTTAAATTTAATTATTTTTGTAGAACTTCGATTCCTTTTCTGGGACATTCCAAGAGTTCACAGACTTCAATTATCGTAGGCAAAAATTCTTTGTCATTGTTTCCATGCTTAAATTTTTAATCGTAGTGAGCTTAATTGTACTGCAATATGCTGATCATTATTGGGATGGATAGAGGAAAAGTTGGTATATTTCTCTTTACATTCATGTATACTTATTGTAATATATGCAGTAGTTAAGATAACATGATTTTTTAAAATCGGGTCCATATTTGTGCTCAACCTGTATTATACACCACATCAAAATCGCATGAAAATATCTCCAGATAATTGCCGAACTTACTCCATCTGCAAAAATTGTGTACAAACCCAATTAACACCATTTTATATTTTTGAGGCAAGACTATTCTTACATCATTTTTTAAACTTGATGCATCCTTACAGGGCAGCGTTTCTCAAACTGTGGGGCGCGCCTCCTTGGAGAGCGTGATAACTCCACAAGGGGGGCGCGAGCATATTGAAAAGTCGAGAACAAAACATTATTTAAAAATATTAATGTACTGAAAATAAACACACAAAATACATTCTGACATAATAAAAAATAAAATATACATTTACACTGATATATTACACTTATAAATATATTAGTGCTACACAATGTTTTTTATAATTAATTTAACAATACCGATGTTAAAAACAAGTTTTTTAATTACCAGTGAGCCCATGAACTTGCTATATATATACAGTGACTCCCAAAATTGAGAGTACACTTAATTCCGAATTCACCATCGGATCACCAGGTGTAGAAATTAATACGCTATGTTAACGCACTTTTGTACATTCAAAAAATGCATACATTACTCTTCCAAATAACATTAAATGTAAGACATGGAAATTGGTTGAAACAAAAATATGAAGGTTTGAAAGAAAACTACACCATTTTTATGTCACAAAATTGAGGGTACACTTCTTTAATCACTATGCAAAACTACCAGTAATTGTTTAAATATAAATTTGATAATAGATCTATAATAAAGGAAGGCTTTCAAAGGCTATCGGATAACAAATTTATGTTTGTGATTTGATGTCTTGATTAAAATGGAGAATCGGAAGGAAACAACGATCGAAGAGAGAAAACTTGTTATTAAACTGTCAAATGAAGGTAAATCCCAGCTGAATATTGCTAAAGTAGTTGGACGAAGTGTTAACTACATCCAAAAATCCTGCAAAAATTTAAGAAGACTGGTATGCTGGCAAATAACGAAGGAAGAGGGGAGAAAAAGAAAATTATGAACTCCATAACCGAG
This sequence comes from Trichonephila clavipes, assembly GCA_019973935.1. Taxonomy (NCBI): domain Eukaryota; kingdom Metazoa; phylum Arthropoda; class Arachnida; order Araneae; family Nephilidae; genus Trichonephila; species Trichonephila clavipes. The sequence continues at coordinate 578,806 of BMAU01004138.1, read as the reverse complement.
CGAAGAGTTATACATCAAGTGAAGATTGATCCTAAAATTAGTGCTCCTAAAATTGCAGCCAGTACTCTAATACCTTAGGTCGATCGGTTTCTGCAGAAACGGTACGAAGAGTCCTAAGAAAGGCTGGCTATACGGTAGAGTAGCTCGAAAAAAGCCCCCAATTGGTAAGAGGAATAGAGTCAAGCGATTGAAATTCGCTAAAGAACACATTTTAAAGCCTCAACAGTTTTGGAACGAAGTCATTTTCAGTGATGAGAGTAAGTTCAACATCTTCGGCAGTGACGTTCGTCGTATGGTGTCGCGTAAACCAAATACCTCACACCACCCAAAACACACAATTCCTACTGTGAAGCACGGAGGTGGGTCGGTGATAGTTTGAGGGTGTATGGCTGCGTCGGGGGTGGGAAAGCTTGTATTCATTGATGGAATCATGCACAAGATGGCTTATCTTAATATTCTGCAAAAAATAATTTGAAAGAAAGTGCTGTTAAATTGGGACACTGGGGTCGAATTTCATATTCCAGCAAGACAATGACCTCAAGCACACTGCGTTTGTTGTAGAAGAATGGCTGCTTTACCATTGTTGGAATCAACTTAATACACTTCCACAGTCTCCCGACTTAAATGTTATCGATCATCTGTGGTCCCACCTTGAGAGAGCTGTGCAAAAACATCAAATTACAAGCAGGAACAATTGAAATCGGTATTGCAAGAAGAATGGCTGAATATTGCTCCCGAGACCACTAGACATCTTGTGGAATCGATGCCTCGGCGATTGGAAGCTGTCATATCAGCAAAAGGTTATGCTACTAAATATTAACTCTTTATTATTCATGATTTATGCAGAAAATAGATGCATGTACTCTCAATTTTGTGGCTATTAATTTCTGTTAATTTTCTTTATAAGTTATTATATGTATGTTTAAACTAAGAAATATTTTGTTTTATCATTCAAAATAATAAATTATGATCTAATAAACGCATCTATGCTTAAAGGTTTTAATTATTTCCCTCATTTAATATAATTTTTTTCATTCTAAACATTGATTCCCGTTTTAAAAATGTGTACTCTTAATTTTGGGAGTAACTGTATATATATATATATATATATATATATATATATATAATTTAAAACAAAAATTAACACTTATCTTAAAAATTTGTGTACGGTTTATAATTAAATCTTGACTACCGATCAAAAGTTCGCGATTGGCTTCCAAATGCCAACCGTTTTCCACGTAGGCACGCGTATGTGATGTATAGGGGGAGGAGGAAGGAATAAAGATGCGCACAATAATCTGGAATAAGTAAATCCTTCGCTAACATTGTCTAGGTCCTTTTATTGCATTCCAAAGTCTTCGGAATAATTTTACAGATAGCAGTGCACAGAAAATATCGTACTTTGGAAAGACGTATATATACGTCTGGGGAAATAAACACTTTGGCTTAGCGAGACGTTTATGTACGTGTGGGGGGTGCTTTAGTGGTAAAAGTCGTATCGTAGTTTTAGCGTCAAAGTACAGTATTGAATTCAGTACATTATTATTGTATGGGGGGCGCGATGATAATTATGATTAAATATAGGGTCGGGAGTGTTGCAACTTTGAGAAGTTCATTAAAAATAGGTAAAAGTATTCATCAGAGATGTAAAGATGGAATTTTGAATTAACTACGAATTTTTTATTTATTTAATTGAAAATTCAGTGGGGTAAAAGTAATTATATTTATCGAGTGTTAAATGAGAAAAATGTTTTTGTGGTATTTGTTGGTAAATTGAGAAAGAGCAATAGCTCGATATTAACGAAGCGGTATAAAATTTCCATTCAGGATGTCTTAATTAGAAAAGATGATTCAAATAAAATAAAACCACTTGAAAGAAAAAGGTATTCTTGACTCTCTCTCTTGATTGTTCTTGACGATAGACTAAGTTTTTGATTAGGAAATACAAAAAGGTTTTTTTTCCAAATCGGGAAATTTCGAAACTTTTCATCCCCTCAGGGGGCTCATCTTCAGATGTGTATGGGTGTCATGATCCCGGGGTACCCTAGTGATCCTTCTCTATTTCCGACCCTCCTTCTTGTTACCCAGTTTCTTCTTTTTCTTTTCTCGTTCAGATCGCAGAATAAAATCCTTTTTTGATAAACTTGTACACTTATTATTTTAACGAGCCTTTGGCGTAGTTTAGCCAAAATTGGCTCTTGCGCCATAAGATTTCACAGTTCCTCATTCGAAACTTTTCATAGAAAAAAACTTATTTTAGATAAATCTTAAAAAAATTTCAAAAGAACTAATACAAAATTGACAAAAATGAAGAAATCAAAGTTAGGAAAACATCATCGAGATAATAAGCTGAAATGGGCTAAAAATGTCATTTTTCAAACGGCAATTGGATGCGAATCGTATTAGCCGATGGCAAAAATTTAAAATGGGCGGCCCTGAGATGGTTACAAATACTATTGGAATGGCTTGAGAAAGAAACCGGAGGATTGCTTCAATGGGAGGATGGAAATAACAGTTGGGTGAGCATTTATTTAAGAGGAATGGTTCGATTTATAGAAGGTGACAGCGGTAGCTTAGTGGTCAAGGTATCGGATCGTGGCTAGCTTGTCACGAGTTCGAGCCCAACACCACTGAAGACTCGCTGTGTATGGGAGTAGTGCATGTTAAATCTGTCGAGAGCTCAAACGTCCTCCCGTTGTTGTGTTGTGGTAGTTAGAAGAGGGGGTTGCCAGCTCAGGTGTAGTTCCCGTCTCTTGACCATGGTTCAAAATTACGAGGTACGTCACCAAATTCCCTCGTGTAGCTGAAAAGTGCTACGTAATGTTCGCTCAATCATTCATTCGATTTATAGCGGGGCGTATGGACCCTGCCGAAATTTCAAATAATGCTACATAATCCTCTGATACTGCATGGGTCTTTATGAGATGGTGCTAACTAGTATCCTAATAGTATTATACTTATTTCTTTGCATCTAAATCCACCCAGGAACGGTTTTTTTTAAAAAAAAGCGAAAATTTATGCTTGCATGATCAAGTTCAGATTTGAAAGTCAAGTAAAAGCTTTCGGTAATTTTATTCTTCTAAATGTACGTTTCCTCTTCCAAGGAATTGAAAGAATTGTAAAAAAATGACGCACAATCTTTCTGAAACGGGAGTCGACTCCCCCTGGTTATTTTAATAAGTAATGGAATGTTTGAGGTTATCAGGCAAAATGGAAATCTCTCCTTATCAAGTTTTATACTTCTTTTTATGGGGGGAAAGTATGCAATTGGACTAGTAATTTGTTATTGTGTTTTTGCTTACGTCTAATATATTTTAACTTAATCATTTATAGTGTATTTCAAACCTAAATTGAAACAAATTTGCTGTAATGCATACTTTTTTGATTTTAAGCATTAGTCAATGGCATTGATTTACCCAGTGCCATTTTCCTGTCTTCTCCAATTATCGTATATTCAGTCTAATTTCAGGTACACCAGATCTTATTTATTCACTTCGTAGGTTTCGGTAGAATTCAACATCTGATTCTGTAGAGTGCCGTAAAATCTGGCGTATAAAGCGTGCTTTTAACACAATAAATAAGATTAAATATTACGGGTGAGCGTTATACCCCGGGTATAAAAATGAGAGCTTTAAAAATAAAGAAAAGGGGAGCATAAAAAATTAAGATTCCTACATAGTTCTAAATATTGTTTTTTTAAAACGTTTGGCATACCATATGAACTTTAAGAGTTGTACTGTCAACTTCTTTATGTGGATAGCATAACACCATTCAGATGCACTCATGCACTCCAAAAATATTGCGGGGTCTTTTCATCTGACATCGTACCGACAACCGATGGCTGTGAGAAAACACCACTCCACCCACGAACCGAAAACCACGATTGGAATTCAAGGTGTAAGAGAAGAACCACCCTACCCCAAGACAGTGGAGAGAAGTCCACTTTGGAACTCCGAGAAGAACGGTTGTGTTTACCTCCTACTTCACAGAGGACATACTTTGTTGTTTTGAAATAATCAATAGTACGAACAACTTCTATTTAAATGTAAGTATTTTATTAAAAGCTGTGGATGTAAATAAATTAATTATTTAATTTCTTAACTCTCACGCTACTAATTAATTTTTCCAAACGTCGCAACACATATTTCGATGTTAAACACATTTAAGCTCCTTTTCGAAAAATATTAAGATGAATAACTATTTCTCTTTAGACCATAGAAAATTAACTAGTATAATTTATGATCCAGTCTAATTTTATAAAGTAAAAAAATGCACCATATTTAAATTTATTGCTTTGGATTTTTATTATGAAAACAGACCCAGACATATGGTGTTATTTATAATTTAAAATGTTATAAAGCTCCCACTGTATAATTTACTAACTGCAGCAGACAGAATGCAGACAAGTTTAATAAATGCAAAAAAAAATGTCATTTCTAGAGAAGTTTGAGAGGATTGTAATTTTTCATTATTTCCAACTCACGCTAGGGTTTTTGATGTAATTTATTGTTATATATGTTGCTAACATATAACTTTAACTTCATTTCCACAAAACAAATTATGAAAGCTCTTGAAATGAAAGTCAATCTCAGTTTATATCTTCAAACAAATGTAGAGTATAATAACAGGAGCTTAGATTACTAATGCCATGCTGTACATTTTCTATTAAGTGTTATATCAGCTGGTATATATATATGTTACCGGTAAAGTGTGAAATCCGGCATTCTATAGAATGCCTAGGCATTGTATATATTGCCTAAAACTACTCGGCAATGTATGAAATGATTCATATTTCATACATTGCCTAGGCATTCTATAGAGTGCCTGATGAGAAACCGGCCAAGTATGAAATACATGGAATTTTAACGCGTGCTTTAGGCTCAGAATTTGTCAGTTGCACTTTGCGGTTTGTTCGGGAGTGTCAAAATACGCTATTTTATTTAAACTTGTTCAACTAAAAATTAGTTTTTTCCTGTACTGCAAGAAAATAATAGGATCAAGCTGTCGTGTAGGAGAAAGTGTGATGGTCTCTATAGACATGAAAATATTCGACGACGTACTACTCGAAATTCGAGTTAATGCCGCAAAAAAAGTATTTTCTTAACCGAAACTATTTTTCAGATGTTAATAACGGATGTGCAAAATGGCAAAATGACTACAAAGAAGGAACCTAGAGACACTATTGGTTGCTGAATTGCTATGATATGGTGATTGTAGAAAACAAAAGTAAACTAATTTAGCCTATTAATGAAGGCGTCAGTATTATACAGTATTACGAAACTGATTCTGAGTTATTTCACGTTCTATGAAGCTCATTTGTTTATTGGACATGGAGGACGCAATAGAATTCTGAAAGAACTTCCAGCCAAATACAAAAACGTTACTCGTCATGATATTGAATTGTACATCCACCTTTGTGAACCTTGCCACAAAAAACAGAAAAATATTTAAAAGGTCATTGTTGTGAAACCTATGATTTTTTACGAATACCAGTAAGTTGGCATTTGTAATGAATGGAAAATGGGATGGTTTCTACCCACCTGTAACTTCTGAAGGAATTTTTAAGCAAGTATATGTGAAATCACAATTCACTTAGTGCCCAGTTTGTTAATTTCTATATTCAGTGGTGAACTAAACATGTTTAAAATATATCGAAGAATGGTCTGAAACAAATATCAAAGGAAATAACAGTTTTCATTGGGTTTTTTTACTTCAACGCAACAAAATTGAGCAGTTATAGAAACCTGTGTTGAGTTTTTATCGAAAAAATTGCCTGATATTAAAATCGATGACAAGTGTCTGTTTGAAGAAATTAGAAGACTGAATGTATTTTTAAAATATAATAAATTAAATCAATTAAAAATCAACATGCTGAAATTAATGAAAGAGGAGAGGAAATACTTCAACGTTTCACAAATATGGACTTATTCCATGTGAAAATTTAGTTATTCTTGTTGATTTACATTCTGCTGCCCTGGAACTAATGCAGCTGTTGAAAGAGTTTTTTCAGTTGGTGATAATTTTTAGACAAGTGAGAAATAAAGATTTAATGTTTATATTTTAGCTGCAGTACTTAGCGTAAAATTCAGTTTGAAAGATATTTTTTTTGCTCCGAAGTTTCCAATCTATTAGAAAATTATATATTAACAAAAAACAATCATTCAATGAGAAAATACTTGTTTAAGTAAATAATTAAAATAAATGTAAAAAAATTAGTATATTTTTGTTTTAATTAGTAAAATGCTTCATATATTTACGTTGTAAATCTTTCTTAAGTTTTTGTCCTCTTTTTCATTGTAAAAAAACTGGTCGCCTTAATTTATACATAAAAATTCAAGAGATTCAAGAGATGTTCATTTATCAAAGGTAAGTCACAGAAGAATCTTTTGCAGCCGTGTGTTTTGAATCTAAAAGAATTCTAGAAATATGGATAAACGTTTAATTTATTTATACACCATATTTAAAATAAAAAGAAAAAGAAAAACTGCTTAAATTTCGAAAATCATTTATTAAGACATTTACACAAGTTGATTCTATATTAATAACGTAAGATATATGTGTTAATTATTCTGCATTCATGCATTAAAAATACAAAAAAAATATATGAAATTCCGAAACCCCTCCCAATTTTGATGGGAATGAAATTTTAACACATGAAACTTTTATATGTTTAAAAAAGCCTCTTGACTTTACATGTCTGAAAAAGTAAAACGAATCACAGGTAACTGAATTTCAACTGCTGATATGTACATTTTGTTTTTTCTTCATTTTCGGCACAGAGTTTTGATTAATATGTACAGGGAATGCTTGAATATTGCAAAGGCGATTCATATTCTGCCTCGATTGATGATTTTATACATGATTATAATTTCCCAAATGGAAATTGTGCTTCAAGCGCTTTGATACGACCGATAACCAGTTCCTCTCGAAGTCGTAGTCCGAGACATCAAATCTTGCTCTGCTACTTGTCTAATTGCGGAATGGCTGTAAAAAGAAAAAAAAATTATATATCAATGATTTCATCAACAAGTTAACAAACTCGCGTTAGTCTATTCCGCGCACATTACCTCAAGAAAACTCCCTTTTCCAAACAAGTAATATATATATATAGTACATAAATTTACGTCAATCCTACTTAGGTTAACAAACAAGAATTTTATTTCAATTAATTAAATTTAATTAATGAATTAATAATTGAAAAAACTGTTTTTACATCAAGTGTCATCCACTACTGGTTTAAAAAAATTATTTGAACTTAGTGGATGAGAGAGAGAGAAAATAAGTTTTTGAAGCCAAGAAAAAATTCGTTAGAAAAACGTACGTGCGACATCTATTGCAGCTAGCTTGAATTTCTTCAGAAATACCGCAGAATAAATTTAAAATTAAAAAAATAAAATTTAATTTAAGAATTAATATTTTAAAACTGTGTTAACATCAAGTATCATCCATTACAGGTATAAAAATATGTGGTTGAACTTGAATGTATGAGTAAAAAGTATTTTATTAACGATTGCAAATTTGAACAAGATATATAAATAAATATAGGGAAAGAGTGAACTAATAGTAGGAACTGTGAAAAAGTAGAACGTTATGGTTTGAAGTAACTGACATGTGAAGTTAACTTCAAGAAATTTATCATATTTCGACTAATTCCAATACATTTTGAGTAGTTAAGTTAAGGGAGATAGATCATAACGATAGCATAGTGCTGACTTTTATGGCCAGTTACAAGTATTTGAGTATTTTGTTTCTTATTTTCATTGAAGCACGGCATCTAATGTTAGGTTTGTTTATGAGTGTTGTAATATTATTATATATTTCCACTAAATAACCTTGCATTTAAGTTACTGTAATTAGATAACATCATATATTTATTTGTGCTCAGCTATTTTTAAAGTAATATTTTGATTTTAAATAGTTTGTAAAAATCGTCTCCACTAGTAAAATTTAATTAGAATATTAATTCCTCTGTTAAAACATCTCGTCTGTGGTTTGGATAATTTAATTGTACATATTATTTTTTTACATAATTTTTGAAACATGCACCTGGCACCGAAATGCGATTCTAATTTATTACATTTTTTGGATTAATTAATTCAGTTGGCAACATGGAATGGAAATTGAGCTTCTGTTTACGTTTCGTCTTTTGCGTTCGTATTTCATTAAATTAATCGTATTATCATAAAACTAATACAGAAGGTAAATAGCTTTAGTCATTATTAAAGCTATTTCTATAACGTTGGAAGTGAATATTGACTTTTATTTAGAACCTCAACGTGTTTTCTCATGGATTTCGAATTCGTATTCTGAATTCAATGAGATATGAAAGTTTATTTATATATATATATAATTAAGGGCTTTAGAGCCAGGACACTTTTTGATGTTTTAATACTAGGATAAAGATATTTTGACGTTTTTTTTAAAAGAATTAGTAAATCAATACATAACTGTAGTCATTCATATATGTCCTTTTTAAGCCTCCCTAACCAATACTCACATGTTGAAGTTGATGGAGCGTAATCCCCACAAGTCTCGGTCAGCAATGAATTACCTTCACCAGCTTTTTTTTCTTCAAATGAAAACAGAAAAAAAATAAAGCTTTGCGTGAACTGAGTTTTGTTCGCCCCAAAATCAAAATATTTGAGTTTCAAAAAAAAAAAACTATGTCTTTTACGCTTCGGAAAAATAAGACTCACTGAAAATTAAAGTCTAATGATGACGTTTTAATTTGAAGGTGATTAGATTAAAAGGATCAATGCAATTTAATGCTAGTATAGCTCCTCTCTAGTAAATACTTTAAGACTCACTTGTATAAGTCTCTCGTAATTATTTTCATTGAAAAAAATCCTTCAAAGGCTTATAGAAATCAGAATTCCATACGAGAAATTGCAAACAAAGGAATTTTTAATATCTAATGTTAACGTATTTATCGTTACCAAAAGTCGATAGTAAGGAAAAATAATTCAGTTAGGAAACTTATTTTCAAAATTTCTGTCTGGAATTTTCATTTCTTCATAAAATAATTGAATAAAATTAATGCAAAACCCTTTAAAAAATAAGCATTAAAGATACTTTTTCTTGAGGGGAAAAATATGCCTATGCTCTGTATTTTTTACACTTAAGCGTGTATCTTTTTTGTCACATACTCAATCCTCAATCAATAATGATGACAGTAGCTTAGATTGATATCCGAAAGAAACTTCGTACTTGTTTGAGAACTCTATGGATGTGTAATCCCATCTTTGAGGAAATTCTTACAGAAATCTAGAGCAATCTCTGTTTCTTAGTAAGAAAAAGGAAAGCTATTTTTCCTTAAGAATTTTTTGAATAACATTTAGTCTCAAGAATTCTTTACTTTAATTTTATTCGATTATCAGCGGATTGAATTAAAGAAACATAGTTCTCATTAGAATAATAGAAATGTAGCATTGTGAAATCAAGAAACTTATCATAATTATAGTTGTGACGTCTTACACGTCTTTTCTTTAACAAGTCCTTTGGGTTCTTTGGGCCAGAATTAATGGCAACTCTTTTCCAACCAAATCCAAGAAATAGGATGTGAAGTAAAGATGCAAATAAACGGACTTTAAATATCGGATCTTAGAGTAAGCGCGATGGCAATGTAAAGGAATGTTAGACAATTGATGTGCGTTGTGGCAGTTGATAGTTACTACAGTTCGTGTTTCAAGTTTCAATGAGTTCTGCGTGACGGGGATTCATGTTATTAGTAAAGTTGCGTCCCATCGCATATAAAGACAAGAGTTATCACTACTACAAGCTGTAATAAGGTAGGATTGAATATTTAATATTAGAATTGAAGATTAGGCGGTTCGCTTATTGATATTGGTCTGAATTGGATTAGGCCTTATTATAATTATATATATTCTGTGTTGCGTATTGCGTCATCATAGATTCTCTCATATTAATTATTATAGTTATATTTGTTAAAGGGTTTAAGGTGAATATCTTAATAAAGTCACATTAAGATAATGGTTGATCTAGTTCTTTCGCTAATCCTACACCTCTAGCTCACGCTGATACTTCGAGAGTTGTACTCCCAAGAAGAGGAACATCACAAAGTTTAAAATAAATTATTAAAATTTTGCTAAGCTAAGAAGTTAAATCTATGCAAATTTTATGCATAATTAGTTACTGACTAAATTTCTCTGCTATCAGATGTAAAATCTTTAGACAAAAGAAATTTTAAGTGAAGGTTACTTTATAAAAAAATGGATCTCAGTTTTGATTTGACTATTTAAAAAATGTAATTTACGACTTATACAACTTATTGCTACATTTTTAAAGTTATGAACTGTTATAGAGATTTTACTTCTCCTTAAATTAATTATATTCTCATAGAAAATGAATGACATAGAAAATGATAAAGAGTTGATATAAAATAAATTTTGACTTGCTTTCTAAAAAAAGTTTACATATATTGACCAACTCAAGAAACCACTTTTGAAATAAGAAATGTCTCAATTTAGTTAACACTTGGCCTTCACTGTTAGACGAACACTTTTTTTAAATACAATTGTTAACCCCTTTTTAATAATTTCTGAAAGAAATTGATAAGGTTATGGATTACGTATCCGAGAGCTGTAATGGGGCCTTTTTTTACCAAGTGAAAAGTGTATTCGCTTCTCGAAAAAGTAGTTTTCCTCAACAGACCCAATCTTAAATAAATTATTTAACTGGCTTTCAAGATTAATTGAAATCAAAAACTATAATAGAAAGACATTTTCCATCTTTAGAATAGGAACATCATTACTCTTAAATACCATTTGTCATTAATACTTGGTTTATAAAATTCTGTATCCTTGAATTCATGAATCCGCACTACTGTTTACTAGGAATAAAAATTTCTTTTTGTCTCTGATTATCAGACACCTGAGGATAATCTTACTTTATCATTAGAATTTTTTTAACTTTGGAAAGAGGCTGCTGGAGGGAATTTTCGTGGTATACACTAGCACATACGGAATCCCGTCTTCCTGTTGGCTAAATTCATGACGGTCACATGATAGATGCAACCACGTGTTCTCTATTGAATTTAAAACTGACATTGAACTGATTAATCTATTTAAAAATTTACATAAAACAAATTTGAGAGTTGGGTAAAGATTTTCAAGCATTGATTCTTCTAAAAAAATTTCAAAATTAAAAAAATAATATTATATTACCCATTTATTTAAAAATCTACATTTTGTCTGTTTATGTACGTCATTATTGTTGACCTTTTCATAAGAAAGTTTCTGCAAAAAGTAAAAGTTTGTAACAGCAAAGCGCATAAACTGATTGGCTGGAAACATCTAATTGCCTTTATCCTGTGACTATGAGGTCACAGGAATTTATGAACTGATTGGAAACATAAGTGATTGTCATTATTATGTGACTATGAAGTCACATGATACTGACAAAGGGATTTTCTCCCTAAATGTAACTGAAAAACTTTTAAAAATGTATAAAAAAAACAAGACAAAACAAAAACAAAGAAAAAGGAAATAAATTTCAATTTGTTTTTCTAAATATGATCAAGTGATTTAAAATAACAATCTATAAGATTGTTTTAGATGAATCAAGAAAATCTCTCAATCAAGAAGAAATTTTTATCTATGAAAATATTAGCTTCGAGATATTTTGCTTAAAGTGAGACCCATATTTCGTTTATCTTAATCAGCAATAAAAGCCTTTCTTGAGTTTTTGAACTAAACTATCTACGCTGTATAATATTTCATTGTTTTACAGAGCAGGTGCGTTTGTGCAATATTTTTTTCCATATCAAGATTTATATATATATATATATATATATATATATATATATATATATATATATATATATGTATATATATATATGTATATATATATATATATATATATATATATATATATATTATATTATTATATATAAGATATATATATATATATATCTTGTCATTTAGATTGAAATTAATTCAGAGTCAATAATTCCGAAATAAAGACTTTATAACCTGATCTTTTATTATAAGTTGAATTTTTGTGTACATTGAGAACAAGTGCATAGAATATTTCAATGTGGGGAGTATTTTAAGTTCTGTATTAGCATTATTAATTAAATATGAATAATGCATTTCAAAATCATGAATTAAGTATTATCGTAATCTATAAATAAAATTTATTCATGGTCATATTTTATAACATACAGTGTAATATTTTTAATTAAATATCGTTATATCATTCACAAAATATTCACATTGATATACTTATTCCTGATTATTTTAAAACTTAAATATTGCACTTTATTTTATTACCATTATTTAATGAAATTGTGTAATCCAATGAATTTAGAACACGTGATTTTGTTTTTATTCGTACACAGCAAGGTACTTTTTATTGAAGCAATCCCTTAGCTACAAATTTACGTAATTATTTAATGCTTGTTTGGCTACTGAGGTCATGAAATTTGAATATGTCTGCAAATAACACCGCATCTAGTTATTTTGTCTAGACGGCGTTTGATTTTGCATAATTTTGTGCTAAAGACCAACATAAAACATTCATGTTATCATTTACTTTTTTTTACTGTCCTGTAAGATTCCGTAGTAAACTCCATGTACGATACTAATGAAACAAAACCGCATCGATTGCAATACTACTATTGTATGTTCTTTGCGTATTTTAGTGTGTTTGCGTACATATTTCTTGACATATACAGACTGCTATCCAAGCAAACATTACTACTGAGGAAGATCCGTCTTTTATTTGCTTTAATTTAAAGTTCATTCATGATTCCTGATAAAGGAATTAGTAGCAATTAATTTGTAAGCATATTTATGGATTTACTTGGGATACATATAGGTATTGGGTTCTTACCACATTAAATACAGGGTGACGATGACAAACAAGACAAAAGCTGATCCGACGCTAATCATTGCGTACATCCATATGCTGGTCTCGTTGTCATCTGCCAAAGAAATTAAGATAGTTGTTACATATTTTGATAATAATATCTAGATAGATAAATTACAATAATTAAATTTCAAATATACACACCCGGACATAGGAAATAAGTCCCTAAAATTTTCTCCTGAAGGATTTTAACTCATAATAGTCTTTAACCCTCTAAAACTTCGCACAATAGTTAATTTTTGATTTACCCACTAGTAGAAAAAATCCATTTATAACCCCAAAATTGACAAGCTAGATTTTGGACAAAAAAGGGCGATGCAACATTGCATCACCCGCGTATTTGGAACAATCAGAAAAGTCTTTACCGTAAGTTTATATGATTCTAACTGCTTCTAGTCGACCACAACTAAAACAAAATCAATGGAGCGAACAAAGAATGCTTTTGTGAATTGCCGGGTAAAACTCGCGTGTTTGTGTTGTGCTTTTTGTGTAGCCGATTTATATGTTGTTGATCGTCAATTGTGCAACGACAACATGAAAAAAATATTTAATACAAAAATTTCTTAAGCCAAGTAAAAGAAATATCACACACACGAGCGCGTGTATGCATGCAAGCACACACACACACGTATGTATCATTTTTAGATTCTATTTAGGCATTCAAACAATTCATAGCAACAAATTGTTTAGTAATTCTGATTATATCGTCTAAATTATAAGAATAAATTCTTTACCTTAACTCACAGTGCTTCCGGGATGTGAAAACAAATATGATTTTATATAAACCGTATTTTTATAATTATATAAATAATAATAGTTTTTTTCAACAGGAAAAACAAAAAAGCGAATCACACGCATTCACTCACGCACTGGGCCGTGGGTAGCCTAGTGGTTAGGGCATCGGACTCCAGACCGGAAGGCCTGGGTTCTATGCCCGATGCCACCAAACACCCTCCGAGTACACACGGAGTACGTGCTCGTTAAATCAGTGGGTCCGTATAGTCTTGTGGGCTTAATCACGAGCGCAGGAACTGGAGAATATTTCCCTCCCCTTCAGTTTACATGCAGAAATTATGGAGGTGGAGATATAGGTCGTGTCGCCATCTATCGTCCCTTCGGGGAATTTCACCGAGCTAAAATCGCACTGTCACCTGTATGGTGCTCAAGGCCAACGACAGGCGTACCTCTTGCCCATGCCACGATGAATTTCGTGGGCCTCGATCTGACTACGTCAGACAGGTGGCATCAGAAAACAACAACAACAACTCACGCACTAACTTACTCACTCGTTCATCACTAAATCTCCGAAACTGTTAGACCAACAGACTTGTAATTCGGTAGTCATGTTTCTTATGTTCAGTAGATATCCACTAAGAGCTATATTTGTGGAAATAGACTTCCAAGGAAGAATGTAAAAGATTAATGTACAACCGTTTCAGAAATACAAGAAACGGATGCTATAAGAATCTTTTTCTGTACATTTGAAAGTTTAATATTAAAGCTTAGACTTAAAAGTAACATATAATCACACAACATTTGAAATATTAAGCAAACCAAACTGGTAAAGGCTAGTTTATGGTTAAAAAAGTTCTTTCCTATTTCAATAAATATTTTATTTAGTAAAAATTACTAGAAATTACTATTTTACTTGCTCTAAATTTTATTAAATGAAAATAGCTATTGTTTGTGAAACAAAATATGGTACTTCCTTATTATCGCAATAATGCCAAAGTTCAAGACAACTCGCCAAGTCGGCACCCCTGATTTCACATGTGTCGTACGTGCTTAGTTGGCAACCATTTGCTTCGTTTCATATGATGTCGCCAAAACGGTTGCGATAGTACGTTAAGTACCCAAAATATATATATATATATATGATATACACTCTCTATAAGAAGCACTAAGGAAATATTAAACATATAAAGGTTTGATATCAAACATAGTTCATTTTACAAATATTTTAAATTGCACTTCACAAATTTAAAAAATGTTATAGCGTACATAAGTATTACAAAGTATATACAGTTATAATAAGTATTTTGAATAAAACAAAATTACGTATAACATAATTTAAGTTAATGCATAAAAATTGTTATTAAAATGTTTCTTGTTAAGTACAAAGATTTATTTAAGAAAAAAAGCGGCAGGCAATTTTTAATATTTATAGTTATTGTTACTTTTCTTGACGGATAAGTTTCTTATATTTAAACATATAGAGGGAAAATAATTTGGATTTTCAGAAAAACATAAATTTTTTAAGAAAACAAATCACCTTATTTTAATAAAAGGTTCATTAATTCTAATGAAAAACAATACTCAAGCGACATTATTTGAAAAAAAAGAAATTAAGAAATTAATTAAGAAACTGCCACATTAATTTTCTGTTAATTTATTCGGGCTCCTTTTTTTTATTAGTCATACTTAACTGAATACATATGGGAGGAGAGAGAGATTTAATGCAAAAAATATCTAACAACTAAACTTTATTTAGCGCATAGTTTTTTTCAGTGATAATCTAATACTGTAACGAATTAAGATATGTAATTATTATTTTACGAGAGAAAGTGACATGTAATGACAATTTTTTCAATATATTGCATTTAAAGTATCAGAATATTTAATTAAATGTCTTCAAAAATAATTTGAACTGTTGAGAAATTTGGGTAGTAAAAATATTAAATATTTATCACGAACACTTTTTTTTTGCATTTAATGTAACGACATTTTTTATAAAATTCCCAGAAATAAACATGAAATCCAAAAAATTAGATGTGACAAATAAGTAAATAATTAATTAAGGTTTATGTTATTGAATCTATTCTCACATGTTTACTCCTTTTTTAAAAAAAAAAAAGGACACTATATTTTTTCTTCAAATATAAAGGGTTGACATGTCAGGGATATTTCAAACTGTATAAATAAAAATATTTTTTTCTCCATTATTATTTTTATCATACTGTGCAAAGATGAATATAAACTAAAAATAGTAATACGCAAACTATTTAAATTTATTTTCAAAAATATTCTGAAACTAACGAGTAAGATGAAAATTCATAAAAAAAATATTCTTTAAAATGAAATGTTTATTTAAAATAACTTCAAAATATTTAACGACATTTTTTTTTAAAAAAAGAGCTTTTAGATAATTTTTTTCTTTCAAATCAGACTGCTTATTGGTAATTACCATTGTAGATATCATTCATTCCCCATATAGGCGATTGGTATTCACCATATAGGTGGATACCAATCACCACAATGTAATTTTGACGCGCAGTTACTTCCCCAGAGAGATACATCTGAGTTCTGACGATAAGAAATTGTTCTTGGAATTTAATTTTGCCGAGAGCACCTAAATCAAACAGGCAATCTAGAGATATTTAAAATGCCGCAAAATCATTCCACGTGAACACTGTCAATTTTTTGTATCATGAAAATCTCTCCACTTGGACCGGGGTCAAACCCGCAAACTTAGGGCGAACAAGGTCTGCGCCTAACCCTGTGATTCCCCAAAACCTGTCAGCCCAAGGAACATTGAATTCTTTCTGTTTTGTTCACTGTGGTGTATTTTCCTCGGGTTTGTGTGACTTTCCCTGGAAAAATCACTTTATATTCATTTTTGGTATAATTATACTTTATTCTGAAAGTACCTGAAGGAGGAAGATTCGATCTGAGTACCTTCCGTTCCGTACGCAAGTATTTTATCGACCACGCCAAAATGATCGTCTTCGCGTGATGTTTGGTACCAGTTTATATAGATATCACACCGCCACATACCCCCATGCCAGTGATTCGGTGAATAGGCAAACGGACGGTGCCATATTCGTGGCGAGCATGTAAGCAATTGCGTCACTTGGTGGGTTGCATGATGGCTTGAGAATTGCGTCATTTGTGCGAGACGGCTTTGTGTTACGGCTTAAATGCGTCATTTGTGCCTGACGGCTTAGTGTGTTGGCTTAATTGCGTCATTTGTTCCTGATGGCTTAGATGCTTTTGTGGTGGATAGATGATGCCACGACTGCGGCGCGTGAACTGTGTGGTTCTTTTACACGGCCAGGGTCCCCATTGAAGGAGGAAGATTTGATCTGAGTGTCTTCCGTTACGTACGCAGGTACTTTATCGACCACGCCAAAACGATCATCTTTGCGTGATGTTTGGAACTAGTTTATATAGATATCACACTGCCACATACCCTAAAATACAATTAAATTAAAGTTATTTAATCAAAGCAATCTAAAATACAAACAATCAACGACCCACACTCAGCGAGCCACGGCAAAATTATGAAAAGTTGACCAGTCCACGTCTGTGAAAAGGTTGGGGATTACTAGCCAAACCTATTACGCTACCCAGCAGTCTTTTAGATAATGAATAAAAGAAATTAAATGTTATAACTAAACTTTACTCATTGGCGCAACAGCCCATGAGGGCCAAAACCTACTGTGCCCAACTCAGTATACGTGATCTTGGGCACTGAGGTGCATGAGCAGATGTTCCGATAAGGTGGTCAGTGTGACGCGAACCACCCAGTATTAAGTTCCCAAGCGAGCTTGGCTGTATGCTGATTGAATGTTATGGAGAGGTAAAATATACGAGGGCTATTTTTAAGTAAGGTCCTTTGGCGCGTATAGTTCCCTAGTTCACGCGTACGACGCAACG
Source organism: Trichonephila clavipes (assembly GCA_019973935.1). Lineage (NCBI taxonomy): Eukaryota > Metazoa > Arthropoda > Arachnida > Araneae > Nephilidae > Trichonephila > Trichonephila clavipes. Next base: position 561,262 of record BMAU01004138.1, on the reverse strand, counting down.
AGTCTCTGCGTCACTGACTAGCATCTTTTGCGAACACACACGCCATTTCCAGCTCTGTAGCAGTCGTGTAAGCTTCGTAGAGTGTCTTTAAAACGTTTAAGGTGATTGAATCACGCCAAGTGTGAGATACGGTCTTTTATCCATTTTTTTGACTACGAGAATGATTTCGGCTGCAGACATTTATCAACAGATAACAGAACCTTACGGCACTGAAGCAATGAGTGATAGCAAAAATCGAAAATGAGTCAGGAAGTTTAAAGATGGGTAAACAAACGTCCATGACGAAGAACACGCAAGCCGGTCTTCTGTAAACAATGATGATTTGATGCAAGCAGTTGCAACAAAAATTCGTGAGAACAGGAGATTCACGATATTCACTCTTTCATTGGAATTTCCCGACGCTTCTCAGTCGGTGGCGTACAAACTTTGGACTGAAAACCGCAACTTTAAGAAATAGTATTCTCGTTGGGTACCCAGACTACTCACAGCGGGAAGCCTCTTCTTTGAAGAGGGTTTTCAAAACTTTGTTCTAAGGTATGACAAATGCATTAATAAGCTCGGCAACTATGCTGAAAAATAGCAAATGTATGTACAATCCTAAAAAAAGGTTTTTTGAAACAATATAGTATCGTTATGTTTTTTTAAAACAAACAGACCTTACTTAAAAACCACCCTCGTATGTCATTTGATGTAATATATCCTCATAAACATATTTATCGGTGAAACTATTAATTGAAGAAATGTTTCTTGACGAAACTAAGATATTGTTATACATAAAAAGCATTTGCATTAAATCATATATTTTCACTATATAATTTATCCCAAAAATGTTAAATTGATTTTAACTTTTCTTAAACTTTAGATTTTCTTTGACTTTATAACCTTTTCTTTGGCATTATACATTTTTATTTGGCATTTAACCACTTTTTCCATGACTACCAGTGAGAACGCTGTTACTTTAAAAACGCGAAATAGTTACTCTTAATGCTTTCAAATTTTAAAAGAAATCTTAATGCTTCTGAATTCTAAAATGTCTTTTCAACGATAATTATTACATGTCTTTATTTTTTCTCTTTAAAAAATGATGGCGGTGTTTATAGTTTGTCATTTATCTTCTTTTTCTAAAAGAAAGCAAAGCGCTCAATAACGTGTAATGGTTTTGTTACCCGTCAAATCTTATGAAATATCTCCATAGTTTTCACGTATTGCTTCTTTGAAGATTGATAGTTGTAACTTTCTTTTGAAGATTTCATTAAAAGTTTTGGCATAATGCCTCAAAACATTCGACGTGTCCTGGATATTGCCATATATGTGTAAAAGATTTTTTTCTCATTTGAAAACACATTCTGAAATCAATGTTTTAATTTCTTGTTTAAGAAATACTTCTGATTTTCTAACTTTTTAAAATGAAGCTAAAAGTTAAATATCACGAGAGATTAGTTCAAGTTTAGTAAATATACATATCACTGATATTATTTCGAACTCTCATCTTGGTTCATTTATTAATAAAAATTATGTCAGTAAATATTTATTTTCTTTAAAACTGCTCAATATATAGGTTATGAATAATATAATCTGCAATAAATTCACAATGAAAAGACCACGGCTGTCAAGAGTTGAAAAACGATATATCTCTAATTAGTAACGATCCCGCTTATTTAAAATTTAAATCGCTTAGATATATAAAACGGTCTCTAAAAAGCTGAATGGTTTGAAAAAAATCATAAAAAAAACATCTATTCTCATTTTCATTCTTTTTTATTTCATTTTTGTAGGCGCTACAAAACAGCTCTCGAAGATTAAAATGGTTATATAGGCGTTGAATAGGCGTTGCTTTTTTGGGCTTCTGGACTGTAAGGACAGTCCTCAATCCCATATCTGGACAAGTCTTCGATTAGGGGCATGGCGAGAGTGGAGTTTTACATTCTGCTAGGTGGCATGACGGCGATTGGATGATCGATGGGATCCGGGAGGCGTGGCTTCGGTGCTTCGTCTGAATGGTGAATTTGGAAAAGTTTTTGTCTTGGCTGAGAGCTTAGTGACTGCTCTCTGATTGGTTGCTAGGTACAGTGAACAGTGACTCCAATTGGCTGCCCTGGGGACTGGGGAAAATGGTTATATATGATCTTCACTGACAAATATAGCTCATTCAATTTTTTTAATGCTGGTGGATAACTTAAAGGAAATAGCAATAAAATATCAGCCTTATTTGATGAAACAGAATGGAAAATATCAAAGATGAAGAACGATTGCTTAGGCATCCAGTTGTGCATCCCCTTTTTTTTTATAAAGAACATCAAGTTCTATGCGAAAAAATCAATCGGGAAATTCAGGATTTTAAAGCTCGTACCATTTTGAGAAAAGTAAACATCTTATGTTAAAGCTTGGTGAAAAATGGAGAGCTTTTTTGTCTGTTCTATGGATAACATTCTATGGCAATTTATGTAACACACATACACACACACACACACTCCAATGGTAAAACAATAATAAATAAAACAAGTCAAATTGGATATAATATTGGCTGAGGTTTTCATCATTAAATATAAATCCTACTTTAAATGTCACACAAAAAATTTCTAATCGAACTGTTAGAGCTTTTGAATATGAATATTAAAAACATTTAACTGCTTTCTATTTGTAAATCTTTCTATTTGTGTAGTTAGTTATCTGATGATACAATAGATATTTTTCTAATTTTAATATGTATTATAAGAAGATGCATCAATAATTTTTCTAATGTTTTCTAAAAAGCATTTTATGTTTTTCATTTTTTTTTACTGTAAAGATTATAAATAGGTAATTAATTCGTTTTTAATGCTTATTACAAAAGCTATTCTAGGAAATTAAAAAATTCGAACGAATGATGTAGGAATAATTCATCTAAAATTAATTGATAATTAACAATGTCCATATCAAGCAGCTCAATGATATTCTCTATTGCCTCAACAGTTCCAACTAATTGTAAAGCGTCTACTCTAAATAAATGTTTATTCAGTTCGTTACTTGATAACAAAGGTCTTTTAACTCCTTTGTGATTGAGAACATCAAAGCCGCATTTCAAAGAACTTTTATCATTCAAATATACTAAAGAATTCCTAATTGAAAGGAATAAAATTGGTTTGCACCTAGAATAAGCCACATCATTAAAAGTAATGATGGCAAGGCAGATATTGCAAAAGGAGATTCAAGAAGATATTTATGTAACATAATAATTACTATGAAGGGGTTTTTAAACGAATAAGCATTCTCGAGGAAACACAAAGGGGTATATATAAAAGATTAAAATTTGTGGAATAAACGTTTGTGTTAAAGAATTCCTCGATACTAAAAATAGATTTAGGAAGGTTTTTTTCCAGAGAAGAAAATTTTAAAGAAACTGAATTTTAAAGAAACCTTTTGAGAAATTAACTCAAAACCATTCAACTTATTCACGGTCTTAAAAATTCGTTTATTGAAAGCTTCAAAAAATTAATTTGATTATATTTTGGTTAATAATTAAAAGAATTCAGCTTAAAAACTGCGATTAAGTTTAAATTATATCATGTTATCTTGAATCTAAATTTTCAATCGTATTAAAAATATGAAAATTGGAAGCACGAAATATCGAAATTCATCAGTAATAAAATTGCATTCAATAAATGAGTTTAAAAAAAATCCGAAGTTTTTTATAAATCAGAATAAATTTATTGAGTTTAAAGGATAATTTCATGGTAATTTGATTATCAATAATAATATTAACATTGCTCGAATATATATATATATATATATATATATATATATACTCATGTCCATAAATTAAGGATAATGAAGTTCAGGCAAAGAAAGAGACAGAAGCAAAACAAATTTGACTTATTTGTAAAGTCTATTTATTAAACAAAAGGTAAAGAGCAAAAACGATGCTATATGTTTGACATAATTAATAAAAATTGCGATTTTTAGTCCCTGGAGCTAATTTCAAAAAAGAGCCTATTTACAAAAAACAGTATAACATGGTTAGAATGATGGTTAATAAGAAGTATGTCTCCCGGACGATGCAATACAGGCCTTACAACGCCAAGGCATGCTGAGTATCAAATTATCAATCTGATCTTGGGGAATAATACACCACTCATCAAGCAATGCCCTCCGAAGTTCCGGTAGACAGGTGGGAGGGGGTTGACGGCCTGCAATTCATCGGCTAAGCATATCCCACACATGCTCTATTGGATTCAAGTCCAGTGAGTATGTGGGCCAATCCATACGGGGGATATCCTCCGATTGAAGGCATTCGTCTACAATGTTTGCATAGTGAGGACGGGCGTTGTCATCTATCAACAGAAATTCAGCACCCATGGCGCCCCGAAACAAACGTACATGTTGTTCCAGAATGACATCCCGATAGATGTGGTCTGTCATCGTTACACTCTGAGCATGAAGGTCAGTTCTGGAACCAAGAATAATTCCTCCCCAAACGAGCCATCTTGCACCACCGTAACGGTGTCTTTCATTGGCGTTCCCTTGGTGGCAACGGGTACCTGGCGCTCTCCATATTAAAGTCCGGCGAGAATCAGACTGCCAGCTAAACCTGGATTCCTCGGAAAACAGCACACAAGACCACTGTTGTGGTGTCCACAATGCATGCTCTCTACGCCAGGTTAATCGCAGGCGACCGTGAATTGCTGTAAGTGGAACACATCTGACAGGCCTACGAGCTTATAGAGCAATGTGCCCTAAGCGTCTATACACGGTCTGCCTTGAAACTGTCGTACCGGTAGCTGAAGAAATCTGACGAGACAAGGTCTGATGCTGTGCTCCGTCTGTTTCTTTTGGTAGTAACTGCCAAATATATATATACCGGTCCTCATTCGGCGTTGTAACTCGGGGGCGACTTGTGCTGTAACATCTACTCACATTACCATCATCTTAGAATCGTTGCCAAAGCCTGGAGATGACACTCTGGGCGATTCCAAGTTCCTCGGATACTTCCAGCTGGTACGTCCATATTACAGTCGTCCAATAATTCTACCACGTAAAAAATCATCCAAATGCTTCCTTTATGCCACAACTATGCGGTTATTGCACTGAAAAGCTGTTAAAGCGCTGGTGAACAATTTTACTTCTTTGCCACCATTCCTTGTATACCCCTCTCTTACACTCTCGTCATTGTGACGTACTATCCGCGCCATCTGGTGGTTTCCTGTAATTTGCATATTCTTCTTCAAGATGTGTGTGATAATTCTACGCACAGGTGAAATTTTTATTTTAGAGTTCAATTTCTGCGTGATTCTGAATTATCCTTAATTTATGGACATGAGTGTATATATATACATATATATACACACACATATATATATATACATATATATACACACGCGACATTATTCATATCACTAGATGGCGCTGCTTCGGAATGCAGTAATAAATCAAATTGAGATTTATGGTCCTATATACTCATATATACAGAATATATATATATATATATATATATTTTTATTATATATATATATTGTATATATATTCTTAAAGATAATAAATATAAACACAGTTTCCTAGTTAGATTATAAATGAATTATATGTAACTAAAAAGGTAAGCAAGGTTTAAAATACTTTTCAAGGGTGTTGAAATCGAAGATTATTTCTTAAAAGGGGAGGGCATAACAAAAGGAATTCATTTACGGACGAGGCTTAGTGTAATAGTGGTGCTCCTTTAGGGTGTTCAGCCCTCAATATAATAGCACTGAATGCGTAGTAATTGTGGAGAAATAGCCTTCGAAGATCATATAATTAGCTTTTATGCAATTAAGTTTCAATTAGCTCCAGCAAAGCGGTAACATAAGTGTTATTGTAACAGCGTATTACGTAGGCAGGTAGGGTTCAAGTTATACGAACAACTCCCTCTCCCCCCAATTCACTTTATTACTTTTACAATTAAATTAATTTATTCAAAAAAGGCTTATTAAACATATTACATAACTATAAAATTATTAAATTAATTGCTTGTAATATAACAATTATATACATTATTTAATATAATTAATTACAAAATAATTAATATAATAAAATACAATATATTATATTTATGAAGTACAATCTAAATATTTATATAATTATAGTAATTATTTTATTTTTTAAAATACAAAAAAATTATACAAAATGTCATTTAATACTTGTTGTTTCTGTGTGTTTTTATCCTGGGATACACATGAAGTACAATAGAAACATACAATGCAAACAGAAGAATATAAAAATTTATTACAAATTATGATCTCAGCATATAATAGAAGAGGTGTGCTGCCTTCCATTTGAGATGGGAATCCATTACAGGCGCAAGTCCGACTTCTTTTCCCGCAGAAAATACATCCATGCCTGACTCGAACCCGAACCCACTCGGTTACAAACTGAGGGTCATATCCACCATACTGGCTGGATGGCATTTAATACTTTTAATAAGCTTTTCTCAAATAAATTTTTTTTTTTTTGTAAAAATAATAAAATTAATTCAAAAAAAAATTGATCGCGCGACTCGAACTTTATCTGACCGCGTGGTATGCAGAGACATTACCACCTACGCTACTACACTGCTGTAGCTGAGCCAAACTTAATTGTATAAAATATAAGTATGAATGAATTTCGAAGGCTATTTTCTCCGAACTGACTGATCATTCGGTTCTATTACATTGAGGGTTGACATTTTCTATAAAGAAATACTACTGTTACACAAAGTCTCGTGTAACAATACCCCAAAATGAATTTCCTTAGTCGTGCCCTACCTTTGTCAGAGAAACTTCTTATGCAAGCTGAAAGGTTGTATGTGCTAGATCGATTTTAATAAAATTAATCGAATTGATTTTTGTAGTGTTTTTGTATATGCTGCGTTTAATATACATTTCCATGAAACGATAATATGAATGAAAAAAGTGTGAAGAATTAAGGTTTTGTGTGAAAGCTCACTTTATGCATTTGCTGGATAATCTAAAAACAGAAATAAGCTTAAAAAGAAGTATTTATTTGTTGCCCTACCCATGTAATATAAGAATAGTATTCACAACAAATGAAAGTACAAAAGTTTAATACAAATCCATTTCATGTAAATGTTTCATGTATTATTTTATTTAACTCGCTGTTGACAGTTTTGGTGGTAAATGACTGGTAATCCTTTCACTGATTTCCTTCTGTTTTAGAAAAAATAGATGATAGTATTTATTTTATTTGTGTTTTCTATCTGAAGCTAAGTTTTTATCTTTGGGCCTTTTTTATCGATTTTTAGTGGTGCTATAAGATAAGGTGTTACGATTCGAGTATTGCTATAAAAACGTCCTTTCAACCTTTTACATCTTTGAAGTGCCCATTCCAGTTAAGCAATTAAAGTATCCGACTATGTTCGGAACCGAGATTTAAAAAAAAGCGCATAATTGATAATTCTCATGATATTTAGAATATCACTTATATTGTTTTTCAAAATTAATGTATAAAAAAAAATTGTTTTAAGGACAATATTTTTATTACAAAAAAATATACATTATTATTTAATAATTAATATAATAACATTTCGGCAAAAATTAAATTAGAGAATAACCTTTTTCCAAAATGTTCTCCTTTTAGAAAAAATGCTTCTATGACAATAATATTTTGCCTGTGTATAGCTAAAACCTATGTACAGAGGCTCAACTATGATTTTTGAAAAATTCACATTATTTTTCAAAGTTACAACCAATTGAAATAATTATCGGCGTTTTTTTCTTAAAATTTCTCCCCTCTGTTGTTTTAAAACATGGATAAACCTACTTTTAAGTTATATATTTCAAAAATTCTAATTGAGCCTCTGTAAAGAAGTCTGAGCTATATACAGGCAAAATATTATTATAATAGAAGCATTTTTCACAAAATGAGAATATTTTGAAAATGGGTCATTTTATGTTAATTTTTTTGTCAAAATATTGTATTTAATAATTTTTTAGTGTAATACAATTCTTAAAACAATTTTATATACATTTTCTAATTTAAGTAACACTAAATATCATAAGTATTATCCATTTATCCGCTTTTGCAAAATCACGGTTCCGAAAGTAGTCAGATACCTTAAGCTTTTAAATGAATAAATATTTATAAAAAAAACTCAGATGGTGTTTGAGAGTTTAAAATACAGAGTGTTTTTTTTTCCAGGTATAGAAGTTTAAGTTGGCACTACTTTCGAAGATGGCGACCGATTTAACTGCTGTCAAGTGATTTATTCTCAGTTTGGTTTGGCAATTCATCATGAATAGACTCATGCCTGAACAATGCTTTCGAATTTTGCAATTTTATTTCGAAAATAATGGTCGATTTTCATAAGCGAATTTTGTTTAGCGATGAAGCGCACTTCTGGTTGAATGGCTACGTCAACAAACAAAACTGCCGCATTTGGAGTGATACTAATCCACAAGTGTATGTCGCAACACCGTTACATCCAGAGAAACTGACTGTTTGTTGGCTTTATGGGGGCTGGTGGAATCCTTCTTCAAAAACGATGAAGGCCACAACGTTACAGTTAATGGTGATCGGAATAGAGCCATGATTACTAACTTTTTCATTCCTGAATTGACCAATCATGATGTCCAGGAGCTGTGGTTCCAACAAGACGGCGCAACATGTCACACAGCTCGTGCCACAATCGATTTATTGAAAGACACGTTTGGTGACCGCCTAATTTCCCGTTTTGGACCTGTGAATTGGCCTCCAAGACCTTGTGATTTAACACCGCTAGACTATTTTCTGAGGGGCTATGTAAAGTCATTGGTCTATGCGGATAAGCCACAAACGCTTGACCATTTGGAAGACAACATTCGCCGTGTTATTGCCGATATACGGCCACAAATGTTGGAAAAAGTCATCGAAAATTGGACGTCCAGATTGGTCTACATCCGAGCCAGCCGTGGCAGTCCTATGCCAGAAATCATATTTAAAATGTAATGCCACAAGATTATCTTTCGAATAAAAAAAAATTCATGTCAATCGAATAATAAATCGTTGTTTTATTGCAATTTAAAGTTCTATACCTCTCAAAAAACACCCTTTATAAGGTAGAGGATTTTTAAATAGTCAACAGAAATGATTTCATATTTGACTCGAAAAAGATTTTAGCAGATTCATTTTGAACTTGATTAATTAAACAGAAAGCGTACTTTCTTATGATCAGTTATGCAATATTCTATTAATTCTTGAACAGTCCTTTTTTTTGTCCTGTTCATGTTGTTCAACTACGTATGTATCTTCAAATAAAACATAAAATTTATTTTAATTCTTTAAAGTTTCCTCATTTAGAGTTAATATAAATTAGAAATATTGGAAGTAATTGAATGAGTTTTATACAATATGAAAGAAATAATGCAAATATATATATACATAGAAATAGAAATAAATCACAGAAATATTTTAATAGACAGAGTAAACATTATAATTGATAGATCGAAAAAATAAACTGTTTAAAATAAATTTATTGAAATAAAATTATTGAGAGATGCTCTTTATGTATAAATTTAAATGATGTCACTCATTTCCAAATGTATTCTTACAATGTTTTAATATATTAGAGTTTTTGTGTATGCAATTGTTATCATCGTACAATTTTTGTTGCTATTTAATTTGATAATTTCAGCTGCACTTTTTTTCACGACAAACAATCCTATCGCTTAAAAGCAAAACAGGCTTATTTCTATTCATAAACAGAGGAAACCAAACACTTAATTCTGGTTTATATTGTTTCTTTTTCTCATTTTCTCATCATTAAGATTTTATTGTACGACTTATTTTACAGTATTCTTATCGGCCAACTAAAATTAATATATTTTCATAATGCCGTTAACACTTAGCCAATTTAGCCCCTTAAAGGAGATTCAGCAATAATTTTATAAGAAAGAAAACCAGTAAATTATAAACAATTATCAATTACTTATATATTTTGCTTATTCCATTTATATAGTTCTATGGGAAACAAATAAATTAAAAGAAGGTGTATTTTTCTAAAGTTAAAGCAACACCTTGAAGTAAAATTATCTCTTTTACAAAAACGGCTTCATTTTCTTAAAATATCTCTTAAACAATAATTATTATTACTGTCCATTATTTTTTTTAATACTTACCGTAAAATACGGCGTATAACGCTCACTTTTAACACAGAAAAATGAGATCGAAATTTACGGGTACGTGTTATACGCCGGGTATAAAAATGACACCTTCAAAAATAAAAAAAGGGATGAAAAACAAATTAAATTTCTACCTGTAGATCGGAATACTATGTTTTTGCAGTGTCGATTTAAGCTCATTTCGCACCCTGGGCGCAGAAGATCTACAGGCCCCCTTGGCACTGGCGGATCGAAATTTATAACCAGAAAACGTGGTTAAATCCAGCTTATTCGGGCACCTAGGCGCCCAGCACTACATATCAGAAATAAATGACATACCTAATGAAGTTAAAGGGTTCTAATTCTAATATTATACCATTTTTTTTAAATTCCTGGGATAATAACTCGAATAAATGACTTAAAAACATACGAGCATTGTACACGCACACTTCTGGTTTCTTTGTAAAAACAGGGAGTGCGCGTTATCTGGCGAATATACCTAAAGATTAAAAAATGCAGCTAGAAAGTATGGGTGCGCAGTATACGCTGGATTTTCCGATAATCCTTTCTCTAAATAATAAGAATGGCTATTTCACGTTAGGCTTGCTTTTTTTCACGAAATGTCTTTATTTATTAATATTTAATATAATTAAACAGGAAAAATACTGTCTGCCTATACATGTATATCGGGATTTTCTCTGGAATCAAACGTGTTGCTAGGACATCTCTATCTGGTAGCAGTCAATTTATTGAAGATACATATTTTAATTTAGTTCCATATTTTATTGACGAACACTAAGCGAAAAGTTACTCACACGGACGTATGGCAGTGGTCAAAAGCGATCTTTTCCACATTCTAGAGATCTCAGCTTTTATTCCTTTCATTTTTGGAAACTTCTCGGATGTTCCATAATCGTACCAGTTCCGGTATTCAATAATACAATTGGTCAGAATTGATGTCTGATGCCATATTGCATCACCTCACTTTGAAACGAGCAATAATTTATGAGGAGATATTGTTCTGGTTGAAATGATATTTCCCGTTAGGTGGGTAAACGAATTGAATCGATATAAGCGGTATCTTGGAGGCTTCAAGATTATCATAAATGATAGAAAACCCCTCAAAAGAAAATTTAAACCTTGAATTATTGTGTGTGCATAAATTTGTTCATCTTATGACAAATAAGTACTGCAGAAAACATCAAAACAAATAAATTCAAAATTTGCCCAAATGATTAAAGGATAATCATCAATGTTTAAAATCTCTTGTTTCACAAGTTAAAATCTCTCTATTAATATTTTCTTCAAAATCCTAAATAAACCTATCAGGTATCGCTGACAATAATTATCGCACATGCACTATCATGTCAAATCAGAACCTGTCACGTATTGACATCAGTTGGTGGGATTTCAGAAAAGTAGGGCAGGAGAATTAATTACATGGTGGGGCTCAACTATCCATGATTTATCAAGACTTATCTCCGCCAACGGAAGTGAAGGAAGTCCCGGTAGAAAGGAAGAGGTAATGCCGGCCATTTGTTACATCTCTTGACATCCAAGGCTCCTGGAGATCAAACGCCTCGTTCGAAAGGAGGTCATCTTTATGAAAGTCAAGGAAAGGAAAAAAAGTTTTTTTAATTTTTTTTTACTCGGCTGATAACACATTAAGAAAATTACAAGAAAAAATGACTTGATTTAATTTCAATGAGTTTGATACATCACTTAAAATAAGGATTATATTTTATGTTTTTCGCATTACAGCAGCTCTAAAACTGTAATGAAATTAATATTTATCTTAAAAATACAGCTGTTTTGTACAAGTATTAAAAAATTGATAAACGTGTTAATTGTTCGAGATCATTACTTTGAAAAAATATTTCTTATCAGTGGCAGTGTGTTTAAAAATATTTTTTCCAGTGGGATGCATATAAGCAACTAAACCCCACAGACACGACAAATACCCAAAATGTGAGATCCATTTCAGTGGTGGCATCATTTAGTGGTGGATCTCGCTACAAAATTTAGACGATTTAATTAATTTAATTCAAGCTGTCGTCGGATGCTGAATATTGCTGGGAGTACCAGAGCCAAGTTGGAACTCAAGGGTGTTTTACATGCTACATAATTATATGACATTCGTGCCTACGATTTTCGCATTCAGAAAATCTGTCGACTCCAGTCGGCGTCGAATCTACACTGGTGTGCAAAACTTAAGCAACAGGTGGGTTTATTGCCATAACTTCACGAAAAATCATCTGAGAGACATGAAATTCAGAAATGAGGGAGAATATTATGTACGTAAAGGATGACGAAAGCATGGGCGCTGAAAAAGGAATACAACGCATACAGTATGGAATCAAACAAAAACAAGCTTTATTGAACGCATAGTATCGTGACTCGTGATGGTCTATCCAACAGGAAGAACAACAAGCAGATGTTCCTTAATATGGTATATGCCCTCCCCTCACTGCAATGGTTGCTTCGCACCGTCTCCGCATACTCAGAACCAGCTGGTGCAACATTTCTTGCGGTAGGAGTGCCCATTCTTCAATCAGCATCTGTTTGAGTTGTTGGGTGTTCTCCGGATGATGTAAGCGTGCTGCAATACGTCTCCCCAAAGCATCCCACACATGTTCGAGGGGATTTAAATCTGGGGAGTACGCTGGCCAATCCATTCGAGTGATATCTTCACTTTCGAGCAGCTCCTCAACAGCAAGAGTCCGATGTGGCCGTGCATTGTCATCCATAAAAATGAAGTCTGGGCCAATGGCACATCGAAACAGACGCACATGGAGAAGAAGTATCTCCTCACAATAGCGATCCCCGGTTACAGATCCTCTACCGAAAATGTGGAGCTCAGCTCGCCCGTTCAGCATAATGCCTCCCCAGACAAGAACTCCAGGATCACCGTAATGGAGTCTTTCCTTGATGTTGCTGGTATAAAACCGTGTCCCGATTTCTCTTCAAATCAAAACGCGTTGAGAATCGCTTCTGGTACTGAACCGACTCTCATCCGTAAAGAGGACACGACTCCATTGATCAGTTGTCCAGTTTTTGAGCTCTCTGCACCACTGTAAACGGTGGCGTCGGTGGTCAACTTTCAACGGGAGGCAGCGTTCAGGACGGAGGGCGAATGGTCCCCCTTTGTGAAGGCGTCTGGCAACAGTAAACCGCGACACTTGTCGCCCCGTTGCTGTAGAGAGTTGCTGAGCAATGACGCTTGCTGACTGCCGTCGGCCTCTTTTCGCCTGCAGGATGATATATCGGTCATCCCCTGCAGTTGTCGTCCTCGGGCGGCCACCACTAATCTTTATAACAGCTGTACCTGTGGTTTGGATTACGAACGAACCTGTGGTTTGGATTACTTTTGTTGATTACGAACTCTGCAGCTACACTGGTGACGGTACGCCCCTCCTCCAGCTTTCCGATCATTCTTTCACGTGTGAAGTCGTCCAGGTGATTTCTTCCAGCCATATTTCACGAACTGACTCACTGGCACTTGCAGCGAATATGTTGAATTGCGTCTGCGTCCTTCATTTTATTTTACTGTTGAACAGCACGCGCCGACATCACACGTTTTGCGTACGCTCACGTCGCTTCTGACGCTTCGTTCCTGATATTTGCATACGCATGACGTTTCTGCTGCCTATCATGTACACTGTACTGATCTCCAGACCTCCTTTTCTGCAATTTCATGGTTATCTGCTTAATTTTTACATTGTTGCTTAAGTTTTGCACACCAGTGTACAACCTTAGGTTTCCAAAGCGGGCATGCTACCTCTAAGCCACCGGAGTCGATAGTATTTAAAAATATAGAAAATGTTAGCAAACTTCAGCTTAAAAGTATTGAAATACCCCATGTAAGTCGTTTTTCAAAAAGTGCACTGCTAGTGGCTTTTTGAGTTTTACAAAGAAAGTTTGTTTCCCAGCATGAACTTCAGTAAAATAAGGTTATGGAAACCCCAGAAGATTTCAGCAGGGTTAACCGATTACCGACTTGAATACTCTTGGTTACTGATAATATCGTGAAGGAACCCTCGTGAAGTCTCCGGAATCGACTCATCTAGAAATTTCCGTGAGGCTATATAAGGGACCTTTGAGATAGGTCGAGTCAATCAGTCAAAATCAGAGTTCAATTTTGTGCGTTGACTGCGATAAGAGAAAGATGCTTTTCTTTGTCTTAGTTCCTATTAGTGGGACTATTTTAGACAGCCGTTTCTGTAGCGCTGTAAATATTGATTTGTGTGACTTCGCTACCAACTACTGTAAATAATCTGCTAAGATGTTTTTTGTGTATATACGTCAGTTTATCTTCTTGTAGATATTTCTTTGTCCTCGTTCATTAATAAATCTGTTATTACTCAAAATATTGAGTCTTCGGCTGTTTTTCCACCTCACAAAGTTTCAATAGTATACTCCTAAGAAATAAAACATAACTATAGCATGTGTTTCATTTCGCTGACTCTTTCAAAAATATAATAAAAGGGATTGCAGTATCATTAAAATAAAGAATACTTATAATCTAGGAAATATATTGCACTCTCAGAGAATCCTTAAAGCATAAAATTTATCTACGTTGAAATGCAATGGAAAGAAAAAAGAGAACTAACTAGATTCAGTTCCATGAAAATCTTAAAAAAATATTCACAAAGATTCGGTTGCTTTCTTGGTAAGAAACTGGCTAAAGATAGGATGGTTTTGTCCATCTATTGAAAGCAAAATTGTATTTTTTTCCACACACTGTAAGACTAGATTGTTTTATATACAGTCGAACCTCCAAATAACGAGCCTCTATATTGCGAATTTTTCTATATAGCGAACTTTTTCCAGAAACCTTGAACATTTCACAATTTTCTTCGTAAGATAACCTCTCTATAGCGAAGTGCATTTTCTATAAAACGAACTAAACGAACTTGTGATTCAATTTTTGATCTCTTTTTTTTTTAAAAGTATTTCTGAAAAAATTTCAAGTTATTCTCTTTTAACGCACTTTATGGTGTTCATAAACCTTGAACTGGATTTATTAGATCCTAATTCGTCGAGAGCAATAGAGTTCTGGACGTTTCATCCAAGAAGTGCAGCCCTTAACTCTCATTGCCCAGTTCACTAGAAACATCTTCGATATCCTCTTTCACCCTCGGTGGAATTGTCCCCGTGTTCTATTTATGAATTATTGTATGATTAATATTTAATATTACTTGTATGCTTTAAATTATATATATATATGATATATATTCTTAAACTTCATTAATTTTAGTATAAAATTATTTTCTTAATATTGAAAATACAGTGAATTCTTCGACATTCTTTTATCTTGTTTTCCTTGCAATTTTTTTTTCTTTTTTTTTTGATGGGTAAGATATATAAAATGAACATATATCAATTTAAAAAGGTGTGAATATTTACTTTTTTAATATATAGTGTTTATGAATTTAAAATTTCTTTTATGTGGTTTATAAAGTATATTAAAAGACGAACCTCTATATAACGAATTTTCCATGTAACGAACTTTTTTTCGGGATTTAGCGACTTTGTTATATTGAGGTCCTACTGCATCTAATCGTTATAACCTCTTTTAGAATTCACAATTTTAACTCATAAATGTTAATAACGGCAGTTGCTGCCAGATAAGTTATTGATCTAAATAGTAGGAATATATTTACATTAAATAATAGCTATAATGTCTTTATCCTTCTAACTACTTTCCAAATTAATATGGCTTATTTTCCCCCGAAATAATACTAGAAAATAAAAAAAATTCTTTATATCAACCGTTTATGGACCATTATTCTACTAAAGCAAACTAGTTTTTTACACGGGAGGTATTAAAATAAAGTTACCAAGCCGAAAATATTTTTGTTTATCTTGCCAAAGTTTCGGTTTGAAATTCTCTAGAGGATGAGTGCATCGATCTCATTAATATTTTTCCCGCCAAAAAAAGTGGTGGAGTTATTTTCAAGAGCCCTCAATTTTTTTTCTTAGGTTTCGTTTTGGTTTCTCGAAGCAATTTACAAGTTTCCTTCAAGTCATTTTTTCCTTGTAACGAACAGGAAATGAGAGTAGACTAAAAATGAAAAGATACATAAATAATATGTGTGTTTTTTTCATACACAACTTGAGTAATTTAAATATATATTCTTACCTTTTAATTTGCATATCTTATTTCAGTAATTCTTTAGATTCGTGTACACAAAATATCTAAAAAGAAAATGATTCTGCAACTTATTAATGTGTTTAGGGTATTTTTTAATTTCCTCTAATCTTTCGTTACTGTATGTGTATAAGGGTTATTTTAGGAATTTTACTGATTATACATTATCGGATTGTATGATGATTGCTCTAAGAATTATGGTTGGTGAATGGAAAAATTATTGTTATCAATTAAAAATCGTAAAAACAATTGAAAAAAAGTTTTTTTTAAGAAATATATAAAATATACTAGCCATCACCCACCCGTTTCACTGGATATTTCATGATGTTGTATAAATATATACTGTTTACATATATATAAGTTATTGATATCTAGCATTAAAAATTCTGTTGTACTGTGTGATATTCTAATGTAATATATTTATAGCTGTAACTCTCGCATCTTGATATAAAAAAGACAGAAATTATAATTTATAATTTCTATTAATTCTGTTCTCTATTATTCTTCGCTCCCTTAACCCAATAATCAAGTGGATTTCCGCCAATTTTCAGTGGATCTCTACTCAATAAAATAAACATGCGTGCTAAATTTCAAGTCTAAAACTAATGGAGCAAAATAGGAATATTTACTATCGATACACCCCGTAACCCCATTGAGAGCCTTCTAAGCGGATTTCAATTCAACAAAAGAAACATGCAAACCAAATTTTATTATTATAGTCCTAGTAAATCAAAAACGAGAATTTTGTTTATCAATACGCCCAATAACTCCCCCTGCTTTCCCCTGGAGTTGATTTCCATAAAATCCATTCTTAGTTGAACTCTCCTCAACTAAGGAAATGGGCCCAACAAACTTCAAGTAAATGGGTTAAATTCAAAAACAGGAATTTTTTTATAACTCTCCTTAACCCCTCGCAAACCCACTCCTTTGGGGGGTCGGTTTTCGCAAAACTCTATTACACCCCTTAATCCCCCTCATTGTTCCTTTGTGGCCAATTTTCCCCACACCTATTTTGTAGCGGATCTTAACTCCATGAAAGGAATCTGCTTATCAAATTTTCAAGACTGTCCGTCAAATAATTTAAAAACGAAAATGATTTTGTGTAACGCCCCTTAAGTCCCCGCAACGCCACTTGGGATTCAATTTTCTCAAAACACATTTTCTAGCAGATCTCTACTCTATGAAAGGGGAATCCGCTTACCAAATTTCTATACTGTACGTCTAATAAAATTGACATCCAAGTGGTGTGGCGGGGGCTAAAAATTATACATAATTTTTTCAATTTTTAATGTATAACGCCCTTTTTTAGCCCCCGCCACGCCACTTGGATGTCAATTTTCTCAAAAACCCATTTTGTAGCGGATTTTTAAGCCATGAAAAATATCTGCGTACCAAATGTCAAGTCTAATAATTTAAAAATGGAAATCATTATGTATAACGCCCCTAAAATCCCTGAACTCTCCTTGTGTTTCAATCTTTGCAAAATTCGTTCTTAGCTGATATATATAAATGTGTGTGTGTAAGGTAATTAAATTAGATTAAAAATTAAATTCCCTATCTGGCACTTAACTCATATTTTTCATTTCATCTTCAAGTATCAAACTAATCACTCATTTATTTCTTCCGAACATATGGCCTAGCCAATAAACATGTCTAATTCCGGATCGTTATATTAAATAGCCTTATATGTCAGCATTAACTTTCAAGTACAATCATAAAATCCGCGATACTTACCCCATCGGTGTTTTAAGTGTTACCCCCCCCCCGCCCTACTTAAAACACACCGTGGCGTGTTTTTTCCTCCCTGCTCTTAGCGTCAGAAGATATGTACTAATTCTAGAATAAAAACCTTTTTTTTAAAACTAAGTCTGATTCTCGCTCAAAACATGTCATATATATAATAATATTTACAAAAAATTTTCTGAAATATCAAATGCCCTGTAAGAGAAAAAGGAATTTGTTATTTTGAAATTAAAATATACAAAATTATGCTATAGTGGAATAAATATTTTTCACAGAACATCTTTAAAACAAAGTAAACAGTCTATGTAAATATAACTTTAAAAATATTTATCTCAAATTTTTCATTGTTGTTTTTATTGCCATGAGACTTAAAAACACTCTATATTAAAACAATAATTATTCTCACCTTTTTTAGATTAATGTATGTTTTTTTATATATCTTGCCCATCAAAAAAGGAAGAAAGAAAGAAAAACTGCGCGAAAAACAAGAAAAAAGAATGTAGAAGAATTCACTGTATTTTCAATATTAAGAAAATAATTTTATACTAAAATTAATGAATTTTAAGGATATTTTATAATTTAAAGCATGCAAGCAATATTAAACATATATTATTTTATAATTAGAACACGGAGACACGGGACAACTCCCCTGAGAGTGAAAGAGGATATCGAAGATGTTTCGAGAGAACTGGGTGATGAGGTTTAAAGATTGCACTTCTTGGATGAAATGTCCAGAACTCTATTGCTCTCGGAGAATTAGGATCTAATAAAACCAGTTCAAGGTTTATGAACACCATAAAGTGTGTTAAAGAGAGAATTATTTGAAATTAACAGAAATACTTTTAAAAAAAGGGAGAACAAAAATTGAACCACAAAAGTAAAAGTTCGTTGTATAGAAACTGCACTTCGCTTTAGAGAATTATTTCATGAAAAAAATCGTGAAATGTTTAAGGTTCCAGGAAAAAGTAGTCTATATAGAAAAATTCGCAATATAGGGGTTCGTTATAAATGGGCTCGACTGTATATATATATATACATATATTGTTTAAATTTTCAATCGCTAATAAAATACTTTTTATTCATCCACTGAATTTCAAATACATTTTTAAAACTTGTAGTGGATGACAGTTGATGTTAAGACAGTTTTTTCAAATATTAATTCATTAGTTAAATTTTAATTTTTTAAGTTAAACTTATTCCGCGTTATTTCTAACGAAGTTAAAATTTTGCACCAAAAATGGCGCCAGTAAGTTATTGTAGCGAAATTTTTCTTGGCTTCAAATATATATTTAAAATTTTGTAGTGGATTACACTTGTTGTATATACACACTTTTTTCGCACATATTAATTAATTCAATAATTAAATTTAATTAACCAATTCAAAATTTTCTTTGTTGACCTAAGTAGGAATTGACTTTAAACTTTTTTGTTTTTATTGCTTGTTAAAAATATATCAATGGACTAAGTTCATGTCGGACACATGATAAATATAATCACGTGTTCTCCATAAAATGCAAAAATGTCATTAAACTTTTTGTTCTGCTTGTAAAATTTAGGTGAAATTTCAAATTTCATAATTGGGTAAAAATGGGTGTTTTCAATTTTTTTTAAAAAAAAATTTCATTTTACGTGTAGTTTAAAAATTAAGTGCATTTTTTTCTACCTATGTGCATTGTTATTGTTGATAAATATGCACTTTTTAATAGAAAATTTCTGCGAAGAAAACAAAAGTTGGCAACAACAAAACGCATGAACGAATTGGCTCGAAACACATTATTACATTCATCACATGACTATAATGTTTATGAGTTAATTGGCCGAAAAAACGTGATGTCAGTTATCATTTGACTACGACGTCTCATGAATATAGCTCAATGGGAATTTTATTCAATTTTACACAATCTGAGGAAATACGCCCAACTCTTCTCTTACACAGATGATACGTTCCTTTGAAAACTGTGTAAAAAAATCGCGTATGAAAATACAAACAATGTAATGTAAATTTGGGGATATGTTCCCCAACTTTTTTAGAAATTGTGTAAAATAAAATAAAACTAAATATTTCCCCAAAAACATGTGCAAAAAAAATAGTAAGGAAATCCATGTTACATATTTATGAAACAAAACACAATTTCTTCACAAAAAAAAACCTTTAACAAGTTAACAGTGAAGATTTTCTATAAGCACATAAAAACCTTAAAAATTCAAATTGAAATTAAGAATAAAACATACTTTAGAAATTGAACATAAACTCATAGAACTTTTTATTGAAATTATTGAACTGAACACTTTAAAAACAAAAATACAATTGTACAAAAGAACGAAGTGCTGTGTTCAAGTTGAAGTACAATAATATAGGGAAAAAAGGGATCATATGTAAAATTCTTGAATACAATGTAAGCAAGCCATGAAGTAAACTTAGTCATTCACACATGTGTATGGCGTGTTTTTTAAAACCGTGTAAAAAAGATAGTGTAAAAAAAGAAGAGTTGGGTGTAGATTTTTTATCTTCTTCTATCTTTCTAAATGCACCAATTTTTTTTACTAAACTTTACTTAATAAAAAAAAAAAAATTGTGTTTTATTTCATTAAATCAAATTTTTTTTTTTTCTTGAATATTACATTATAATTATAAGAAACATTTTTTTTTTACAAATCCAAATTCACAAATATTTTTCTAATAAATCTTAACTCAGTGGCGCGACAGCCCATGACTGCCATGGTCTCTGTGCCCAACTCAGTATACGCGACCCTGAGCTCTGAGCAGATGTTCCAGTCAGGTGGTCAGTCTGACACGAAACCTCCAGTGTTAAGTTCCGAAGCTAGCTTGGTACTGATTTGACGACCCACTGAAGGGATGAAAAGGCTGAGTCAACCTTGCCCAGCTTGGGGTTTGAACCTCGGACTTGTGGTGTGGAAGCTCGATGCACTAACCACTCAGCCACTAATAAAAAATTATTATAAGTTTCTCTCCAGTGGATACCATCGCATGTGGGTGTGTATGGGCACGAAGCAGCTGCTGAGCTGGCTGGTAAGGGTTGTGATCTCTCTAACCCCAGTTCCACTGTCCTAAACTATTCAGAAATTCATTCCTCCAAAGAACTAAAATGAATTTGACTTGACGAAGCCTCCTGTTCACCACTGGTACGCAGCTAAGAGTCCTGCCTATCTATACAGTGGAGTTCCAGGGCTCATCAGACGGCCTTGGCGCGCTTTAGAAGCGGTTATCTGCGTAGTATGACTTTTGTGCAGGGGTAAAGTCTTTCTTTAACTGTCCCTGCTTCTCCTGCTCATCTTTTGGACTGCTGGAGCATTTCCCTGCGACAGGTGTTTGAAGATCAAGACTTGGTGTGTGACACTACTATGTGGAAAGATCAAATTGACTTGTAGTAGGCTTTCCTGCTCCAAGGGGTTGGAAGCAACAATATAAGTTTCTAAAAGGTAAGTATATTTTGAATGTTTATTGTAAACTACAGTAATACGAATACATTGACTTACGCGAATTCGGAGTTATGCGATTTTTAAATTTGTCGATTCGTTTTTTTTTTCCTCCATTGAAACTCAGGTGGAATCCGTGACAAAGCCTGAGGAAATTGGTAATTTGATTGACGAAGTTGTCGATCTTTCCAGGCAAATAAATTTAGAAGTAGGTAGTGTTGACGTTCAAGAACTTCTGGATGAGTTGACAATGGATGAGCTCATAAAAATATGATGAGCATATAAAATTTCAGCTCAGTTCGAGCGCTTTAAAATGTATTTTATTACCGATTGAAAATTTCACCAAGATAAATAAATATATAGAGAGTGTGAGCTAATAGTAGGAATTGAAAAAAACTATTAGTATGATACGGGAAAATTTTGCAACAGGAGAAAAAAAACTTCTTGGTAGATTTTATAAAACCTTCTACGTCAAAACAGCTCCGGTTTGTGATTTTGTAGTTGTGTTATTTAAAATTTTACTGAGCATTTCTATTTTCTAAAAAAATTACTATTTTCTTCTAGCTCCAGTCCCAACTAAAACGAATTTATATGTATTTCTATGCAAAATTATACCCCGACTTTAGCGAATTCGAACGCGGTTATCACTCGGTCCCACCTATTGCGTGGGGTCACGGTAGCCTAGTGATCAAGGTATCGGATCGTGGTTGGTGTGCCATGAGTTCGAGCCCAGTACCACTAAAAACTCGCAGTGTAGGGGAGCGAAGCATGTTAAATCTGTCGAGAGCTCAAACGCGTCCTCCCGTTGGTGTGGTGTGGTAGAGAGGAGAAGGGGTTCCAGCTGAGGTGTCGTCCTCGTCACGTGAACATGATTCAAAATTGCGATGTCTGTCGCCGAAAGCCCTTGTGTAGCTGAACAGTGCGACGTTAATATTCACTCACGCACCTGTCACGTAATTTCGCGGTATTACTGTATTTATGTTTAGCTTAAAATGATTATCAGATGCTAAGGAAGATTACAGCTACGTTGTTTTACTGTCCCTCGTTGCTTTAATTGCTTCTTTCAGTAATTAGAATTTTTATTCTACTCTACCGAGCAAACTGCTGAAGTGAAATGAGGTTTCTGGTTAAGTTTTTAATGGTGTTCGTTGATACAATCGAGACAGAAAAGATTAATGTTTTAAATTGCATTATTTTCTGAGCTGTAAATTGTTATTATGACTATCACAAGGTCTTATGTTGGACATTCGATAGTTAAAGGTTAATTTTCAGTTTCGCGATTTATTTAATTGCAAAAGCTTAATCGTGTAATTTTCTGTTAAATAACTGCTGATTTCCAAGTTAAGATTTATTTGTTTCTTACTTTTGCAAATCCAGACTTATATTTAGTTAAAGATTAGAATAATGTTTAAGGAAGTAATTCTCTTCTTCATTTTGGTTGAATGTATAAAATATGAAAAACAAGTCTAGTCTATATAAACATTTACATGGCATTTACTCTGCGACTGATAAGCAGTGAATTTTTTCTTTTACCATTTAAAATATGCTTTGCGGTAATTTCCCTTGTCAGAATAAGACTAAAAAATATTGATAATTATTTATTTCAGTATTTATACGGGATGTGTTCAAAAAGGAATGTCTTTGCTGGAAAAGTATTTTTATAACAAACAGTTCTTTCAGAATAGTTTAGGGAATTATCAATAGAAGTATGTTAAAAGAAATGGTTTATAATCCAAAAGGGAATATTTTTGTTAGAAAAGTATTTTTATATAACCTACAGCTCTTTCCAAATAGTTTAGGGAATTATCAACAAAAGTATGTTAAAATTATATATTTAAATAGAGGAATCCTGAAAGGACAAAAGTATAAGCTTTTATATCAGATATAGTTGAAATATGTCTGATATTTAATTTCTTCCTCTTAAGCAAATATTGTGAATTTTGGATAAGAAAGTACAATGAAAAAGAAGTTTTTTTTTATTTTTACTTAAGAATAAAACAATTTTTTTGTACTTAATAAAAATAAAGCAAAACAAAACTAGTATTAAAGCTATAAAAAATCTTTGCATTTTAATTCTTTATCAATAATTAAGGGCAGATAAAGCTTGACAGATTGATGAGTAATAAGGGTAGATTAAGATAAATTATGTTAAAGTTTGTAAAGCTATCTCAACTTTTTTTTCTTTACGATGCAGACAAAGTTCACTAATCTTATCGTTATTATTCTTTTAAGCAACTACATAAAAAAATTTGTTATGATCCAAATAAAAACAATATTCTTTTATTATTCGTTAATATCTATATTTCAGTTTGTTTTTTTTTAAATTAGTGCGGCCCTCGGCAGGTCAGTGGTTATGGTCACGGATTAAAGACCGGCGTATAACGGTTTCTAGCTCAAATGCCACTAAAAAATCAGGGCTGCGGTAGCCCAGTGGTCAATATTTCGGATCATGGTGACCATGTCATGAATTCGAGCCCAGTACCACTAAAGACCCGCCGTGTAGGGCAACGAAGCACGTTAAATCTGTCGAGAGCTGAAACGGCCACCCGTTGGTGTGGTGTGGTTAGTTAGGAAAGAGGAGTGCCAGCTCAAATGTCATCCCCGCCACTTGACCATGATTCAAAATTACGTGGTTGGTTGCCAAAAGCCCTCGTGTAGCTGAACAGTGCAAGTTTTATTTTCACTCACTCACTCACGCCACTAAACAACCATCATGAAGAGGGGTTGATGCATGTTAAATCTGTTGAGCTCATTGTCCTCCCATTGGTGTGGTGTGGTAGTTTGGAGAAGTAATACTAACTCAGGTGTCGTCCTCGTCACTTGAATGAAGTCCAAAATTCCCTTTGCGTTGCTTTGTAGTGCGAGGTTAATAAACACTCATTTAACAATTCAATAGAAAGTCGAGTTATCTCTCTTTTAGGTGTGAAATAATAAATATTTTTTAAATCTTAAAAATTTTACTTCAAAATGTTTACTTTAATTCTTATAAAATAAAGAGTTAATTTTTAATACAAATGTTAATACATCACATTCCTTAAGAAATATAATATTTTATAAACTGTCTATCCCACGAAATTTCTTTCTTGAAACAAACGTAAGATTTTTTTATATATATATATATTATCGTAAGTCTTTGTTATAACCTTCACACTAAAGAAACATATATGTAAATGAGATAAAGCATACAAAGGAAATTGTAATGATGAGCAAAGCGTTAGTTGCTGACATAGTTAGACAACTCTGTAGCTTTCCACACACAACCAACTGAATTTCTACTAGAAGAAGGATTTCAGCGTTCAACTACTTAAAGATTTTTTGAGTGACTTACTTCATAAGAGGATTAATCACGATCCAGTTCGTCTACATTTCTGTTTGTTACTGAACGGTAAGTAACCGTTTTCTTTGCATAGTTTAATAAGTAATATTTTCTTTGTATAGTGTTGTAAGCCCGGTAGCTGAGTGGTAGTGTATCGCTTTTACACACCACAGATCCTGGGTTCAAATCCAGTGCTGGACAAGGTCAACTCAGCTTTTCATCCTTTCAGTGGGTCGATAAATGTGTACCAAGCTAGCTTGGGAGCTGAACACTGGGGGTTTCATGTCAGACTGGCCACTTGGCCGAAACATCTGCAGATGCACCCCAGCATCTAAGATCACGTAAACTGAGATAGACACAGTAGGCTTTGGTCCTCATTGGCTGTTGCGCCACTGAGTTAAGTTCAGTATAATTTAATAGTATGTGAGAAAGCTTTTTTCTAGTCATTATCTTTAGATTAATCAATGTAATTAATTTTATTTTGTGTTTATGCTTTAATATGGCTACGACACTTACAACCAAGTAAGGTTTCAAAAGAGACATGATAGGAACAGAATAAATGGAATTGCCAACTTTTAAGATTTGCAGGGTTTCCGTCACAACCTACCGCTAGAATGATTGATATAAAGGGTGTTTTTTTAGAGGTATAGAACTTTAAATTGCAATAAAACAACGATGTATTATTCGATTGACATGAAATTTTTTTTATTCGAAAGATAATCTTGTGGCATTACATTTTAAGTATGATTTCTGGCATAGGACTGCCTTGGCTGACTCGGATGTAGTCCAATCTGGACGTTCAATTTTCGATGACTTTTTCCAACATTTGTGGCCGTATATCGGCAATAACACGGCGAATGTTGTCTTCCAAATGGTCAAGCGTTTGTGGCTTATCCGCATAGACCAATGACTTTACATAGCCCCACAGAAAATAGTCTAGCGCAGTGCTTCTCAAACTTTCAAAACTGGCGATCAACCTTATCAATCACAATTTTTATCACCGCCCCCTTATACATTAATAATGTACTGAATGCAATAATAATGCACTTTTTTTACGCTAAAGCAATAATCTTAATTATATACCGTACAAATTCATGACATAAGTATTAAATTTTGTATATGTTGCTTTTAAGCAAAAAAATATTAAGTAATAGGATAATTATTATGTTATTTTTCCTTTCTCTAATTTTTAAATTGGAATATATTGCAAAATGCGGTGGCTGCTTAGAAGGCAAAATATAGATATCAGCTTTTTTTTAGAAAGAACTTAGTGGATCAATTTCTAATC
The DNA here is from genome assembly GCA_019973935.1 of Trichonephila clavipes. NCBI lineage: Eukaryota > Metazoa > Arthropoda > Arachnida > Araneae > Nephilidae > Trichonephila > Trichonephila clavipes. Next base: position 535,244 of record BMAU01004138.1, on the reverse strand, counting down.
ATAAGCATTCCTTTGAAAACTTTCCTCTGTAAGACAAGCCCATGGAGGTCGCTAATACTTATTAAACTTGTTCTTAATTTAGCATTAATTAATTAGTTATAAAATACTCTGTGCAGCACTGATACATTAAAAGTATACCGGCTGAAATACCCGCTATTTGCACGATTTCATTTATAAGAAAATAAAACATTATTGATATAATCGCTGAATTTTAAGGAGAGTAAAGCCAAGTGCGCAACAATGTTTACAAAAATGTAAAATGATTTTTTAAAATCATTGCTCAAATTATAATTAGTTTTAAGCGAACTGTAATTTTAAGCCTCACAGAATTAGCATTTAGAATTGATGTTGAATAATGAAAAATAATATAAAATTCCGACGAGAAATAATTGTATTATTTTTAATATTTAAAGTGAAAAGACTTCAACATGTTTTAAACCTGGAGCAGGCACGCACGCGATACTAATGGTCGAGTGGAGTTATTGAGCCACCCCAATCTCTTTTTTTTATAATTATTTTTATAGTACACAATAAAAATCGTAATTCCAGTGAATAATTTAATTAAGAGAAAATATACTCACCTACTTTCAAGAATACAGAAAATATTTCGGAAAAAAAAGTTATCACACCGGGAACTCAGTCAAAACAAGTACCTTAAGATTTTAAAAAAACGTTTGTCACTCCCAAAAAAGAGGGAGATATGTGACAAATATATTTTAGTTCACACGTTAAGACTTTCAAATAGGAGGATAGTGTGTGTCAGAGCCATTGGTAAAAATAAAACAGTTTTGCCAGAATTACCGATTTCGTGCACTCTGTGCTCGGCGTTACAGCTCCGGAAAAAAAGTGTATTTATTACAATATGGATGTTCAAAAAAATCATGTGAAACGTTTTTTTCATTACGCTTTTTTATATGTTTGGGAATAACTCATAGAAATAAATCTTGGCCAAGTAATCCTTCAAAGAGCTAGCTCTCTGTGCTTTTCCAAAAATCATAAAAATATTTTACAAGGAAAAAAATCGCAGCAGAAATAGTTTATTTGCAACTTCCCTAAATGAAAAAACAAATACACACACACACACATAAAAGCAGGGACGTAACTAACCGTACAAGTAAGTTCGAAGGTCAAACCGCAGCAGCTACATTCTGCTGCCTACATCTGATGACAAATATATAACAGTGATGAATTCTTTAAATTCCTAAAAATTTTTTTCGATTATGGGTCTGGTTTTTGTTTTTTCTCATTTTCGTTTGAAAAGAAGTAGCTTTAATTTTTTATGACGTAATATCGCAGATATATAAATTATCAGTGTAAATGTGTATTTTTTTATTATGTCAGAAAGTATTTTGTTTTACTTCATTCCAGTAAATAATTTTTTTTAATCTTTTATTTTCGATATGCTCGCGCCCCACTTGTACGTTTATCGCGCCCCCCGGGGGCGCCCCACAGTTTGAGAAACTCTGGTCTAGCGGTGTTAAATCACAAGATCTTGGAGGCCAATTCACAGGTCCAAAACGGGAAATTAGGCGGTCACCAAACGTGTCTTTCAATAAATCGATTGTGGCACGAGCTGTGTGACATGTTGCGCCGTCTTGATGGAACCACAGCTCCTGGACATCATGATTGTTCAATTCAGGAATGAAAAAGTTAGTAATCATGGCTCTATACCGATCACCATTGACTGTAACGTTGTGGCCTTCATCGTTTTTGAAGAAGGATTCCACCAGCCCATAAAGCACACCAAACAGTCAGTTTTTCTGGATGTAACGGTGTTTCGACATACACTTGTGGATTAGCTTCACTCCAAATGCGGCAATTTTGTTTGTTGACGTAGCCATTCAACCAGAAGTGCGCTTCATCGCTAAACAAAATTCGCTTATGAAAATCGACCATTATTTTCGAAATAAAATTGCACAATTTGAAAGCGTTGTTCAGGCGTGAGTCTGTTCATGATGAATTGCCAAACCAAACTGAGAATAAATCACTTGACAGCTGTTAAATCGGTCGCCATCTTCGAAAGTAATGCCAACTTAAACTTCTATACCTGGAGGAAAAAAAACACTCTGTATTACTTACGCAACAATAACTAAATATTTTAAATATATTCAACAACAGAAAATATCAAAGCACTCATTGATACCTGAACACTGTAGCTTATAAACGTATATACTTATGTTTTTTTTATTATTTACTGCACTTTATTATGCACATGATTTCATCCCGCATCGTTTTAATTTTTTGAGCGTGGCCTGCAATTATTCCGTTAAGTTTTTATACTCTTATATATAAAATATAAGGAAAAGTTAGCTGCCCAGCCAGTATGGAGGTAATGACCCTCGGCTTGTAACCGAGTGGGTTCGGGTTCGAATTCTGAGTAAAGTATGGTTGTGTGTAATTTCTTTGGGAATAGAAGTCGGGTTTTTTCGCCTGTAATGGATTCCCGTCTCGAATGGAAAGCAGCGCACCCCTTCTTGTTATACGCTGGGATCATCATTTGTACTCAATGTCTATATTCTTCTGTTTTTATTGTATGTTTGTGTTCTTCCACTTTTATTTCATATGTATCCCGGGATAAAAACACACAACAACAAGGAAAAGTTCATTGTATACTTAAGTTTAATTTAGAATATATTGTTCTTTGAAACAGATAGAAAAGAGTAGCGCTTTGAGCTACACTACTTTTCAATAGATAAATATCTTAATGGAATTACTGTAATATTAATTCTCACTAACTATTTAGTTTTGCAAGCATAAACGTAAAACTATATACAGTGAAAATCATTTGACAAGAAACTGAGGGACTAAAATATTTTTTCGTGTTAAAAAATATTGTAAAAAAAAACTTACGCATTTTTTAAAAATATATATTTAACAAAATTAAGTTTATTAGACTTAATTACATTGATATGGATATTTTCATGCATTTAATAAAAATTAATGAAATAAAACTTCATGCAATTTAATACAAAATTTTCAATGTTAGCATTCTGAGATCTCGATTATTTGAACTAAACAAGTAAAGCCGTTTCTAAATCCTCGTACTTGGCCGATTTCATCCGTTTTCGCTCTGACTCAAACGTACTCCTTCCAGACATTTCCGTAATTTGCTCTATTTTTTTTAAAAAAATTATTGTTGATAATGAGAGTTTGCAATTCCAAAATCTTTACAGTTTTTTGTTTCTGATCAACAGCCTTAAGGTATCCGACTACGTTCGGAACAGTGATTTTGCAAAAGCGTATAAATGGATAATATTTATGATATTTAGTATCACTTGGATTAGAAATACATATAAAATTGTTTTAAGAATAGTATTACAATAAAAAACATATTTAAGTACAATATTTTGAAAAAAAAGGAACATAGAATGACCCATTTTCAAAATATTCTCCTTTTGTGAAAAATGCTTCTATTATAATAATATTTCGCCTGTATATAGCTCAGACTTCTGTACAGAGGCTCAACTAGAATTTTTGAAATACATAACTCAGAAGTGGATTTATCCATATTTTACGATAACAGAGAGGAGAAATTTAAAAAAAAACACCCCTAGTTATTTCAATAGGTTGTAACTCTGAAAATAATGTGAATTTTTCAAAAATCATAGTTGAGCCTCTGTACTGTATACAGTTGAGGTCTGAGCTATATACAGGCAAAATATTATTATAATAGAAACATTTTTCCCAAAAGGAGAACATTTTGAAAAAAGGTTATTCTAAGTTAATTTTTTGCCGAAATATTGTATTTAAATAACTTTTTTTGTCACAATGTCCTTAAAACAATTTTATACATGTATTCTAATCTAAGTCACACTAAATATCATGAAACTTATCCATTTATGCTCTTTTTTAAAATCACGGTTCCGAACATAGTCGAATACCTTAAGAAGCTCCATATTCAATTTAAGCTAGATAACTGTTTGCATTTCCCCTGATTTCGTTGTCCTAATGCTCGTAAATCGAATATCTTAAAATAGAAAAAAAATAAGACCACAAACCAAACTCACTGATTTTTACTCACACTGCGATGAACTCGTCACCTAATTCCAAAGCCAACTGATGAGAGATGAGATGTTTTTGTATGGCTTTTGCAGGGGTGGAGGGGGAAAGTAGCTTAGATAAAAAAAAATTCGCTCAGGTCACAAGCTATTCTGAGGGTATATCAAAGGAAGCCCACCCTTCTTGAATCTAGCCAACATGCCTAATGATTTCCGTATTTTGTTCATTCCCAAAAGTGAAATCTGTCGCTGTTGTTGTTGCTAATGCCACCTGTCTGACATAGTCAGATCGAGACCCACGAAATTCATCGTGGCAATGGGCTAGATGTACGCCTGTCGTTGACCTTAGCCTTTGGCACCATACAGGTGACAGTACGGTGAAATTTTCTCGAAAGGACGATAGAACATTACGATAGATAGTGTGCCACCATATATCTCCACCTCCACAATTTAGGCATGGGACTGAAGGGAAGAGAATTTTCTCCAGTTCCCTACACTTGTGATTCAGCCCACAAGACTTTCGGACCCACTGTTTTAACGAGCACACATACTTCATGTGTACTCGGAGGGTATTTGGCGGTACGGGCATCGAAACCAGGCCTACCGGTCCGGAGTCTGGTGCTCCAACCACTAGGGTACCCACGGCCAGATATCTTTTCGTGTTAAGAGAAAAAAATGTAGTTTTGTCGGAACCGCGCGTTGTATGATTCCGTGTTAACCGATTTTTTTTCTTCAGCGTTTTCGCGTTTCCTCGTATTTCACTGTACAGTTGAACCTGTTTTTGTGCGGTAGGTGGGGACCGCGTAAAAATAAACGCACAAAAAAAATACTCCAAAATTTCATATATTTTTGCATAAAACAAACTAATTCGTGAAAATACTGCAAAAATTTTTTTATGCTGTGGATAGGGACCACATAAAAAAGTCGTACTTATAAAATATTACACAAGGGAATATTTTAAAAACATAGTTTATCATTGTATATACGGATAAGTTTTCAAAATGCACATGCATATTCATTGCTACTCATCGTAATCCAAAGCCCTGTAATGAATAAGTTCAAAATCGCTTTCGTTACTTGAAGGTACAATTTCAATTGATTTATTTTTTGGCAACATAAAGTAAGAGATAATTTTTTCTGACGAAGGTTGGATGGTCAGTTGCTTGTAAATGTCACGATAACCAGCTCTTGAGATCAATGATTGAAGCTCTTTTTTGAATTTTATAAACATTTCTTAATTGGTAACTATTTGAAGAAAATGCTTTTCCAATTTGTTGGAAAGCTTAATCCCTGCATATTTTTATCCACTCTCAAGGAATTCGGTTCTTCTTGTCAATCTTCATAATCTGTCAAATTAATGATAATGTCACTGTCATTGAACGTTTCGTCTTCAATCAAGCGCGGGCTTCTGGAGCGCTGACAGAAAGCAACTGGATGCGCATTGTCGGGAGACTGTTTATAACAAATGAACAGAGCGTCTTGAAATGTCTACATTTCAGTGGCGTAACGTACACCCCCACATCACGGGGGAGGCAGGTCTCTAGGGGACGAAGGTCTGACTTACGCTAAATACATATTTACCCAATTTATAAAATATTAAAGGCGAAACCTGACTTCAAGGGAGAGTCCTAACATTCTCCGTTACACCACTTGTAAATAGAGAGAAAATATTACAGTGGAGCCAAAGCCATTGTGTCCTGGCACAAGGGGGGGAGCAGGACTCTAGGGGTCCAAGGTTTGACTAACGCTAAATACGTATTTATCCAATTTATAAAATATTAAAGGCGAAACCTAACTTTCAGGGAAGAGGGGGGGTCTTAACATTCTCCGTTACGCCACTTGTAAATAAATTAAAAACATTACAGTGGTGCCAAATCAATTGAAATTGACACACCGCATAAAAAAAATATCGCACAGAAAAAAAAAATCGCACAAAACAAATCACATGATAAAAGACAGGACAAAAACAGGTTCTACTATATATAATTCATTTTGCCCAGACAGGAATCAGTTTTTCATTTATCTCGCAATCTGAAAATATTTAGAAATAATTTAGTTAGTAAAAAAATGCTTTAGTTCTTTTAGCTCTTATTCGGATCAGAAACGTTTTGTAGTAGTCCGAAGTTTTATCTAAAAGACCCAGTTTTCTTAATTTGAGATTTTGTAATATTTATGTGACAAATAAAATAGTATAACATATTTGGAAATAGTAGATGAAGACAATAATAGATCAATAAGTTACTGAATCTTTTTTTCTTTATTTTACAAAGGAAACTTCATCACCAAATATTTATACGTAAGGATACGACTTAGTATTTTACCCGTCAAAAAAGCAATGTGATGCAATTTCTTCAAATGTATTTATTTCATTTTATATTTTCAGAAAAATTTTAGATTTCTATTTTAAAAGTAATGCCCCCATATTTTACATATAAATATCTCGATTAATAACGCATTATGGAGGCTGAAAATGATTTAAATTACTAGTATATAAACATGTGCAATCAATTTTTGTTCCCGAATAGTGTTTAAATTTTAAAATATTTCAATAATGAGACAAGATAGTTAAGGTAAAAAAAATATCATGTTAAACATTTCAAAAACATCGGTTGGAATAAGTCATGCATAATTATTATGTAAATCTCTGTATCTAATTTATTCTGTATCAGGTAAATCTTTATAAATATCTCTAATATATCGCGAAAAATTTAGATGCTTAAAACTTTATTTTTACTCTAAATTCTTCAAAGTAATTTTTTAAAATTTTTGGATTAGTACTAATATACATACACTTGACCTATATAAACATTTTAGCAATGGTACCTTGAATTAGATTTTTTTGAAAATAAATATTTCAATATACATATACACTGCTGGACAATTGCTAAGTACGGATAACACTATCATCCATAGCAACCACAAAATGAAAGGAAGCAAAATGAGGAAAATTAGAATAAGTGCGCGATATTAGTAAGAAGAAGTATGAGTATGCAAATTTTTTTTCCACGTCTGTTCATCACGTGATAGCGTTCATAAGAGCTTTAAAGGTTTTGACGCGTGTGGACAGTTGTTGTTTCAAGTCAAAGTTTTACAGGAAAGATTTAATAGACGAACTTAAAATTTTTGGCATGTCTTCCCGACATCACATAGATGATTTTATGCGTGGCCGAATTATTGGAAAGATCGAAGAAGGGCGAAAAATAACAGATGTTGCCGGGGAGTTCGACATCGCTCACAGCGTTGTTTCACGGCTGTGGAAGTCATTTAAAACTACTGGAATGTGTAGTAGACGGCACGGGGGAGGTCGTGTTAGAAGTACGACACCTGCAGAAGACAGATATATCGTCCTATCAGCAAAAAGGAACAGGCGCACCACAGCTTAGCAGGTAGCAAATCAGTTTCCTGCTGCCTCAGGAAAGCAGATCTCCCGAAAAACTGTTGGCAGACGTTTGAGGGGAGGAGGACTATACACACGCAGACCTGTTGTGTGTGTCCCATTGACCAGACAGCACCGTACTGCCCGTTTGCAATGGTGTCGTGAGCATCACAATTGGACTAAACAGGACTGGGCATGCGTACTATTCTCAGATGAGAGTAGGTTCAGTCTGTCATCGGATTGTAGACGCCAACTGATCTGGCGCGAGAGTGGTACTGCTTATCGTCCAGAAAATATCCAGGAAAAGGACCGATATCCGACATGCAGTACCATGGTGTGGGCCGGCATCATGATCAATGGCCGCACGCGCCCCACATGGTTGCGAATGGGACTATGACGGGCCAACGATACATTGATGAAGTTCTACTTCCTCACGTTCGTCTTTTCCGTGGTGCTGTTGGTGATAAATTTGTTTTTATGGACAACAACGCAACATGTCATCGAACACTCGCTGTTCAGGATTGTCTAGACAGCGAGGGTATTCAACGTCTCGTATGGCCAGTGGGTTCTCCAGATCTAAACCCCATTGAAAATGTGTGGGATGCTTTGGGGAGGCAAGTTGATGGTCGAAACTATCCTCCGACAAACAAGAACACCCTCATCCGTGCACTCACAGAGGAATGGGATAAATTGCCCCAACAGCTGCTGGATAATGTTGTGCAAAGTATGGTACGACGTGTGGAATGTTGCATCACACTCCACGGTGGACATATCCCGTACTGATACCTTTCTTTAAGGTACCTGCTGACTTTTAGATGCATTGTTCCATTTCTCCGTACGCAGATCAAATGATCATTTTTTTTCTTTCAGATGTTTCACAGCTTTTGTACTTTCCAGAACAATAAATATTCTTTATTCTAATGTCTGAACAGTGTCGCAACTATATTTTATCCTACTAGGCCTCATATCTCGCTTAATGTTATGCTACATAGCAATTTGTGATCCATCCTTAGCAATTGTCTAGCAGTGTATATGTATTTGTATGTCTATTTTATAGAAGAAACTAGTATCAACACATTTAATTAATTCATGTTGCAAGAACCTGTTACTTCTGCAAACAACAGTGCATTTAATATAAAACTCAAAAAACTAAATTTTCACTACCAATTAGTTTTGAGGCTTCATTTGAATTTTTATCCCGCGTTTTAAAATGTAAAAGAAATTAATCCTCTATATATATACGTATATTTTCCTCGTTATAATTCTTCATTTCTTTCATGTGTTTCTATGTATATACTTCTGTAATAAATTCTAAAAACTTTTTGAAAACTTTCAAATTCTATTTTAAAATATTCTTTTAACTGTGGTATTCTAAGCAGATTTTAAAAAAATTACTATTTCATGCATATTTTAACATTTTCGCGAATCAAAGAAATGCATAATTCTTCATACAAACACATTAGCTTTCATGCACATTATTTGACTGCTTTTTTTTTACCTTAATATAGTGGGATAAAGGTTCAAGATAATGAATATTAAATTCCTTTATGTAATCCAAAGCCTCGCGTATTTTAATTGCTAAGCGATAAAGAATTAATTTTTCTTGTTCGTTTTGAAATAGCGAAGTTGATTCTTCCGTGATAAAGAGTTTGGATCCAGTAATCAAAAGCCAAAATACTTATTTTGACTTAGCGATGCATTTGCTTTTTAATTAGAGCCGTATTCCACGTCCGAGGATTTTCGAAGAAAATTACTTATTAGCGATTCCATTTTATTCAAGAATTAAAATACGTTAATTCAAAGATGCGAAGATATTTTTCACATTTCATTTTCGCTCCATGATTTCCAATCAGATTTCTTTTCAACTCGGTAATTTATGATTAAAACCGAAAAACTTAAAGAACCGAAATTTAAAAGGATTAATTATGCATTTTATCCGGTTTAGGTGGAATCTCAAATGCGTGTTTCGAATAGCTGCGTTTTTTAAAAGGTTGGATTATAACATCACATTGTGTTGATGCTTTTAAAAGGTAATAAATGAATTTTTAATGAATAATGCATATACATTATTCCATAATGCATATTAGTATTTCTTAAATTGAGTTGATTTATTTAAATCAGAAGAAAAAATAGTTCTTTCGAAATAAATGATTCGATGAACATTTAAAAATGTTTCTCATTTAAAAAATGTAGAGATAATGCTTAAACTAAGACATGTAATGTAATATTAGATCTAGTGTTCTATTGCAATAATTCTATAAAATGAGAAATATATTTACGATAAAATTAACTTTTATACATATATTTGCATTGAACTTCATTGAAAATGTATCAATATATAACAAAATGAGCTTTTCTGGGTTGCTAGAAAGCTGTATACATCTCACTTTTCAATGCTAATACTTTCTAAATGAATAAGAATTTGTCCAAAAGAAAATAGTGCAAAAAGTAAATGAAAATGTATTAATAAACGTTGCCCTTGGAGTTCTTCCAATCATACTTCATACCTTATCTTAAGAGTATATCCGTTATGTACTGCTGGCAATTCAACATGTAGTACCACAAAGGAATGGAGGTGTAAAAACCACATTTTTTGAAAAGATAACTACAGTTCAAAGGTGAAAGGATTAAAGATGCCACCTTCTACTAAGTGCGGATGATGAAGTACAATGACAGGCAATAACTACTACTACACACCTCAGCAGAAAATGAAAGAGATTTTGGATGTATTGTTGAGATGTAGCAAACCGTACTGTTTCCTAACATTTCCAAAGTTTATCTGATGTAAGAGTAGGTGGAGTATGACGAGCCATTTGTCCCCCAAAAAGCGATCAGAAATGTTCGAAAGATCGGTAGAACAGAAAAATAGGCAGACCTAGGCAGCATTGCAGTCTGATAGGTGAAGAAGTTCTAAACAATGCGTGCGACATGTGGTACGTATTGCCATATTGAAATGTAGCTGCATATAATAACTGAATGTATAGGAGAACAAGTTCAAAAACCTCAAATATATGCAGCTGGCAACTCATTTTACCAGAAAAGCATACTAAGGCGATGTAAAAGGGATATTAAGTGCCACACTAAACGATAATACCAGATACCGAACCAGTATGGCGAAGCATAAGGCAAGAGTTAAACCATCTTTAAACCACGGTGTCTACAAACTCTTATGACCAAACTCTCTGACCATTACAGTTCTGCAAACAGAAGCGTGATGCATTTAAAGAGTGTTTTTTTTCCAGGTATAGAAGTTTAAGTTGGCATTACTTTCCAAGATGGCGACCGATTTAACAGCTGTCAAGTGATTTGTTCTCAGTTTGGTTTGGCAATTCATCAAAACGATCATCAAGCAAGGCGTAGATTCGTCGAATGGGCCCAAAACGAGATTGCCGTTGTTACCGATTTTCATAAGCGAATTTTGTTTAGCGATGAAGCGCACTTCTGGTTGAATGGCTACGTCAACAAACAAAACTGCCGCATTTGGAGTGAAGCTAATCCACAAGTGTATGTCGAAACACCGTTACATCCAGAAAAACTGACCGTTTGGTGCGCTTATATGGGCTGGTGGAATCATTGGTCCGTACTTCTTCAAAAACGATGAAGGCCACAACGTTACCGTCGATGGTGATCGGTATAGAGCCATGATTACTAACTTTTTCATTCCTGAATTGAACAATCATGATGTCTAGGAGCTGTGGTTCCAACAAGACGGCGCAACATGTCACACAGCTCGTGCCACAATTGATTTATTGAAAGACGCGTTTGGTGACCGCCTAATTTCACGTTTTTGGACCTGTGAATTGGCCTCCAAGATCTTGTGATTTAACACTGCTAGACTATTTTCTGTGGGGTTATGTAAAGTCATTGGTCTATGCGGATAAGCCACAAACGCTTGACCATTTGGAAGACAACATTCGCCGTGTTATTGCCGATATACGGCCACAAATGTTGGAAAAAGTCATCGAAAGTTGGACGTCCAGATTGGACTACATCCGAGCCAGCCGTGGCAGTCATATGCCAGAAATCATATTTAAAATGTAATGTCACAAGATTATGTTTCGAATAAAAAACATTCATGTCAATCGAATAATACATCGTTGTTTTATTGCCATTTAAAGTTCTATACCTGTAAAAAAACACCCTTTATAAAGACTAGGGCGAACATTTCAATTGGCAATGCTCGGCTTTGAATGCACCATTGCAGATACAAAAGACTGTGGATTTGAAACAAACGTTATTGCAGCAAAACCTCACTGTCCTGCAAATAACATCGAATAGTTCATTTGGGCATCAATTTTTGTACGACAGACCATATTTGTTGTGATATGCCTCATAATGTGGAAGAGTCATCCATCACTGCCATGTTCCTGTTAACACGTGTAGTAGTGCGATGAGGTTGGTGCAATCGATGCGTCGATCAGTCTTTCCCTATTACATCTGTTGCTCTGTTAGGTCTGACAGGATCTCTTACTCCTCGGAAGTGTAATCCATATTTTCTTTAAGCAGCAATTCATCCTCTGTCGAACTCATAAATGTGCTCGCATGACACTTCGAGACAAACAGAAGCCTGTTCATGCAAAACAGCTGCAAGCAAAAACAAATTTGTTAATTCTAAAATGTATTACATTCTTCTTTTATATAGCGCTTGTCAGTGGCTCTGCAAGCATCCATGCTTCTATCCGAGATCAAAACTCATCTTCATCAGCTACTGGACCACTGTCATGAACAAGACGCTGTCCGATATTATATATAATGTGTTTAATTGGCAACATATAACATTGGCAACTGTGTTTAATTGGCAACATATAACATTGGCAACTGTGTTTAATTGGCAACAACTTTCTTGCTGTGGTGAATTACCACAGCAAGAAAGAAGAAAGCTGTATCTGCCTCGTTGAAAAATATGTTTGAATATTCCTTGTAAAAATACAAAGAAAGTCGCTTTAAAATACAGCCCCAAGAAAGCATTGAAATAAGGATACGACTTCAACTCCAAAGGTTATCTGATGTATCAATTATTTCGTTGAAATGACCTGAATCCTTTAATGACGGCTAAAATGAATACCTTTACATATGCCTTAAATTATTTCCTAAGAAATTGCAGTACACCAGTGCTTCTCAAACTTTCAATACTGGCGCCCCCCTTATACATTAATAATGTACTGAATGCAATAATAATGCACTTTGATGCTAAAGCTACAATAGGCGATCTTAATTATAAACCATACAAATTAGAAACATAAGTATTAAATTTTGTATACTACTTTTAAGCAAAAGTAAATAAATAAACAAAATAATAGGATAATGATTATGTTATTTTTCCTTTCTCTAATTTTTAAATTGAACATATTGAAAAATGCGGAGGCTGCTTAGAAGACAAAATATAGATATCTGCTAAATATAGAAAAAGAACTCAGAGGGTCAATTTCTAATCATAAGCATTCCTTATAAAAACTTTGCTTTGCAAGAGAAGCCCATGGAAGTCGTTAATACTTATTAAACTTGTTCTTAATTTATTATTAATTAATTAGTTATAAAATACTCTGTACAGCACTGATACATTTAAAGTATACCGACTGAAGTACCCGCTCTTTGCCCGTGTTGATTTACTAGAAAATAAAACATTATTGATATAATAGCTGAATTGTAACGAGAGCAAAGCCAAGTGCTCGACAATGTTTACAAAAATGCAAAATGATTTTTTTAAAATGGTTGCTCAAATTACAATTAGTTTTAAGCGAATTGTAATTTTAAACCTCACAGAATTAGCATTTATAATTGATGCTAAATAACGAACAATAATATAAAATTCCTATGAAGAATAATTGTATTATTTTTAATATTTAAAGCGAAAAGACTTCAACGTGTTTTAACCCGGGAGCAGGCGCGCACTCGATACGGTCGAGCGGGTATTTTAGTCACCTCAATCCTTTTTTTTATAATTATTTTATTGTACACAATACAAATCGTGGTTCCAGTGAATAATTTAATTACGAGAAAGTACTTACCAATTTTCAAGGAATTTCAATTTTTCTTTGGTAGCAAATAAACAGTTTTGCCAGAATTAACGATTTCGTAATCTGCGTGTCCCGCGCGACGACTTCCGGGTAAAAAGTGTATTCATTGTGATATTATGTATGTTACTGTTAAAAAAATTATGTAAAACGTTTTTCGTTATGCTTTATATTTTTGTAAAAATAAGTCTTGGCCAAATAATCCTTCAAAGTGCTCTCCGTGGTTTTCCAAATATAAAACTCTTTTGCATGAAAAAAAGCGCAACAGAGAGATACATTACTTACAACTTCCCTAAATGAGAAACAAACACATAAGAGAGGGGTCATAACTAACTGTACCAATAACTTAGAAGGTCAAACAGATTACAACTATAATGTGCAGCATTTCAAAAATAATGGCAGTGATGAATTTTTATGTTCCTAAATTTTTTCGATTCTGGGTCTGGGATCTGTTTTTTCTCTGAAAGAGTTGTATGTTAGGCTTAAAAAGAAAGCGTAATAAAAAAAATCTCTCATCATGGGATTACAGCAAATCAAATAAAAGTTTTTTTATTTGGTTATAGGATCAAAGATAGCTAATTAGGTATTGAAGAAGTTTTTATTTTTGAATGACTTAATATCGCCCGCGCGCGCCATGAATTATATCAGAGTAAAAGTGCATTTTTTATTATGTCTGAAAGTATTTTGTTTTAATTCATTCCAGTAAATTAATTTTTTTAAATCCTTTATTTTCGATATGCTCGCGGCCCCCTCGTAAGATTATCGCACCTCCCTCCAAGGGGGCGCGCCCCACAGTTTGAGAAACACTGCAGTACACAGTTTTCAATGCCACAATAGGCAAAGAATTGTTGCAGCAGACAAGGACATGCCTATAAAAATGGCCGGAAGTTTTTCCAATTGTCGAAATGGCACTGTATGATCTACCATTTTAATATGGATGCGGTATCTGTCATTACGTGTTGTCCTTTTATCCTTTATAGTCGGTTTTCGGAATCGTTCGCGGTTTTCATGAGCCATCTAGTTCTTCTGTTTATATCACTCCCATGGCATGTTATGCCGTTGTTATTTCTAAAAGAAGTACCTTTTACGAAGGCTAGTCATTCATCTTTGTTCACGGCGTTCTCATAACTTTTCATATGCATTTACTTCTGCCAGACAAACATATTTAGACTCATATAAATCTTCACCGTCCGCCCCCCCCCCCCCGTTTATACGGCTCAATCAACAGTTCATAGAACACTACTCAACCCATGCACATGCGGGGAGATTATTCTAGTTACAAGAACATAACACCCCAATTTGCAACAAATACTAAAGATGAAATTTACTTTCGCGTTACTTGAGTTTCCTGAAACATCATTTTGAAAAAGAGAATTATTATTTACTCACAGAATTATAAAAAAAACACATTTATCGATATATTATCAAACACTTTTATACATTCAAATATTTTAGCGCATGAAATTTCCATAAAAGAGCATACATAGTTTTTTTTGACACAATGCATTTAATCGCATTTAAATATTTGCATTTTCTTTCCATGTATATATATTCAAATTTCGACTTGCAAACATTAGTTTCAGCATGAATTTCATAGTTTTAGATAAAGTTATTACAATATACGATTTAAAAAGTATTTTGGAGATTAGTTTCGAATTAAATTAAATTTCACACACACACACACACACAGAAGCAAAAACATATATCTGTGTCTTTAAAAGACTTATAGAACGTCACAAAAAATATTTATTCAAGCCTTTCGATTTCTGAAGCTCAAAGAGTAAGATTAAACTTAACCGGGATCAAAGGATAAATACTCTTTAGCATATTAAAAAAGGAAGTAGACAAGCTTAGTATAGAGAGAATGTTAAGTGTAAACTTATATGTGATAAAAATTTTAATTACATTAGTTCCAAACAGTTTCTACCGCTTTTTTTATGATCCAAAGGCTGCTTAAAAATGCAAGATAAAGAGAGAGAGAATAGTTTGTTTAATTTCATAACAGAGGTATATTTAAAAATGCTCTAAGTATATGGAAACAATTTTTTATAACTAGAATAACCATTTTAAATTTGTCAGTGAATTTCGATGTTCTGATTATAATATATTACTCTGGTATTAATTGATGTTCCTGTCAAGTTATAATCAATTGATTAAGTCAATGCTTCTCAAACTTTCAATACTGGCGCCCCCCTTATCAATCACAATTTTAATCCCTCCCCTCTTATACATTAATAATGTACTGAATGCAATAATAATGCACTTCTTTTTACGCTAAAGCAATAATCTTAATTATATACCGTACAAATTCATGACATAAGTATTAAATTTTGTATATGTTGCTTTTAAGCAAAAAAATATTAAGTAATAGGATAATTATTATGTTATTTTTCCTTTCTCTAATTTTTAAATTGGAACATATTGCAAAATGCGGTGGCTGCTTAGAAGACAAAATATAGATATCAGCTTTTTTTAGAAAGAACTCAGTGGGTCAATTTCTAATCATAAGCATTCCTTTGAAAAATTTGCTGTGTAAGACAAGCCCATGGAAGTCGCTAATACTTATTAAACTTGTTCTTAATTTAGCATTAATTAATTAGTTATAAAATACTCTGTGCAGCACTGATACATTAAAAGTATACCGGCTGAAGTACCCGCTCTTTGCCCGTGTTGATTTATAAGAAAATAAAACATTATTGATATAATCGCTGAATTTTAAGGAGAGTAAAGCCAAGTTCGCAACAATGTTTACAAAAATGTAAAATGATTTTTTTAAATCATTGCTCAAATTATAATTAGTTTTAAGCGAACTGTAATTTTAAGCCTCACAGAATTAGCATTTAGAATTGATGTTGAATGATGAACAATAATATAAAATTCCGATGAGAAATAATTGTATTATTTTTAATATTTAAAGTGAAAAGACTTCAACATGTTTTAAACCTGGAGCAGGCACGCACGCGATACTAATGGTCGAGTGGGGTTATTGAGCCACCCCAATCTTTTTTTTATAATTATTTTTATAGTACACAATAAAAATCGTAATTCTCCAGTGAATAATTTAATTAAGAGAAAATATACTCACCTACTTTCAAGAACACAGAAAATATTTCGGAAAAAAAGTTATCACACCGGGAACTCAGTCAAAACAAGTACCTTAAGATTGTAAAAAACGTTTGTCACTCCCAAAAAAAGAGGGGAGATATGTGACAAATATATTTTAGTTCACACGTTAAGACTGTCAAACAGGAGGATAGTGTCAGAGCCATTGGTAACAATTAAACAGTTTTGCCAGAATTACCGATTTCATGCACTCTGTGCTCGGCGTGACAGCTCCGGAATAAAAGGGTATTCATTACAATATGGATGTTCGAAGAAAATTATGTAAAACGTTTTTCATTATGCTTTTTTATATGTTTGGGAATAACTCATAGAAATAAATCTTGGCCAAGTAATCCTTCAAAGAGCTAGCTCTCTGTGCTTTTCCAAAAATCATAAAAATATTTTACAAGGAAAAAATCGCAGCAGAAATAGTTTATTTGCAACTTCCCTAAATGAAAAAACAAATACACACATAAGAGCAGGGACGTAACTAACCGTACAAGTAAGTTTGAAGGTCAAACCGCAGCAACTACATTCTGCTGCCTACAGCTGATGACAATAATATAACAGTGATGAATATTTTATCTTCCTAAAATTTTTTTTCGATTATGGGTCTGGGTTTTGTTTTATCTCATTTTGGTTTGAAAAGAAACCGTAATAAAAGTAGAAGCTTTAATTTTTTATGACGTAATATCGCAGATATATAAATTATATCAGTGTAAATGTGTATTTTTTTATTATGTCAGGAAGTATTTTGTTTTACTTCATTCCAGTAAATAAATTTTTTTTAATCTTTTATTTTCGATATGCTCGCCCCCTCCTTGTACGTTTATCGCACCCCCAGGGGGGGCGCGTCCCACAGTTTGAGAAACACTAGATTAAGTGTTTATTGATATCACCCTTCGAAGCTACATGAAAGCTCTGGACTTTTCAACCGCAGTCAAGTGGTGAAGAAGCATTTGAGCTGTCAATCCACTCTCCAGACTTCCCCACCACGCCAACGTAAAAAGTTTGTTATGCATCAGTCCCTTCCGACATGGTGCAACTTTAAAAGCTCAAACAACTAAATATGTTAGAAAAGGACTCAACCCCATAATTTGACAGAAACAACACCGCCGTCGGGATCGCAACCCTGGCCAATAAGCTGCCGAGGCCACATGTTTCATAAAAAGAAATTTCAGAATAAATATCCCATTACTTGAATCGAATTTTGGTGTGTAATTTCACACCCAAAATAAGATTCAAGTAATGGGATATTTATTCCGAAATTACTTTAAGAATTCAAATATGAAAGTCAAAATACGCGAGAGATAAAATTTTTGAATCTCTTTGAGATATTGAAACTGGAGATAAGGAGTAGAGAAATTCAACTCAAAATTGATTCAACACTCGAGCCTCCATATCACGAACCTCTATATTGTGAGTTTTTCTATACAGTGAACTTTTTCCTGGGGCATTTCCCGATTTTCTTCATAAAATAACCTTCCTATAGCCGAGTGTATTTTCTATGTAACGAACTTTTTTTTTTCTTCAATTTCTTTTCCCTGTTTTTAAAACACTTCTGGACATTTCAAGTTATTCTCTCTTTTAGCACCCTTTATGGTGGTCATAAATCTTGAACCGCATTTATTAGATGCCTAACACGCCGAGAGCAGTAGAATTCTAGGCGTTTCAATCAAGAAATGCAACCTTTAGACCCCATTGTTCAGTTCACTGTAAACATCTTCGATATCCCCTTTCACACTCAGAGGAGTTGTTTCGTGTCCCCGTGTAATTCAACTATATGGTCTCCGTTGATTTGTAGTGTTGATAAGACGAACTGGTAGCTTCATTTCTTGTAGCTCAAAAATGTTAAAACGCAAGTGTTTGAGCATCAAAGAAAAACATTTAATTCTTCAGGAAGTCGATAAAGACGTCAAGAAAAAAAACTTTCCTTGTAATTTTTCTTTATTTTCCTTTTTTATAGGTAAGATATCTAATATATATATTATAAATGCGAAAATTTGTGAGAATGTTTGGCCGTCTTTCACGCAAAAACAACTGAATGGATTTTAATGAAACTTTACAGTAATATAGCTTATACATCAGAATAACGCATAGGCTATAATTTATAAAGATATTGTGTGAAGTGTCCAAAATATAACGATATTTGTCAAGTAAGTAGGAAAAAATTCAGCCATCTGCGAGCAATTCTAGCTTGCGCTGCAAAAAAGCCCATGTCAGCATATATCTATCTTTTGTTTGTGAAAAAGGAAGGGAATCGCTTCTAATTAATTCCTGTGATCAGAATAATGCCTATTTTTTTTATTTCAGAATAAAACTAAGTTTTGAAGGGAGAGGTTGTTATAAATCTCTCTTTATTTGAATGTTTTTTTTATTTTATCATGCACATTTGGTAGTAAGAAATTGATCTTTTTTCAAAATAAATGCTTTTATCTGGTCTGGTACTTAAAGTAAATAAACTTTCTCTTTCACACTACATCATTTGGACAAATTTTCAAAATTCGTTTGTGGTTAGTAGTTAATTATAACGCTATAATAGTAAAATCCTAGCAGGACCCACTGGTGTTTTTTGGTGCCAAAAATTTTTCACCAATTAGCGCCAAATTGAGAAACACAAGTGTTTCAAAATGGCGTCAAAGACGAAAAACTCTTGGAAACCGTATCTCCTAACTAGAGGGGGCGAAATGGGCAAAAAGCAACGGTTGGTTTTTGAAAGCGGGGAAAGGGTACGAAAAGTTCAAAAATCATGAAATGAAGGCAGATATTGCATTTTTAAGTATAAAAATAATTATAACTACTGTACTGTATTTTTTGGAGTGAGTGAATATATAATTAATTTTACAGTTGAATATCTTTAATTAATTAGCTCTAACGGATTAAATTTTCCAAAGTGGAGTATTTTGTTTATGTATATCCCTTAATTTTAAATATAGTGATCCAAAAAAAAATTATTTTATGAAAAATGCAGTAAATCATAATGCGGTTGGATAAAGTATTAAAGTGCATTTCTCCCCTACACGGCGGGTCTTACAAAGCTCTAATAAAGCTCGAGTTATGAAAGTAGCTAGGCATTTGCCAACTTGGCTCTATCGTTAACATTTCGCTATGTTTTTCATTGGATCGTCATTATAATTTAAGAAACGGCGTTGCTTGCGAATATTACAATTTTAACAAAATAAATACTACAGAAAGTAATATTAATGTATTATACTTTCAGATAAAATTATTTACACTATTTTAAGCGTTCATTACACAAAACTTTTAACAATGTGTTACTTTTGCTGAGCAGAGATCAGCTTAGGAAGGTATTTTCAAAAATCAACCCTCAAGAGTGTTACGGGGAGTTATAAATAAAAAAAAAATGCTTTTTTCAGCTATTAAACCTACATACTTAAAATTTAACAAAGGTGTTTTATTTCTCTCTTTTTTTTGTTACCTGAGTTACGCCAAAAGCTTTTTTTGTTTAATTTGCAATTCATGTAAAATTAACTCGTTAAAAACTTCTTTATCCTTCAATCTGTGTTGTTTAATTTTTCAGTTCACCCGTGCAAAGAACGGGTATACCAGCTAGTATAAAATAAATATATATTAATTTACAAAAAGATATAAATAATTACTTTTTTAATATATAGTTTTTATGAATTTAAAATTTGTTTTATGTGGTTTATAAAGTATATTTAAAAGTGAACCTCTATATAACGAATTTTCCATATAACGAACTTTTTTCGTGATTTAGCGTCTTCGTTATACATAGATCCGACTGTATTTTTAATTTTTAAATTTATAAGATAATAATATATTAAACATGACGCAAAATTAAAAGTAAATGTATGTTAAGCATTGGCCGAGTGGTAGATTTTTGTCGAGTGTGAGCAGGTTTTCATTAAACACATCTTCAGTGAACAGATGCCTTCTTTATTGTGGAGCACACATCAAAGCTTAGGACAAAATTATAGTACATTTTCACATCGACGAGACAAACAAATTCATGATCATATTAAAACACAGTGGACAAGAGACAAGCAGAAGGGACATCTTGACGGACACAACACAAAAACACTGAGAAACAGCTATATTCAATGTTACATTATGACGGCAAAAAAAAAAAGGAAGAGCGACGAACGCCATTACACAAGGATGTTTTTGTTCCTTACCAACAGTGCAAGTGCGTGATGACCACGTAATCATAGCTCTGATTGGATAGAATGTGCGGGACAGGAATTTCTGATGTAATGATATTCATCGATTACGATTAAATCAGGGTGTTAGTTTTGAACCAAATAATCAAAAGATTATTTCAATATTGTTAAAAGAGTTAATTAAAAGGTTGCTAGAGGGAATTATTACATTTCCCCCCCTCCGTAAGACGCGGGTGTGCACCAGGGCCCTTGATACAGACCCGTACCTTACACACAAATTAATTTTAAAGTTTTGAATAAATTATTATTAATTATGAAACTTCTTGCACTTGCCGGTAATGACATACATAGCTTGATCTTTAACACAGAAATTAGATACTAGAAAAATATAAAAACAATATATACTGTTAAATTGTAACACATGGGTACCCATAAATAACATTCAAAACATAAATTTCAAAATGCAATAAAAATCACAAAGTATCGCTCCAAAATGTTCACATTTTCTTGAGCAGCTGATAGCTGACTTAATAACACATTCTCACCACTAAACATGAAATAATAAAAATACACAATATCAAAAATAAAATAAGGAACACTTGAAATGGAATGAAAATAAGATTCAAAATAATTGTAGCCTAAAATATCAAAATATCAATGACAAACATCATGGAAACATCCAAGCCTGTCTCAAAAAATTTGACTTCCTCGTCTAAAAGTACATTTAACAGTCCGGGACTATTAAGGAAGGGGAATTTTTAATTCAGACTCTTCCCTGCCTCCACCAAGAGTGCACACTTTGTGACGAATCTATACGGAACTTTATCACTAACCTTCTGAACCGACCTTTTTAGGGAAATTTAATTCCCTACCTATTTCCAATCAACTCCAAAAAGCAGACAGGATTCCTTGTTATGCAGATTAGATTCAGTATTTAAGTCAAACGAAATAGTAAAGTTAGAGCAGTAGGAGATAGTCATTGAAACATAGAGTTATAGTGGTTTTGAATTGAAATATTGTTGTTGAAGAAAAATTAACCTCATGAAGAATTGAGATTCCGAGTGGTAAATATCTTTTTGAAGTTAAAATCTCACTCAAGTTTTAAGAGTCGGATTAAAGTTAAATGTTCAATAAGAACATTATTAAATATAACTCTGGGATCTCTTATCGTGGTAATTTCTGCGTGATCATTATTTAATAAATTAATTAATTGAATTATTAATTAGTTAAGCTAATTTGGGAGATATTATCTTTAAAACCTCATAATATTAGTATTCGAATTTGTTAATAAGTCCTTGATTTTATTTGGGAAAGATATCCAAATAAAGAAAGTTATTTATAAAAATGGCTACTGGTTCTTTTATGTCTCATAATTATTCTAGTTCTCAAAGTGAGGTCCCCAGGGACTATCACAACTTCTCCAAAACTGAAACAGTACATCGAGATGAAGACAGGAAAAAATCCGAAATGGATTGGAAGGTGGACCCATGTTTCGCACATTATAAGATCTATAATCATTTCTTGTTCTGACACATCACAACAACAGTAAAAAAAAGAAATAAAATCTCTCAAGAGTGGAAATGGACCTAAGAGGGGCAAAAGGACAATGATTTGGTTTTGTGTAGTTTAGTTGAAAATTGTCATGGGCTTTTTTTTTTTTAATATGTATAGTCCTAGTTGTTTGTTTATGTAATCTAAGTTTATTTACAATATCTGTAGAAATTAAAGATAGAGTGGATCCAGTATCAATAACGATATTCACATTGTTATGTTTACGTAAATTGTCCAAGTTAGCTAGGCTTGGCAATGATGAGATGTATCCGGACACTTGTAATTGTCAATATGTGGGGCAAGAGGCATCAGTAGGGGGGGTTTTGTCTCTGATTAGGAATTTGTTGATTGCCAACAGTGTTCTCCGAGCTCTGAGAAACAGCGTTAGTAGCCAAAGGTAGATCACAATTAAATGGGGTTTGCCTTAATTGATGTTGATTGAAAGGACATTGCAGTTTCCAATGATAAGCATTGGGAATTCCTTGTGTGCAAATTTTACATGGATATTATGGTGGCAATCCATGTTGAAAATGTGTGTGGTGGTTGAGCCTAAAATCTCGATTGTTAAAGTTAAGAGCATGCTGATTTGGGGGATGTTGGGGACGTATTCTATTAAAATTTTGGAAGTTGGTTTGAAAAGAGTAGTGATTTTGAGGTACAAAAGTATTTTGTCTTGGTCGAATGGGCACATTTTGTCTGAAAGTATTTTGTTCAAGTTTTGGGGCTTGGATTTTCATTAATTGTGGAGCTACCATGAGCCATTCTGTAGGTGAGGTAGGGAGATTTATTGTATTTAATTGTTTAATATTGGCGGTCATTCGATCAGTAAGTCCTTCCAAAATGAGTTGAGGAGATAGACCTAATTGTTTACCATAATTAAGCTTTTGATAAAAATATTGCTCTAAATTATTTTTTAATTGGAGTTGCGAAAAATCTGCCAAGCTTACAACATTAGGCTTTAAAAAGTTTTCAATAAGAATCGAACACAGTTCTCTAAAATTTGAAATATTAAGGCAAAAATTAATGTATTGGGTTAATGCAGACCCTTTTAGATATTTTGACATGTTTACAATTTTCCAATTATCATCCTTATTACTAAGTTTACATGCATTATTAAAATAAAATCTAACCAAGCTTCTATTAGCATTCCATTTTCAGAATCAAAAGGGACTATATATGGTTCATTAGGGGTTTGGTTGGTAGTATTTATTACAGCCAAATTGGTTTGGTCATTATTTGCCATTTTAAAACCAGATCTGAGAATCATACAGACATTAAAATTTTACTTAAACTTAAAAATTTCAAGTACCAAAAATAGAAATACCAAAATATATAAAATTGAAATTACAACAAAATCAAAACACATTTGCAGTTATTAATTATTAAATTCAAATATCAAACATTGCAGTATTTAAATTTCTTATTTTAATATATACTGTTTTATGTTAATTAAAAACATGTATAGTAACACTAAAAAATATGTCAAATAATTTTTTATTAAATGTTAAGCACAAAAATATCAAAGGTCAGAATCACTTGTTAAAAAAATCATATGTATAAAATTTGCAATATAAATGATTGATAACAATACTTCGTGACTTACATTTAAAAATCTTCACTTTTCTGTTGACGGTTGCACTTTTCGACGAAACATGAACTTGTTATAGGCTTATTCACAAAAAGTTCTTGGATTAATTCGATGAAAACAAAGGCGTCTCGCACAACTTGAAAAGGGAATTTCCCCCTGCTTAATGAAGTAGCCACAACTTGAATGGGGATTTCCCCCTGCCCAACTATGAAGTAGAAACATCAGGAATTTTAGCAAACTTACGACGCACACTTTATTTTCTTATTTTCATTTCTATCTTCACGGTAGAAAACTATCCTGACCGACTTTCTGCTAAGTATTGGCCGAGTGGTAGATTTTTGTCGAGTGTGAGCAGGTTTTCATTAAACACATCTTCAGTGAACAGATATCTTCTTTATTGTGACGCACACATCAAAGCTTAGGACAAAATTATAGTACATTTTCACATCGACGAGACAAACAAATTCATGATCATATTAAAACACAGTGGACAAGAGACAAGCAGAAGGGACATCTTGACGGACACAACACAAAAACACTGAGAAACAGCTATATTCAATGTTACATTATGACGGCAAAAAAAAAGGTAAGTGACGAACGCCATTACACAAGGTGTTTTTGTTCCTTACCAACAGTGCAAGTGCGTGATGACCACGTAATCATAGCTCTGATTGGATAGAATGTGCGGGACAGGAATTTCTGATGTAATGATATTCATCGATTACGATTAAATCAGGGTGTTAGTTTTGAACCAAATAATCAAAAGATTATTTCAATATTGGTTAAAGAGTTAATTAAAAGGATGCTAGAGGGAATTATTACATATATACATATATAAGTTATATTTTAAGAGAGTTAAGCATTCAGAGAAAACTACCAAATTTATTAGTTTTCTACGCAAAAACTTTGTAAACGGACCCCAATAAGTGCATCTCTAAGTTTTGAATTCAAAAGAATTAGCTTATGACTAGAAATTTGTGAATTAAATTTGATATTTATGAAAACAAATAGAAATACGAATAAGATTATTGCAAAAAAGAAAGATTTTAATCAATTCAGAGAATATTTCATTTCTACTTCTTTCATTTCTGAAAATTAAATTTTTAGAATAATTTTTAAAAATCTTCCAAGCAAAAATAATCGTTCTTATTACAATTCTACCAAATCCCTTTTTAAAAGAACGATGCAAATATTTTTTTATTTTCAAGAAATATTGTCTGCTTCATTCACAAGTAATTACGCATATGAAAATGATTTTCAGAAAATGTTGTTATAAAATAAATAAATATATAACTTGAAATATTAATCTGCTTTCAACAATTATGAAAGAATACTATTTTTTTAGAATTTTAAAATCAAACGTATAGTTAAAAGGGAGGAATTGGTTGAATTACTGTGACAATTATTCAAAAAGAAAAAAGTTAAATATTTCTCTAATATGAATACGTTTATTTTTTAAATTACATGTTATCTGTTCACAGATAGTAGTTTCTAATACAAATAAAATGTAGCAGTTTTAAGATAAACTATCTAAAAGGTGACATATTTGTCATAAACCAAAAAAAACAAAAATTTCATTCTTCCATAGTTCCCATAATAACCCTTATTACTACAAATATAAGCTCTACTAACTAAATAACTTTGCTATATAAAACTAAAATTTTATATTTTAAACAAAAAGTGCTTTGAGAAAATACCTCAGACTGCTCTAAAAGTTAAAAGAAAAATAAGTGAACAAACGAGCAGAAATAAGTGAAAATTATTGAGAAGAATAGACGAGCTAGTCTGCGAGAGAGACAACGTTAAAGATAAGCAAACAAAAATAAATTTTATACAGACAAGAAAAATAAATTTTATACAGACAAGAAAAACAAATTTCTCAACAAACCTGTCTGATTGTAGGTATGATTATAGTATAGAAAAAAACAGTATTTTTTTAGGACAGACACATTTGTGATTTGTTCTTATTCTTCACCTGGCTTTTTCATATGGCATCTGGCTGGCTTCTTATTCACACACCGAATAATAATTTTAATTAGTTTCAGGGGGTACCTAACGGCAAATCACAACCTCCATTGCACAATTTTATCTTTCCTTAATCCTGTCCTTTATGTATTTGTAAATATATTTATTGCTCATTACAGATGCGTAATACTCTACATTGATAATTGCACTATATAATAAAGATATTTCAACTGTATCAGTAATATTTCGAAAAGTTCCAGACGAGTTGGCCTCATTTTTGGCGAACAAATATAGTGACTTAACGACCATGATAAATATATTACAAAATCACCAAAAACTTGTTTTATAGGGTGTCCCAAAATTCACGCAAGAAGTACTTTTCATAAATATGAAAACTTAAACGCATGCACTTAAACTGAATCGCATGTACTTAAAACTTTGTAAGCACGTTTCTTTTGTTGAATAGAGATCAGCTAAGAACGGATTTTACGAAAATCGACTCATGTTTGCTGCAAGGAATTATTGGGGCCTATTGATAAAAAAAGATGTTCCCGTTTTGAAGTACTAGACCTACGTTAACGAAATTCAGTACATATATTTTTTGTAGAATTAAAATCCGCTAAGAACGGGTTTTACAGAAATCGACTCTCTACGCGGGAGAGGGGAGTTACTAGAGCTCAATGATAAAAAAAATTTCGTTTCTGAACTATTAGTTAAGACTTTAAATTCGGCAAGTGTGTTTACTTTGTTGAGTAAAGATCCGCTAAAAATGGATTTTGCGAAAATCCACTTTGGGGCAGCGGTTTACGGGAGTGTAAAAAGTAATTCTACTTTAGTTTGAGATTATTATTTAGAAGTCCTGTCTCCTTTGTTTAAAAAAATCTAGAGGTGAGATTTATAAGAATGTTTTTAATACAATCGGACGCTTATTGTTAGTATTTATAAATATATAAATATACGAGGGCTATTTTTAAGTAATGTCAGTTTGTTTTTTAAAAAATAAGGACAATATATTTTGTTTCAAAAAACCCTTTAGCTTAGGATTGTACATATATTTGCTTATTTTTCTACACAGTTGCCGAGTTTATTAATGAACTTTTCATACCTTAGAACTAAGTTCTGAAAACTCTCTACAAAAAGTCTTCCGCCTGGTCGGAAAGCCAAGATTTCAAGGCCGCTTTCACTTCGTTGTCACTGAAGCGTTTCCCGCCAAGACTGTGCTTGAGGTACCGAAAAAGGTACCTCAAACACAGTCTTGCTTGTCACAGAGATTCAACTGCTTGCATCAAATCATCAGAGATTACAGAGGGCCAGCCAGAGCGTTATGGACGTTTGTTCACACATTTAAACTTCCTGACCCATTTTCCAAACTTTGCTATCACTAATTACTTCAGTGCCATCAAAACTTCTGTTATATGGTTATGAATGTCTGCAGCCGACATGTTTCTCGCAGTTAAGAAACGAATAACACGCCGTACCTCATAATTGGCGGGCGATTCAACCAACTTAAACATTTTAGATGCCGCACAGCAAATCTTACACAACTGCTACAGAGCTGGAATGACCAAGTGTGTTCGCAAAGGCTGCTGGTCAGTGACGCAGAGATTCATTGTGGCGTACGCGTGAACTAGAGAACTATACGCACCAACGGACGTTACTTAAAAAATAGCCCTCGTATATTTATAAATAATTTATAAATATATAAACTATATATATATTCTCTCATATAACATAATGAAACACCCAGTGATGTGGGCGAGTATTGATTAGTCATTTGTATTGTCAGCTGATAGTAACTTAATCTCAATTATTTGTTTATGTTTGGAGTTGAGAATTAGGTTTCAGTTATGAAGTATGTGAAGATAATGTAGATTTTATATTTTTTTCTTGAAAATTGAGCTGTTTTGAAACATGCAATGAGCTAAATTTCTCATGTGGTCGCATGATTAATGAAATCCCGCGTTATCCATTGAATTCAAAATTGGCAATAGACTTGCACTTGTAGTTCTATTCGTAAAATTTAGATAAAATTTCAATTTGATGATCGGGTAAAGATGTTCAAATAGTTCTTACAGAGTCTTCAAAAAGTTTAAAAAAAAATTTTTTTTCAAAAATTGTTTTATTATAAAAGTGTTTTAAATTCTAGTTCGTTTTGCTTACCTATGTGTGTTATTAATGTTGAGAGATCAGTATTTTTTTTTAAATAGAATGATTGCCAAAATCAAAATTTGGCTTTAGCGGAGCAGGCGAACTTGTACTTATTATGTGACTATGACGTCACATGCATTTATGAACGGATTGGCTGGAAACACGTGTTTTCTGGTATCATGTGACTATGATGTCGCGTGAATTTAGTTCATTTCAATTAATCAGAGCTATTATTGTTGATTTAATGTGTATTATATTAGAATCACAAAAATCTTTGAGTAAAATTTCTTCTAAAATATGTTGCAATTTAACGAAAAGAAAATTAATTAGTTAATAACATGTTAAATTTGTTCATAACAAGAATTTGCTTTTGTTCTAAAGAAGAAATTTAATCATATTTTCAAATGAAACTAACTTGAAAAATTTTATAAATAAAGTATTAAAATTTTACAGATTCCTAATTTATTATGGAGTGATATATATTAGTAGTATTACAAATTTGCTTACGAACGTGTATTTGATAAAAAAATATTTCTTTGCATGTTTAGCGTAATTTTAAAAACGTTTTCCTCTTAGATAATGACTTTGATTTGATTACTTGAGCATTATACTTTATTATGCTTTATCATTAACGATAATTTTGTTTGAAGTTCTGTATGAATTGGAGAAGCATGTTTTGTTTATAAAAAAATTAAAATCATTTTCATATTTTACTCTTGTTTCGGAGTAATAAAAAAAGCATTTATATAACATGTCATTTGCAAAGTTTATGTCTGACAGAAAAAACAGTGACTGTCTGGCTTCCGTTGACTTTTTTTTCTTGTATTAATTACAATTTATGTTTTTTTTTATCTCAGACTTTTAAAATCGTTTAACGAGGCTTTTGATCAGAACATGATATACTCAGTAATATCTTTTGATTTTAAGAAGTACAAATTTTTTTGTAGAAGAAATTTAGAAACTGTTCTTGTAATGGAATTTTGCAGAAATATAAGATACTAACGAATAAATGAAACGCATATAAATATATTTGAAGAGATATCCATTGGGAGTTTTCATATAATTTTATTACTAACAAGTAATATAAAATTTTCTTTTTATAATACTAAAATAAATTCCTACTTAGATCAACTAAGAAAAATTCTATTTTAGCTACTTTTTATTAGGTAGTTACAATGAATATAAATATATGTATATATATGTGACAGAATCACAGCATTAAGTGGTAATTATTTTTTTAATTATCATTAAAGTATCGTATTGTCATCCAAAACAATCGTACATATAAAATTTCAGTTCAATTGAATGCTTTAAGACGTGAGAAAAAAAATCTTTTAAAGTTTTGCCCCAAGTTGCTAAAAATGAAACCAACGTGGCTGTATGTGTAATTCTTTAAATAATTAATTTCAAACAATTAATTTTAATTAATTATAATTAAACTATCGTATTTTTACTCACAGCAATAGTGTATAGGAAATTGTTTCTCAAACGAGCGCTTTAAAAAGTGTAAAAAATACCTTCCCATGTTTTGACACAAGTCGCCAAAAATGATGCCAACGTGGCTGTATTTCTAATTCTTTGAATAATTAGTTTTAATAAATTAATTTTTATTAATTATAACTAAACTACTGTATTGCCATCCAAAATAATCATGTAAATAAAATTTCAGCTCAATTGAGCGCTTTAAAAAGTATTTTATTAACGATTGAAAATTCCACGAAGATAAATAAATAAATAAATATATATAGAGAGTGAGAGTTAATTGTAGGAATTGTGTGTGAAAAATACACTCTTACCATTTACGTTTTACAAAAAATGTATCTATTTATATGATAGTAATTTACATATTTGCCTTCTAAGTGTTTATGTTTAAGTAATGTTATGGTAAATTATGTAAAGAAAACGTACAGCAAAATTTTCTCACCAAATTTAAAAAGAAATCATGGCTTTTATTAATTAAAAATTTTACTCTAGAGTTTTCTAAATCAAATTAACGTTTTTCATTTAAAAAAAAAAGTTTTCTAGCGTAGAATCTGCTGTTGTTATTTCACAATCAATGATTATTTGATCGTTGTTTTAATTCGTGTGTGTGTGTGTGAGAGAGAGAGAGAGAGATTAAACTAGAATACACGAAAAAGGTATATTCACAACGAACATATTTAGATGAAAAGAATTATTATTAATAAGAATCATTATAGTTTATGCATGTTATTAACTATAATCGACATTTAAATAGTTATAAAGATTAAATCCTTATCGCATGCGTTTACTTTTACTGCAGATTATGCAAAGGAAAATTGTAAGAAAACTAATTTTCAAACTTTCTCAAATTATTAAGCAAACATTCAGACTAATATTCGAATGTACGTACCAACACTGAAAAGGAGGTAATGCACGCGCTAAAGCTGTCGAGAGTTAAAGTCTCCACGTTGGTGGGATGTGGAAGTGTAGAGTGGGAAGCACAAGCTAAGACAACTTACGAACGTTCTAAATTACGAGGTTCGTCACCAAAAGCCGCCAAGCTGCTTTTAAGTGCGACGCTTATAAAAATTCAAATAAAGCTAAACAGGTTTAAATGAAATAGGATTTATGGCACATTAATTATAAATGAAATGCCCCCATACTTCCTTTAATTTAATTATTAGTTATAAAACTTTTATGTCTTTAAGGATAAAGACGCTCGACTACGCTTTTCTGAAAAGCACTCGTTTTCCATCCGCTAAAAAGCTGTTCAAAATTTTCCTGCTCCTTCACCTATCTTCCTTCCTTGCACAACCACTATTCATCTTAATTAAACTCCCAACTACTCGACTTTACTGTTAAGTGCCTACTTCCTCTTACTAATAGGCACAAGTAGAACGAATCCCGGATGCTTAAACTCTCCGTAATGCTCTCTCTCCATATAACCCTATTATTCGAATTGTTAACCTGAATTAGTTATAAATTCATTCATGCCATGTGACCACATCAATCCTGTCTCTATGCGAAATGTATGACATTTTCTGGATTGACAGATTCAAGAGCAAGATGATTTATAAATATAATTTCTCATCACTTGAGGTATCCAACTAGGTTCGGAGATAAATTTTTCAAAAATTGATTTTTTTGAATATTTTTATTGTTTTAAAGAACATAAATAGGCTTAAAAAGTCATATTGTGTTAAATAACTAACATTTATAACCCTTTTTTTCTGACAAAAAAATATTTTTAGGAAAATTTAGCAAAACTTTTTTAAGTTAAGAAAAACGGGATAAATAAAAATAAATTGCACATTAGGCAATTTTAACATCATTGATATAATTTTTGATCTCTCCGAAGTGTCACAAACCAGAGGATAAAAAATATTTTAAGAAATAAATATTTTATTAGAGCATTTTTTTAAAATTTGATGGTCATGATTGAAAATTTTGAGAACCCTGATTCCATAAAACCATCTGCGAAGTATTGAAGAATGTGCTAAGTTAAACGGAAATGGATGTTAAATTCTTTTAGTGGAAGGATAAGAGACTGGAATGAAAATTCCAACTTTATCATCGTCTTTAAATCAGGTCCCCGAAATTTCCAAGTTACGTCTTATAAACTACTTATTATTTAGTTCTTGTTTGATGTGTCAATCTATCTGAATCTTTTTCCTGGTAAGAAAAACAAGAATATGAGGGAAAATAAAAAATATATATTATAAAGAGGATAAAAAACCCTTCCTTATATGAAAGCAAATAAATGCGAGAAATAATAAAACCTCCCAGTTACTAAATCAAAAGAGTAGTAAGAAAACAAAATCATATTTTTATATCGCAAATTTTTCAATAAATTTCCTTTAATAATTTATTTTTTATTAAACTTTTCATATTTATGGAATTTAACAGTAATTACAAACTACATTAAAGTGATGATCTGAAACTTTTTATCAAATAAGGAATTGAAAATTTCACAAAAATGTTTTTCAAATTTTTCAATATTTTATAACGAGCAGCTTTAAGTTTTTAAATAGCTTGACAATCACTTAGTTAATAGTTTGCATTGAACCCATTCAATCAATTTATCACCCTCTACAAATATTTGTATATAATTTAAATATAAGTTGCATGAAAGAGAACTGCATCATCATCAGATGATTTATTTTATTTCATAATTGAATTTAAATCTCTTCATAGATTCAAAGAGTGATATGCATCTGTGACCGACTTCATTGTTTTAAATCGTGGATATATGACGTTGATAGTACTGATAAATTGTTCATCTGATGTTCATGATAATTTATAGCTGGTACATTATTCATTACCGAACTGTTACATTATACATATAACTCTGTCATTCCACCAGTAGGATTAAGTTTAATTGGAGCAACAGACTACATGGACAGGAATATGTCCCACAAAATCAGTTCTCGGCATTACAACACTATAATTATAAAGCAAAGGCTTTACATTGCAAAATACCCAGGCTACCTTTTGAGACTGAAATTAATTTCTATATAAAAAGCAGAGTATGCAATACGCTCAACTAAAAGAACATCCAAATGAGTCTCACAATTTGTGGTTTGATTTGAAAGAAAGTTTATTTAAAAGATATTTACTGAACATATCATTCTAACCAATAGTGAACCTGTATCTATTACATAAATCCTCATATATTCTTGCTGTAGAATTTTTTATTCTTTCTTTTAAATAAATTTTCCAAGCTTGCAAAAGAAATTTTGTTCATTAAAAATCAAAGAAATTTTAAAAGTATCAATTTCTTTTAAATATATAAAAGTATATCACAAGTAGACTGTAATTCTCCCTCCTCGATAAATTACTGCATTTCTTGAAAAAGGAATCTTTATGTTTTTTGTATTCTGAAATATTTCTGAAATACTCTGTATTATTAAAATACAGCAGAGTCCCGATAACACGGCCTTCCGGATAACTCGGCCACACCGTTGCAAGTCAAAAATAAACCCACCTAGTATTTCTTCAAAGAAATGTATTCAGTTTGTGCAATGTCGGCTACTTAATTTACGTTATATAAAGATTTATGCTTTCGTAAAGTATTTTTTTCTGAAATGTGTCTGATTAGCCAAATTACTGTATGTTATGTATTCATTAATATTAATTTTCATGTAATAAATACACTATATGCCTTTATAAAGTACGTAATTTTCCTTTGTTTATGGGTATTTGGACACAGGCGTAGCTACCGCCGTATCAGTTATACGGGGCCCCCAAGCTACAGGGGCCCCAACATATCTAAGCAAAAAATCATGAAATATTAAATGGGCGCAAAAAAGGGCCCTCAAGAAATTTTTGATGCAGGGACCCTTTAGGACTAGCTATGCCAGTGTTTGAGTAATTTATTTTCTGTTGTATTCTCCAGAAAACAATACATACAAGTGCAGTATAATATTTTCTGAGGAAACATTCGCACTTATTTTTTAACCCCATTCTCGATAACCCGGCATTTTCGCAAACTCAGCAACCCTTCGGTCCACATTATATCGAGTTTTGGGCACTACACTGTATTTATAAATCGATTCACATATTTTTAATGTGTATAGAAGTACGTTATTCTTAACTCACGACATAAGACATTTTTTCTTAGAATTTATAAAGTGAAAAACACATCCAATTATCATTCAGTCTATTTTATTATTAACCGGGAGCGGTCGTGCGATGCACGGAGTCACCACAGGCACACGAAGTCTTTAATTCTGGGAAAACTGTCTATTTGTTACCAATCGCCTTGTAAGTACCCTCCTGTATGACAGTATTCATAGGATATAAAATGTAATTGCTGCATATATCCTTTTTTTGGGAATGGCAAACGTTTTTTTTTAATATCTTAAGATACTTAAGAGTGACTGAGATACCGACGCGACCACACTTGCTCCAAAATAGTTTCTATAAACAGGCTTTATTTTCCCCCTGTGAACAACATTGGTTTGATTACTGTGTTGTACGATTCATTACGGTTTATCAATGTAAATGAACAGTATATATATATAATATATATATATATATATATATATATATATATATATATATATATATATATATAGCTCATTTAATAGGAATATTTTTAAAGTAAGATCCATTCACGCGTATATTTCCCTAGTTCACGCGTGCGCAGCGACGAGTCTCTGCGTCACATACCAGCATCCTTTGCGAACACATATGCGCCATTTCCAGCTCTGAAGCTGTCGTGTAAGATTTGCTGTGCGGCTTTAAAATTTTAAGATGATTGAATCGCCCGCCAAGTGTGAGATACGGTCTGTTATCCGTTTTTTGATAGCAAGAAATATGTCTCGGCTGCAGACATTCATCGTCAGAGAACAGTAGTTTATGGCGCAGAAGCAATGAGTCACAGCAATGAAAATGGGTCTAAAAATGGGTCAGGAAGTTTAAAGATGGATTAACAAACGTCCATGACGAAGAACGCTCAGGACGGCCCTCTGGAATCACTGATGATTTGATGCAAGCAATTGAAACGAAAACTCGTGAGAACAGGAGTATCATGATAACCACTCTTTCATTGGAATTTCCCAACGTTTCTCATTCGGTGGTGCACTAAATTGTGACTGAAGACCTCAATTTTAAGAAATTGTGTTCTCGGTGGGTACACAGACTACTCTTAGCGGAACCCAAAGAGAAGAGGTTTGCCATTTCATTGGACTTTTTGATTCGTTACGAGGAAGAAGGGGATAACATGTTGAGTCGTATCTTTACTGGAGATGAAACATGGGTATCCCATATCACACCCCGGAATCAAAGCAGAAGTATATGGAATGGCGACACAAATCCTCTCTCCTTAAGGTCAAAGCCAAACAAACGCTGCCAAAGCACAAGATTATGGCAACAATGTTCTGGGACCGGCGTGGTGTTTTGCTGGTGGACTTTATGCAACAAGAAACAACAATCAACTCAAGTGCCTACTGCATAACTCTACGAAAGCTCCGAAGAGCATTGCAAAACAAACAGCGCGGCATGCTGTCAAACGGTGTTTTGCTCCTTCACGATAACGCAAGGCCTCACACTTCTTAAATAACGAACGTCTCGATAAGAGAGTTAATCGAATCTTTTAATGGGAGGTTTTGGATTGGAAATAGGTAGGGAATTAAATTTCCAAAAGGTCGAAGAAAGTGATAAAAGTTCCGTACCATACAGCCCCGACCTTGCTCCAAAAGATTTTCCCTTTTTCCGGTACCTCAAACACAGTCTCAGCGGGAAGTGTTTCAGTGATAAGAAGTGAAAGTGGTCGTGAACTCTTGGCAGTCCAGCCAGGCGGCAGACTTCTTTGAAGAGGGTTTGCAAAACTTAATTCTAAGGTATGACAAGTGCATCACTAAACTCGGCAACTATGTAGAAAAATAGGCAAAAGTATGTACAATCCTAAAATAAAGGTTTTATTAAACAAATTATTGTCGTTACTTTTTAAAAATCAAATGGACCTTACTTAAAAAATTATTGTCGTTAATTTTTAAAAAAACCTCGTATATATATATAAGATACAGCTATATATATATATATATATATATATATATATATATATATATATATAAGAAATGATCATCTCCGGTGTCGTCATTGAATGAAGCTGCAACTGATCAAGCAAGGGAAGAATCTGATGTAAAAAGGGATATTAATCATGATAGTGAAAGTAAATTTGAGAAAATCGAGGAACATGAAACGTTTGAGTTGAAAAGAAAGTTCAAGAAAGATACATGAATCCATTAGTGTACCACAAGACAAACTGCACCCTGTCAAAAAGACGCAAGCAAGAAAAAAATCAACACGCTATTTGTTGATCCTCAAAAGACAATAAAACTACAATAAAGAACAAAATATGACAGTTTTACCGGCAAATATCATTCTTGTAATGTTAGCGAAAAGTGTCTGTGATTTGAGTCATTTATTAAAGTCACACGTATTTGAAAAATTTTAGTTCATTTTCATTGGATTTTTTTTCAAATTTTCACAAAATTGAAAAGTCCTTATAAGTAGGTAAATACACTGGTGTGCAAAAATTAAGGACGAGACGGTTTTTTCAATATAAAAAATGTACAAAAAGCTTTCCAAATCAACACATTTAATACCGTAAGATCCCCAATACGTAAGAATATTTCGACATGTGTAATGTAAGCAACACTTGCTAAAAGAGAAATCAGAGGGATAAAAAAGAAATCTTTATTGAAAAATGTAGTGCATGGAGCGCAATGCGACTGAAGGCCGAAACATCCCTGTGATGGGTGTCCAGTAATACAAGAAACATCCGGTCTTTAGTAGGGAGATATGATCTCCCCTGACTGCTATCAGGTTTCACAGCGTCTGCCCATGCTGAGAATGAGGGTGTCAATGAGTTGTTGAGGCATTGCTGCCCATTCGTCTTGCAGCGCCAATCGAAGCTTCCAAATCGTTACTGGTGGTCAAATTACGAGCTGCCAAGCGTCTGTCTAGAAAATCCCATAAATGCTCGATGGGATTGAGATCCGGATAAATCGTGCCGGCCAATCCATACGTTCAATATCCTCACTCTCTAAGAGCTGTTCGGCAGCTACTGTGCGATGACATGGTGCATTGTCGTCCATGAAAAGATGAACTTTGTTAAACCCATATCGCTCTGTAAAAAAAAAATTCTTCCGACGCACATATGGAAGAAGAATCTCGTTACAAATAATAGGTTCCGTTGATTGAACCTGGTCGAAGATGTGAAGGTCTGTACGACTACCAAGCATGATGCCTCCCCAAACGAGAACACCGCATACCTCCATACCTAATCCCTTTCAATGATGTTCGAGGGATGATTGCGGCTTCCCCGCTTCTCTCCAGATGAGTTTATGCGATGAGAATCGCTACTCAAACTGAATCTGCTCTCATCTGTAAAGAGTAAATCGTCCCCATTCATTGTTACTCCAAACTACGATTTTCAGGAATTTCAGAAACGCCTTCTCCGATGGGCAGGATGTTTTTGTGTACACACCGTACAGGAGTCGTGCAAACAAACCACCACCATGCAATCTTCTGGCCACGGTAAAACGCGATATCGGTCGTCCAGTCGCCTGTGTCGTGTATTTTGTTCATCTAGCGATTTCTCCCGCTGTCTGCCGCCTGTTTCTTCTGGCCTGTAAGACAATGTACCGGTCATCTGAGGGTGTGGTTCCTCGTGGATAGCTGAACGCCCGGATTAAACGTGTTCCTGTAGTTTGAAATTAACTCCAAAGTCGTGAAACGATGCTGTGAGCAATTCCAAACTCTGCAGCCAATTAATTGTCATTTACTGCGGCCTATGTTCCAACTTCCCAATGATTCGACCTCGGGTAAAAGCATCTTTTTGATGTCGTCTAACAGATTGATTATTCGCCATTTCTCGCTGAGGCAGCAAAAAAATCGGTGTGATTTTTTAAATATGCTATAGGGCGTGCATTTGTACTTTACCAGAAAATAAATTCTGATGCTTACACCAACAACATAATTTTACTAAAAACAGTTACTAATGACACTGACCCCCAAAATTAATTTGTCTACCTGCATATCTGCGCATGTGCTACCGTACAAATCATTTCTTATTTAATCTCATGATTGGTCTTTCTGTCCGCTACTGCCTCTTCGTTCAGCTGCTAATGCACAATTTTTCGACTTCGTCCTTAATTTTTGCACACCAACGTGTATATTTTCTCTTGAGAAAAATTTTCCACTGGAATTAAAATTTAAAAACTATACGTGTACTATAAAAAAATAGTAATAAAACGGATTGATTCAGTTGACTCAGTCACCTCGCGTGACCATTAACGTTGCTTCGTGTCAAAAAAGCTTTTTCGGTCTGAAAACGAATATTTCGGTCCTTACAAAATGCCTGGGAGTTGCATTAAAAATAAAAATAAACTAAAAAACAAATCTCATCATGTTTTTAAATTATATGAAATATATCTACAAAATAGCTTTGTTTTTTTCCCTGCGTAGGATTTCATTGAAAATTTAAAAATATTTTTATATTTATTTTTAGCAGTAATAAATCCTAAAGAAGTTTAATACTATTCACTGAAATAAAGTTGCGTTACACAATAAAACATTTGTTACACGAGCATTTGTCATCACTTTCAAAAAACTTCAT
This sequence comes from Trichonephila clavipes, assembly GCA_019973935.1. NCBI lineage: Eukaryota > Metazoa > Arthropoda > Arachnida > Araneae > Nephilidae > Trichonephila > Trichonephila clavipes. Next base: position 497,273 of record BMAU01004138.1, on the reverse strand, counting down.
ATCAATGACTCGTTCAACGGTCTTCTAAGACACATAAAAAATATCACAGTTTACCCAAAATGTAATTCTAATTAGTTATAAATATGATGTTATATTTTAAAGTTTAGAGCTAATAATGCACCCAAACGAAATGTTGGAAGTCCAATAAATATATTTTTGGGACCAATGTCAAATTATTTATTGTTTCATCAGTTTTTATTTAGAGATATTTTATTTGAAAGACTCTTTATAAATTTTGTAGATGTTAAATTGTCTGCATTAAACTTATAAATTGTAAAGAAAATAAATAAATTCGCCTTTGGGAAGTTTCCATCACTGAAAAAAGGACACTAGATGTCATTTCTTATTTTGTAAGGATGTAATATTTATATATATAGCAAAATGTATTGGGTTTGCGTGACTTATGACAAAGATGGATTGATTTTGTTAAACTATTCTTTTTTATCTGCTCTGTCAATCGGAAAAAATTCTTCCGGGCTTTGAGCTACAGCTTACACTATTTTGGTTTGGAAAGGTTAAAAATATATAAAATGTAAACAAATATTAAATCCTGTTATTTCCGGTTTAAAATATTCTTTATTAGTGTTTTTATGAAAGTTTTGATGAATGTCTCGCATTAATCTCAATATTAAGTAATATGTTATATTTATATTCATATATTCATATTACGTAATTTACCTTTTTTTAAATTATTGTTGATAAAGTAGAGTTTGCAATAGCAAAATATTCCACAGAAACTTTTGAGCCATTTCACTCGTCTTGATGTTTTTAAGCAACGGCTTTCAGTTGCTCCACCAGTTTATTTTTAAGCAAACAGGAAAGGTAAAACAGTTTAGCACATAATTTTTTGCCCCTGAAAATCTTTGCCATTGAGTTCGCCCCAAAAAAATTCTGAGTAAAGACAAGAAAAATGCGAACCAAACTCACTGATTTTTACTCAAACTACGATGTACTCTCAGTGAATTTCAAAGCCGTCTGATGAGAGATGAGATGTTTTTGTGTGGCACGTGTAAGGATGGAGGGTGAAAGTAGCTTAGATAAACAAAATTGGCTTGTGTCACGGGCTTATTCTGTGGGTATTTCAGTTTTCTTTCAACGAAACATGTCAAACGACTTCTCTTCTCTCCAACACGGCTGGTGTTTTCCGTATTTTGTTCATTCCCAGAAGGGAGATATTTTCGTGTTAAGCGATTTTTGTCCCGTATTAAGAGAAAAAAATGAGAAAAATATATAGTAGTTCATCGGGCCAGTTTCATTATTTCGTGTTAACCGATATTTTGTCTTACGCGTTTTCGCATTAAACGTATTTAACTGTATTTAAGGAATATTAACTATTTATGTTTATTTCTCTTTTTTTAATAAATATGTTTTATAGATTTATAATACATTATTTGCAAACAATTAATTTTTTTTATTTATGTTGAAGAAATATGTTCTATGTTTATTTTTAATGTAAGTAAATATCTTAAAATGATACAAACCCGATGTATAATAAAGCTGTAAATATGTATTATTGACTTTATTCCCTAACTGCGCATACATTTCCGCAGGAATCGAATAGTTTCAAACAAGTCCTACTGTGCGGCACCCTGAAGCATAATGGAAGATTGATGTGGCACACTACACAGCTACATGGTTGCCGACCCCTGCTTTAAAATAATTCGAGTTTTGTAAGTTTCATATTTTTTATGCACAAATGCATGTAAAAAATACGGAAATTCTATTCACATTTGAAGACATAAAATTCCCACAGTGGAACGGAATTAAAAAACTGCAAAATGTCAGACGTCTTAATTTTGAACCAAATCTAATTACATAGGCAATTTAGGGCTCACTTTTCCCCCTAAAGAATAAGAATATCGTTTAAAAACGAATTCTCCCGAAGTTACTCGTGGAAGCACCATATAACTTCATTCAAGTTTAAATAATATACAGTTTTGTTATATTAAATGCAATGAAGTCTCCTAAATGATAAACAAAAGTAAATTGGAAACGTTATTTGTTGAAAATAATCAAGCCCCATTCGCATCAAGCCATTCTATTTTGGTAAAGTATTTGTTGATAAAAGGAAGTGTGAATTTTTGCACTGAACAAATAAGATAAAGTACTATATATTGGTATTTTATTCTCAAAAATGAAATTTTGGGATTGATGATCCTTAGGATGCTTGCGGACGAGTTAAATTTTGACGAGTACGCAACTTGAAAAATTTTAATAGAGAATTTGGGGGAAAGAAAGCCTCGTTGAAGGTTTATACCTCATTTTTAATGTTTTCAAATTAGAAATGAATCACCGCAGCTATTAGAGATTTTTTTGGGAGGGGGGATTTTCGAATTTGATTATAACAGGAGACGCATGCTGGTGCTAGCAATACGATTTGGAAATGAACATACAGAGTGTATAGCGGTGATCACCAGGTTATCCAAGACTGCACAAATTCTGCTTCCAAAACTTAAAGTGATGCTAATAATTCATTCTTTCTGGAACATAGACTGATTCACCATGAGCTTATTCCATGTAATCAAATTGTCGATAAAGAATACCCATTGTGACGTTTTCGCGTCAGACATCCGAAAAATTGGCTTCCTTTTGTGGATAGGATAACAGAGTTCCTTTACACACGTGTACCCCTCAATATCGTGAAGTCCTTTCATCTGTCCTCACCCTGGTAACCTTTGACCATGAAAAAAACGAGTGTAATTCGAGGTGTCAGAAAAAAACCGCCCCCCTCTCAAGACCCTGAAGTGAAGGGAGTCCTTTGAAAAACTGAAGAGGACGGTTGAGTGGTCTCTCCTCTGTCACAAATATCATATTCTGAACTCTAATAACCAGTATTTTGAATAAATGTAAATGCATATTCTGTAATTATTAACTGTGGCGTAAATAAACCAAATATTTAAATTCCTAACTCTAAAGCTCTATTAATTTTCTCAAACGTCACATCTTGCGATTTTAAATTGGTGAATGTAGAGTCCAGCATGGGTAGCTATAGTTTCGTGTGCAAGGAAGCTATTTTCTATTGTATGGCAACGCGGGGGCGTGATATGCTATTAAGGTGAATCTGTTTTTAATTAAACATGAGAGTGGTCCTTGAAATGAAACACCCTTCTTGCTCTCCCGATTTTTCTCCTCCTGGCCCCTATTTCTCTTCCCCTAACACAAATCCCTTTAGAAGAACATAGATTTCAGGATGTACAGAAAAATATTCCAGCTGAATTTTGACGCGTGTTTCAACAGGAATGTAATGCATTTACCATTAATTAGTACAGCTATGCACAAAAGTGAACAGCTGCCGGAGGTGATTATATTAAGTTTTTAACAAATATATTGGCGGCTTTTTTTAACCATTTCGTGGGGTACCAGCTTTAATCCTGCAAATAAATAGACATTTTATTTGCAATCCAATTATTTAAACGAGTAATATTGTGAAATTTTTAAAACATAATGGGTAAACTTTTAGATTTAAGATTCTTGTACTTCAAAATTCCAAACACTTGCTCTAAATATAGTTTAAATCATTTATATACAATATTATATGTTTTTAACAATCGAATTAAAATCAAAAGTTCTGATATCCACTTATATACTTCAAATCACCAATTACTAAAACTATAAATAGCTCATACTTCAAAATGCTGTTCATTAATATTCTTTGCAATTATTTTAAGGAAAATGTACATTTATGTCTAATACTACAAACCTAAAGCATTCGCATTAAAACTATTGGTTATTTTTTCCGCTCTCTCTCTTGCCCCTTTTATTTCAAAATACCACTTGGTAAGAACATTGTTATTAATGCATACAATAATCGCTGTAATTTACAAATGGTGAAAAGTAATCTTTTATCTTGTTGCAGAAGTTTCAAACTGTTAAAGCCATTTTGTAATGGTGGTTTGTTTTCGATAAATTCTTCATTAAATAGAGTAACACAGTTCTTTAGTTTCTTGGCCTGCGACATTGCGATTCAATATTATGCATATTTTTGAAACAATTATTCTCTCTCCCTCTATGTTAAAGGATTTTATAAATATATATTAACGTATCATGATGTAGAAAACTTTGTTTTAGATGTCCACATAGAAGTTTGAGACATCTAATGGACTTCATTTCTTGTTTAATGAAAGCACATTTTTTTTTAATAATAGATGTGGTTCTGGAAATTTTTTGAATATCATGATTTATTTTAAGTAAAACCTTTGACAAATATACAGGTAGTCAGATCATTAAAAAATTTTAGAATAATCCTTTAAAAGTTATACATAAATTCTTTCATTATTTATTATAAAACTTGGCATTTACTTTTTTTTTCAAAAAGTAGTATTTACACTATTTTTAATGATAGTATCACACACACACACAACTCTTTGTTCTACATTCATTATTAATATATTAATGATTTCCAAATACTAAATAAAGAATTTTAGTAGTTTAAAGTTGGAAATGTCCTAGGATATAAATATATAGTTTAAATATTTAAAAAATATATTTTCTGACAAATTTATTCCAACAGTTATAAAAACATTATTACATAATATATTTTGAGCACTTTGATTAATATGTTAACTTTAAATCAGGAATTTCTAAGCCCCATTGCATTTTATTAAAAGTATAATCAGATTTCGAAGCCGTCATTAGTTAATACTCTGTTTACGAATATATTAAAAATAAACGCACTGTTACTTTTATTATAAAACATATGTTTTTATTATGTATTTCTAAATTTGGGCTACAAAAAAATTTCGTTTTATTAATAATAGAATATACCTTTAATAGGTAATTCAGTAACCTATTTTAATTATGAAACATATATATTAAATCTCACACAATAATAAAATTTTAACTCTCTATCCGTTAAAAACTAATTTGCAGGAATATAAACTTGCATTAAGCTATATTTTTATAGAAAAAAATAGTTAACAAAGTAAAAAATGATGTGATTCTACTCTTATGATTAATATTCACTCATGAATATTAATCATAATAATTATGAATTATTAACGAACTTTAAGAACTAAACTTTTAAACACACAATCATATTTTTGCTTATTAATAATGTTGCACTTGTGCATTAAAAATGTTTATAAACTATCAGCGATTTCTTTACAGAATTAAGGTTTTTTCTTGAATTATAAAAGTTTATATATACATATAAATAAATATTTATTACAGTGAAAATAATTTTTTTCTTAACACAAATCTATGGTTAAGAAAATTACGATAATGTTTACTTTTTTAACCGAACAATCGGTTGTTCAAAACATCCCGTAAAACTACAATGAAACTTCATTTTTTTTAAATGAGCAATTTTAAAAACTTTTTTAATAACTTTTTAATACTTTTATTGAAATAAAATAATAATAAGTGAACTACTGAAAAATTCCAATGGGTTCATACAGAACTTTTTGTCAATAAAAACTACTTTATGAGCAAGCTACAAGTAATCTTATGAGAAAAAAATTACAGATAATTTTATCTGAAACTTACCTGGATAATATTTAAAATTATACATCTCCGTCGTGGTCTCGACATGCCGTGCGATCTGCACAGCCAAACTCTCATTGGCACCGCTTTCCATTTCCTGTGTCATAACTCGTGTCGTCTTGGCAGCATGCTACCCAGCGCACGACTAAATGAAGAGAAGAAAGCTCAGGATGAACTTCTCCTCAAAGGATCTTTCATCGTTTCTGACTCCGGATAAAGGGCTTTTCATTCACTTTGACGAGAGCGGACTCTGGTGTTGGGGAAGGAGAATTAGGAGAGGATGGGGTCTCTGCTATCACCTTTTTTTCTTCAATTTCCTTTTTCATTCCATTTATTTATAATTGAGTATCAGAATTTTTATGAACGATCTTTTGCTGTTTGAATTACGTATAATTTCCCACAGCTTTGGAAGTACTTTATTAAATGGTTCTATTTCTCCTTCTGGAGTTTAGAGAGCTTTTATTTTGTCAAAATGTAATAAGTCATCGTTCTTTTTTTAAACATTCTTTTTTTTGCTTCTGATGTTTTATGGTGTTATTTATGATATTTTGTGTGTATTGAGTATTTTAGAGTTGCACTAGAAGTGTTGCTATAGTTTCAACATTTAGTTTTTTTTACTGTAATTAGGAAAAGAAAAAAGTATAAGAATCTTGTAAGCCTTTTTTTGAAAGTTTTATACGTTTATTTGATTATAAATGCAATAGCATTTTACAATGCATGAATAACTTATTATTATCGTTATATACCAGCTGAGAAATATCCATCTTCACATGGAGGAATTTTTAAAATAAAATTTAACAATAAATTAAACTAAAAATACGTTAATAATACAGAGACACACATAATATTTTATAACATTATTATGATAAATTAAATAATTTTGTGAAACATTGTCAATGAATGGAAAAAAGAAAATAAATTCTTTGATTCGCAGTTCATGTTTATCATCACTTTTAAGTAAAGATGTAATATATATATATAAATAGGAATAAAACTTTTCGTAATAATTTGCGTATTCGTATAAAATATAAATTAAATGGCTTTTGATCCATTTTGCCCAACAGTACAGAAAAATATTTCATAATGTTTGGGACCCTTACTTTAGAAAATAATTTTTTCAACTCCATTATATATATAAATAAAATTATGAGCATTCTTAACTTTTGAGATTCTTAATTTGTTCTAAAGTGTTTAAGTGTATATAGGTTAAATGAAAAAAATTGATGAATTTTTGTATAAAAGCGACCAAAAGTTTCGAATAAGTAATTTATTCTAAATTGGTTGCTATATTTTAAATGAATTCTGTTACGGGTGACTCCTTAATTATTTAAACGATAAAAAAGATATCATATCATAATCATATGCTATCAACAAGATGACATAAAAAAAATTTGTAGAACAAGGAATATATCATTAGCTCCATTATTACACTGTTTTCAGTTCGTGTATGTAACCTAAGCCTAGCTGACTGCAATGCAACTCTCCCAACGAGCTCCCATGCTGTTTATGAGGTCTTGAGACATTGAATTCCTCTGCTTCACCTACAGACTTCATAGCTCCATGAATGTTTTGTGACGAGCTGCAATTTTTTTGCCAAGAGCTTCTCAGACATGCTCTATGATAGGGGTTTACAACATACAGCCCACGGTCTCCGTGATCGGTAGTACCTATACTGCAACTAGTCCTCAAGCATAAAGATTTTATTGTATTAATTATGACGTGTGGCATTTGCCAATTTCAACGTCTTCCCACTGACTCCTCATAATTTTGAATTCTGCCCCCCCTGCTCTATGGGTTTCAGGCTTAGAGATCTGGCTAGCCAATCCATCAGCTGGAATACACGCTGAAAATGCCAACACCAAGAACGATTTATTGAATTTCAGCGAAACTTGCAGAAATACCAAAACACGTTATGATGTGCAAATTATTGGCATTACAAAGCAATATCCCAGAATTATAAGCCAAGAAATATCCTCTATACTTTTAAATGAGACGTCGTAAAACTATTCAATAAAAAAACTACTACAAGGGGGTGTTGAAAGAGTGCCTTCATTTGCATGTTCTTAGTATAAAAACCATCTTATGAGCACGACAGATTTCGCAACTTCTATTATGTCCCGTGGGAGTGGTGATCTCATGATTTTAAAAAAATCCCCCTTCAATGAGGCCAATCATGCTACCTCGTTTAAACTGCGTAAGTTTTTCGTATAACACCCTAATTTTTTTTATAAAAAGGCATACTTATTTTCAATTAATTATTTACAGTAAATAAACGATATGTACAAACTTCGATGTATCCTTATAGCGTTTTTTATTTACGGACTATTTAGAAGGTTTAGTGAATATTTCTTAGTCCATATATATATATATATATATATATATATATATATATATATATATATATACGTACGTGATCGCTTGGTTATTTAAATTATTTTCTTATACTAACCTGTTCTAAACGTTCTGTAAATTTCAGTGAATTTTTATGGCTGCTTCATGGTGGTGTAAGTTTCACAAATAATAGTGTAACGTAGTTAATTAATGTATTTTAATATTACAAATTGTCTTTATTAAAGTGTCATTATTAACTTTATATAAAAATAGATATTTTACTTATATTTCTACAATAATAATTTTTTGTATTATTTAATTATTTAACACTAAAATAAGAAATGTCAGCAATTGTTGCCACATATAACTCAAGACTTTTATTTTTCCAAACTTAATATTCCATCTCCTTATCTATTGCCATCGAAAGTTCCAGAAATTTCCATAATTAAAATTACAGTTAATTTTTATAAATAAAAGCACGCACGAGCATTAATATAAAGCATTAATAAAAATATTAATATAAGGCACGAAAGAAATGAAGAATTACCATTTGTTACATCCTCCCCCTCTAGTTTCGATGGGGCCGCGGTAGCCGAGTGGTATAGGTATCGGACCGTGGCTTGCTTTGTCACGGGTTAGAGCCCAGTACCACTAAAGACCCGCCGTGTAGGGCAGCGATGCATGTTAAATCTGTCGAGAGCTGATGGTGTGGTAGTTAGGAGAGGGGGGTGCCAGCTCAGGTGTCGTTCACGTCACTTGACCATGGTTCAAAATTACGTGGTCCGTCGCCAAAAGCCCTCGTGTAGCTGAACAGTGTGACGTTAGTATTCAATCAATCAATCAATCTGGTTTCGACGGCGTCCCGACGAGGAACCAGGAGTCTGTGGGACCTTTGGTGGACGGCCACGTTTACGGAGAGGAATAAGGGGTTTTACTTTGTCATTATTACAAGGAGTTAAAGCAGAGGTGTGGTAAACACCAAGAGGTTCCCCCGGATTATCAAGACTAGCAATCTCGTAAGATGATGGTGATCTTTGTGTTAAAATCCCGTAGGGACCATCTTTGCGTGGCATTAGTTTTGCACTTCTTCCTTGCGCAGTGTTGCTCAGCGGATGTGATGCTACAAAGACATGTTCTCCAGGTTGATATGTTGGAGCAGCTTTTCTCTTTTTATCAGCGTAAAACTTCCTACTATCCTGTTGCTCTTCAACCACCTCTCTAATCTGAGTGGAAAACTTAGCGAATTTCTTGAGGTAGAAAGTTATCTCTGGCACAAAATTATCGTTCTGGATGACGACTCGGATATCATTAACAACTTCACTTGGAGTGTGTAACTCTCTACCAAAATTCAAAAAGGCTGCCGTCTGTCCTGTCGTTTCGCATTTGGCTGTGTTGAGAGCAAATCGGATGAAGGGTAGCTTCTCTGACCAACAGTCATGCTTGTCTTGGACGAGAATTGCCAGCCGTGGTTTCAGATCTCTATTCTCTCGTTCAATTGGGTTAGCTTGTGGATGGTATACAGGGATCAGGGATTGATGGATGTTTAATAGGTAGCATATTTGTTGCATCACTGCTGACACAAACTGGGTTCCATTGTCACTGATAAGGCGGCGAGGAATACCGTACCTCAGTAGAACCTCTTCAATCAAGGTAATGGCACATTCTTTAGCTGTGGCATTGGGTAGTACAAACAGTTCGATCCACTTGGTGGTACAATCCTCAATGATTAGGATCCATCTTTTACCATCTTTACTCTCAGGTAAGGGCCCGAAGAGATCAATGTCCAAGGTTTCAAAACGTTGGTCTGGCACAGGTGTCTGTAATAGCCCGGAAAGCTTCTGATTTGAAGCTTTGTATTTAATATAGTCAGGACAGTTCTTTACAGGAGACATTCTGTATGGGGGTACAGAGATAGGAGGACTATTTCCTGTGTTAATGTGGTGCTCCAAGATATTTGTTGCTTCTCCCCTGGTTCGAAGACATTTTGGAACGTATCCAATAGGAGGTTAAGTTTCTCCTTCTGGGCAGAGATCAAACTTTCATTTTCCCCTTCTCTTAATTGGCAGGTGTTTCTGGACATCTTCTCAACTATGGACGGGGTGTCCAATTCTTCACCAAATGGATACTTGTGGGTAAGATTGTCCCAGAAATACCAACAAGTATTCTTCACATCTAGAACCAAACCAGTAGAACTAAGGAAATCTGTTCCTAAAAGTGTTCTATTTCCCTTTGCCTTTGGGAAAATTATGAATTTGGTCAATACTGATTTCCCCTCAATTTCTACCATTACTTGGGTTGTGAGGGCCTCACCTGTGGTCTGTTGACCATCTGCTAAGTTCATTGCTAATGTGGTTTCCTGGAAAAGGAGTCCCTTATCCTTAAATATCTGGAACATCCTTTCCCCAGCAATTGAATGTGAAGATCCTGTGTCTGCACATACACGTCCCTTTATTCCACAGAAAGTTATGTCGATTAAGGTCAATCGAGGGCTTCTGGTCTGAGCTGTGTAAGCATTGATGTGATGGGTTGCTACGTCTGTTCTTTGTAAGGTGTTGAGGTTGCAGGTGGGGCACCTAGATTTTATCACTCTTTGTTTCCCACAGCCATAGCATCTGAGTGGGGATCTCTCATTTGGTACCTGATGGAAATATTCTCCTTTGGGAGGGCGTTCAGGTTTCTTGAATGATACCTGTCTTCCATCATTTACGATTTCACTTGCCTTCACGTATCTCCTAGGTCCACTGGGTAGGGAGCGTCGGATGTTGTCAAAAGCTTCCAGCTTATCTGCTAACATTTCTGGGGAGATAAGTTCTTCCCAGATATCCAGGTAATGTTCCTTACACTCTGGAGAGCATCTCTTTTTCATTTGATCGGCAATCATCAAATTTTTCAATCCGTCAAATGAATCAATTTTAAGCTCATTGAGCCAACCTTCAAAATAATAATCCTTCCACGTCCCATTTGGGCTTTTTCTGTGACGTGAAAACAGCTCCCAGAATTTTTCTGCGGTAAATTTGAACCGTTGCAGAAGCATTCCTCGAATGTGGGAGTAATTCCTGCATTTCTCCTCAGGCTCGCGGGCAATGAGGGAGGTTACATCACTAGGTAGGGCACCAATGAGATAGGGTACCCACAGATCTTCACCAAGATCCAATAGCTTCAGTTGCCGTTCGAATAAGGTGAGGAACAGGTCCATGTTATCAACTTCAGGATTGAATGTTGGTAGCAACTTTTTTAGTTCAATTTTTGTTTGGGGTAGGGTTTGTGGACTTACGACTCTTTGAGTCTCATTTTCCAGTCGTATTTTCTGCAGCTCAAATTCACGCAGGCTTTCCTCTTTTTGTTTGTTTTCCTCGTCTATCCTATTGGATACGATTCCCTCAAAGACACATTTCACAAATTCAGGGTCTTCCTTATAAGCATCATTTGTTAAAATTTTTGTCCTTAATTCAATTATTTTTAGCTCTTCCTCATTCGGCTCACATTCACCTAACTCAATAGCAAGCTTAATGAGATCAGCTTTTTTCCGTTTTCCCAGAAATGACATGACTGAGAAATTTAAGAGTTGCAAATAAATAAAATAAATAACTAAGGTCCAGGCTTTATTGTCCACCAAAGCTCTTACAAATTTGGGAATACACTTTAAAATATGGCTAGCTTTAAAATCTTATAAATTATTATGCACTTCAAAATACAATTAAAATAGGTAAATAAATTAATAACATATTCAAAATACCAACAAGGAACATTAATTCAAATAATAAAATAATATAAAGAAAATTTAGGAATCATCAGTTGTAATGATACAAAAATTCAATGCAATGAAAATACTAAACAAAACTAAAATAATCAGGCATGTAATGCTACCAAAATTCAATAGGAAATCAGTAAAATACCAAACAAAATAGTAATTATTAATGTGCAATTCACAAAATATTAATCAGAAAACGTTCTCACAAGAATCTCACAAGAAATAAATTAATATACAGCAAAATTAAGAATTATCATTGCATAAGAATACCAAAAAATCAATGGAATAAAATAATAAAATTATCCCTAGCACTAACACACTGTAGCAGGATTGCTATCACTTGTATATGAAAAATGCACAAATCACTATTGCAAAAACTTTTAACAGGAAATAGATGTTCTTTTTTTCTTTTCTTCAGACATTTGAAGTCAGGATGATTCACTTTCTCTCTCGATTTCCAGGGATTTTCTCTTGCTTTAGAAGGATTGCGGCGCAATACCATTAATTTTTTCCGGGACAGTATGGTTTACAGAGCCGGTTAAATTTTCATTTTTCTGCGGCGTTTCGTCACAGTGGCGGTTTCTGTTTCTACGAGGTCGTAGTTCTTTGGCCCCACGTTGGGCGCCAGTTTTAACACGAAAATAAAAAATGTCAGCAATTCTTGCCACATATAACTCAAGACTTTTATTTTTCCAAACTCAATATTACATCTCCTTATCTATTGCCATCGAAAGTTCCAGAAATTTCCATAATTAAAATTACAGTCAATTTTTATAAATAAAAGCACGCGCGTGCGCGCGCGCGAGCATTAATATAAAGCACGAGAGAAATAAAGAATTACCATTTGTTACAATTACAATTTAAAAAGACTTTCAGAAATATCTTAAGGGCCATTTCGAACATATAAATAAAATAAGAATAGGGAACATTATTTCCAGATGAAGACATCTAATGTTTTATGTAAACATTGAAAATTGAACATCAAGACAAGTAATATCTCCAATAATTAATTGTGTATTAGAATTAAGTTGCAATATATTATTACTCTACACATCAACAATTTAATAAAACATTAATTAAAACGAATGATAACTGAAAAAAGAGTAAAAAATGAGAAAAATTACTTTTACCACACAGTATAAACTCTAAATTAGCCTCTAATTAGCAGCACATTATATAAACCTTAAAAAAATGAAACGCAATTAATTGAACATTAAAAAACAATCCTTAAGCAATAATTGAGTTTTGTCGCTGAAATCGCTTTGTCACCAGTTCTACATGACTTAAATACTATAATATGCGAGAAAAATATCATTCTATCCAAACAGACCGTGTCCTGAAAATATTCTTCGAAAAATAAGAAGTAAATGACTCATAAATTATAATTGACAAAATATACATTTTTCTAAATTTTGCAAACTTTCGATGTCTAATGAGAATTACTACCTAATTATATCTTGCTTTTAAAAGCTCAAAAGTAAACTTGTCTTTTAAAAATCGGAAATCGTAATTGTGTTACTTAAGTACTCGCATCGATTTTGCATTATCAGTTCCCCTGTTTTACAATTTGGAATCGGGTAAGGCTTTTCTAATTTAATAATGATTATCGAGAACTAAAAATGATGATGAAAACAAACCTATATCGATAATGAAAATTCGCTTAATGCTTGTTTTACGTAAAGAGAATTAAAGGCTTTCCGTTTTAGAAAGCAGGAAAAAACAGTTACGCACTGATCATTCTTAAATTTTTATTGTATAAAAGATTACATATTTTTCTATTTTATTAATTATAACTACCTCGAATTTTTATTCTGTTTTGATATCTTTACTGAAGGGAGTACATTTTAAAATGCATTTTAAAGATGATAACGTTAATATTCTTGAAAATTAGTAATTGACAAGATCATAAATCCAGTTCCTTAGACTTCAAATCTACTAAGAAGGAAAGTTAGGGAAATTGATGTTTATCCATGGGATAATTTCTATGTTTGTTTTAGGTTCTTATATTAATGATATAATTGTATTCAGGTTTTTCTATTATCGGATTGCTTAAGATAAAACAATTATGTTTATAACACTAAAGTTAAACATTCCTAAACGTTTTTAAATTAAATCTGATTTCTCTTGCAACCAGAATCAGTCGAAAGAATTGAGTATTTTTGTGGAGTTTCGAGAATCTCGCCACTAGAGAGAAATAATCAAGTTAAAAGGATTAATTTAAATACAAGTACCTTCTACATATTAAAAAGTTTCAATGCATGAAAATACAGTCGAACCTCTATATAACGAACGTCTATGTTGCGCATTTTTCTATATAGAGAACTTTTTCCTGGAACCTTGCACATTTCACGATTTTCTTCGTAAAAAAACCTCTCTTTCACGAAGTGCATTTTATAGAAGGAACTTTTCTTTTGTGATTCAATTTTTGTTCTCTCTATTGTTTTTAAGTATTTCTGACGAAATTTCAAGTTATTCTCTCTTTAACACATTTTATGGTGGTCATAAATCTCTAACTGGTTTTATTAGATTCTAACTCGCCGAGAGCAACAGAGTTCTGGACATTTCATCCAAGAAGTTCTACCTTCAACCTTCATTTCCCGGTTCACTAGAAACATCTTGGATATCCTCTTTCACCTCAGTGGAGTTGTCCCATGTCCCCGTGTTCTAATTATAAAATAATGTATGCTTAATATTACTTGTATGCTTTAAACTATAAAATGTCTTTAAAATAAATTAATTTTAGTATAAAATTATTTTCTTAATATTGAAAATATAGTGAGTTCTTCGACATTTTTTTTTTTGTTAGCCTTGCATTTTTTCTTTCTTTCTTTTTTCTTATGGGTAAGATATATAAAATAAACAAATATTAATGTAAAAAAGGTGTGAATAAGGGCTTTTTTTAAATATATAGTGTTTATTAGTTTAAAATTTGTCTTATGGGGGTTTATAAAGTATATTAATAGATGAACCTCTATATAACGCATTTTCCATATAACGAACTTTTTTCCGGGATTTAGCGACTTCGTTATACAGAGGTCCGACTGTAATTCCATCTGAGTGTGTCGTCAGATGCTTATAAAGTAAACTATTAAATAATAATAACTAATTTACTATTAAATCGTTAATATTGAAAAGTATAGTGAAGAAACACGCCATGAGTGTTGTTTCCCTGCAACAGTGCTCTCATTGTGGGAAGGCTAATTTTACAGGCAAAGTTCGTTTCCCACTGTGAACTTCAAAAATAAAATTACGGAAAACATAGCAGGTGTGTAACCAGGGTATACAATAGGCTACGAATTTGGCAAAAAATACGATATCACCAAGGAATTGTCGAGAAGGCTCTAGGATCGATTTTTCTAGAAATTTTCATGAGGTTGTATACATTACAGTCATTTTAGAAACGAGTTCATCTGTGTGTGTTGATTGCAATAAGTTTTAGACTTTTTACTGTCCTGTAGTTCCCTGCTAGTGGAACTGATCTAGAGAGCGATTTACATTTTTACAAATAATCCGTTATAATATTTTTTGTGTAATTTACTAATATTCTCCCACTCTGTCAGTCGAATCATTAATATTACAAAGTATAATAATAAAACACGCCACATGTACAGCGGTGTTGTCATGGTGAAAAGTTTAGATTTTTAGAGGCAAAGCTCGCTTCCCAGCATGAACTTCAAAAATAAGATAATGTAAGCCTTCGAAGATGTGATCAGAGTCAACAATTGGCGAAAAATACGATATCGCCTCGGAATCATCTAGAAAGGATCAACCCTTATTGAAATTTCCAAGAATTTAGAGTTTCTTATTTGGAACTCTAAGTTCTTCTTTTTTAGAGTTCCCATTGGAAATAATCTTTTATAATATTTCTTTGTGTGTGTCCGTCGGTTTATCTTCGTGTAGTCAACTGTTTGTCCTTGTGCCCATTAATAAATCTGTTATAATTCAAGTAATTGGAATCGTCGGTTGCTTTTCTCTCAGGTTTAATTTGTATTAATAAATATTACAAAGTATAAAAAGGAACAATATTATTAAAATTGTTATTTCTAATTTTATTTTAATCAGTGAATAGGGTTTTTTCTCTGTTTTTACATCGATATAAAACTCTTCGAAATTACTATGTTCAAAATCAAATGGCTTTATAAAATTTTCCATTTAAAATGCAATGTGCAACAAATTTATTTAAGCTAAACACTTGTAAAAGTTAACTCAAGAAAGTAATAACAATAAACTTGAAAATACGATAAGAAACTCTTAGTTGGTGCAGCATCTCTAAAAGTATTTGTCAAATATGATACCTAGTTTCCATTTTTTCGTTCCATTGATTCTTTCAGCGAAACGAATAGTAAAAAAAGAGGCCCAAGTCGCAAAAATACTCAACAGAAATCTTCTGATACGAAACTTCTTTTTTTGGAAACTCAGTTCATTTGTATTGTGGAATACTTTACACTTCAGAAAACTTCAGTCACGGAAATTTTACTTTCAAATGGTATATTTTCACGCATGGAACGCCATTTTCGCGAATTTTCTGCCAAAGAATATCTGAACCGTAGAATTTCTCGGAATCATTTTCTCGTCTGCTCATATTTCTATGATATTCTGTAAAGTATTTTTTACCCCAAGTGTTCTACAATGTTCTTTAAAAATATTCTGTGTTAAATTTTTTTATAAATTTCTTCTACATTCTATTCTTTCAAACTGCTCTCATGCCCTTCTAATAAAAATTTTTTAAAAAATTGCTCTACATACAGTTTTTGAAAAAAAATTAACGCGCGAATTTAATTTTTTTACGAAACCGTTTTATAATTAAAAAAAATTATACTAAGTGCATTTTTTTCATAAACTCTTGTTCTATAAATATAAATATACATTCAAATCTTTTTACAAAACTGTTCTAAATATTTTCTTAGAAAATGGTTTGATATCTAATTTTTAGAAAATTGATTGTCATATTTTTTTAGAATACTATTCTTACATTTTTTAAGGGATTTTCTCATATACATACAAATTCTCTTACCAAACTTCTAAATATAAAATTTTTCAAGAAGCATTGTACATGTGATTTCTCAAAAATCCTTTTTCCATACATTTTAACAAAAAATTGATATACTCATAATTTTTTTTAAAAAAGTCTACTACAAAAAGTATTTTTGCGAAACTGTTCCACATATTTATTTTTAGAAAATGGTTCTATATATATATATAATAAGAAATCTTTCAATCTTCTATTGCACATGCAATTTTTGAAAAGAAAATTCTTATAGATGATTGTTCAACAAACCAATTATATTACAGGAGTCACATTAATTTTACTTTAATTTGAATTACTCGTATAACTAAAACATTTACAACTATACAGTGCAAAAGGATATTTTTTCATAACAAAAAGTTTTGAGTTGTTAGTATTTAGTTTTATTTTTTCTCATCACATGTCAAAATTATTTGACGGCACGTCTATACCTCATTAAACACTTCTTGAGAAAAACATGGCACGCTGATTCATAAAGGTTTGCCACCTCTGGGTTAGGGCATGAGCAGTCCGGTAATTTAAATGTCACACCTTGCATGATTTATAAAACTCTTTCATTAAAATCTGATATTTCAAAAACACCAACATACAATATCATGAAAATAGATTAAAAAAATTAAAAGAATTAATTTATAACAAAATTCTTAATCATTCGTTACGTTAGTGACGCATTAAGAAAAAAATAGTTTTACAGAAGTAAAAAAATATATATATGTTTATACAACACATTATTGGTTTATTTTCTTGCGGTTTCCATTAAAGATTTAAAAAAACATGTTAAAATTTTTTTACCTGAAATTAAAAATTTAAGTATATCATCATATGTAAAGAAATTTTACGTACAGTTAACGTATGTTTTTTAATACTTTTGAAAATAATCCAAGATTGAAGCAAACGCAATTATTTTCTGTTTGTTACTCAAATTTGTTTTGCTGGTAACTTGCTCAATAATTACTTATTAGTGAACTAATTTTCGAAACGAATGAAAACTGAATAGTTATGAAGAGAAAGAGGAAAAACATTCTAATACAATTAGTTGTTGTTATATAGATGACAATCGCGTTTATTTTATTATTACTAAAGCTTACATTCCTTTAGTAACAAATCTGAGTTAATTACATAAAATTGCTTACGCATTTAGGTACCTGAAATAGTTCTGCCATCTCTCTTTTCAGATATAATACCTATAATGAAGAGTTTATTTTGTACGATATTTCAGAAAATCTCGTTTATTTGGGGAAAATATAAAAAGAAACCAAAACTATATGCATTCATTTTGCCTCAATCAATAGGGATTTTCTAGATGTCTATTGCATTTATAGTTGCATAACTTTGTTTCGCCATTCACATATCTAACAAAATTGGATAAAAATATTTAGACACAAAATACAGTGAAATACGTTTAACGCTAAAACGTTTAACCCTTTATCTACCGACAGTACTTATAAGTACCACTCACTTTAAAATAACATTGAATAACCAATTTTACGAATATTCTGACAATACTCTGATCAGGAATATTCTTTGAAATCCACTCTTCCAAGATATATGCCAGCACGGGTTCTAGGATGAATATTTTAGCGGGGAAGGCGAATATTTTTATTGCAGAAATTGCGCTTTCAGCTGACGGCTTCTTCAGCCTAATGCAAAGACAATCATTTTTGTCCCGAAAATATAGTTAATATCAAAGTTTAAGTGTATTAGTGTTTGTATGTTAATGAGGACCTTAGAAAACGATTAAACTCTTTATTTTAAGTGAAAAGTGTGTATAATTAATTTTACAGTGGATTATCTTTAATTAAATAATTAGCTCTAACGGATTAAATTTCCCTAAGTTGAATATTTTGTTAATTTGTTATATTGTTTATATTGCTAAGTTGTGTGTTATTTTTTGTTTAAGTTTTGTTAATATTTTTATGTATATCCCTTAGTTTTCAATGTAGTCACCCCCCAAAAAAATACTGCATGAAAAAAAAAACCTGCAGTAAATCATAAAGTGGTAGATAAAGGGTTAAGACGAAAATATTGGTTAACACGAAATAATACAACGGTCCTGACAAATTACTATGTATTTTCATGCATTTTTTTTTCTCGGAGCACAAAACAAATATCGCTTAACACGAAATAATACAACGGTCCTGACAAATTACAATTTTCAGGCATTTTTTTCTCGAGCACAAAACAAATATCGCTTAACACGAAATAATACAACGTTCTGACAAATTGCTATTCATTTTTTCGCTTAAAAAAAAAAACAAATATCGCTTAACACGAAATAATACAACGGTCCTGACAAATTACTATGTATTTTCGTGCATTTTTTTCTCCGAGCACAAAACAAATATCGCTTAACACGAAATAATAAATCGTTCTGACAAATTGCTATTCATTTTTTCGCTTAAAACAAAACAAATATCGCTTAACACGAAATAATACAACGGTCCTGACAAATTACTTTGTATTTTCGGCATTTTTTTTCTCCGAGCACAAAACAAATATCGCTTAACACGAAATAATAAATCGTTCTGACAAATTGCTATTCATTTTTCGCTTAAAACAAAACAAATATCGCTTAACACGAAATAATACAACGATCCTGACAAATTACTATGTATTTTCAGGCATTTTTTCTCCGAGCACAAAACAAATATCGCTTAACACGAAATAATACAACGGTCCTGACAAATTACTGTGTATTTTCATTTTTTTTTCGAGCAAAAAACAAATATCGCTTAACACGAAATAATACAATCGTTCTGACAAATTGCTATTCATTTTTTCGCTTAACACGAAATAATACAATGGTCCTGACAAATTACTGTGTATTTTCGTGCATTTTTTTTCTTCGAGCACAAAACAAATATCGCTTAACACGAAATAATACAATCGTTCTGACAAATTACTATTCATTTTTTCTCCGAGCACAAAACAAATACCGCTAAACACGAAATAATACAATGGTCCTGACAAATTACTATGTATTGCCATGCATTTTTTCTCTGAACACAAAACAAATATCGCTTAACACGAAAATATTTCCCTTTTGGTAATGAACAAAATACGAAAAACACCAGCTGCGCAGGCGATATATAAGAGGGATGTAAAATGAAAAAGAGGTGGTTTCATATGTGTCGTAGAAAGGAAGCTAACTTGGCTTTGAAATACCTTAGGAATAGCCTGTGACATCTCTGCTGACTCCACACAAAGCATCTCATCTTTCATCAGTTGGCTTTGGAATTGGGTGACGAGTACTTCGCAGTGTCAGTAAAAATCAGTGAGTTTGTTTCGCTTTTTTCTTAGAAATTTTTTTTACGAGCACAATGATAAAGAGCTCGGGGGAGGCAAGCAAACAGCTCTTTCGCTTAAAATGAAGATGCTACTGCTTAAGGTTGTTGATCAAAAACTGAAGATGATATCTGTAAAGATTTTAATATTGCTAAATTTTGTATTAAACTTCATTAAGTTCCTCTGAATGTTTTTGTTTCATTGACTTTTATTATCCCCTTACTTCTCGCTCCCGTCAATATCACGGGGTGAAATTTCCCTCTCTATTCCTCGTACCCGTGATATTTCCGGGCTGGAGAGTTCGAAAGCAACATGCTAGAAAGATTAAAACTATCTGTTTCTTATGCCCACAATCATGTTTATTTCTCCCCAGAAGGCAGTACCAAATTATTAGTAGCGTGTTTAGAGATAGTTATTTTCTTTTAAGCTAGATGTTAGTACAATCAAACATATCTATATTACTAATATGTTTTTGCAACCTTAGCTCAACTACTTGGTTCCGCTCTTCGTGAATAGATGTGGGTTTGCTTTCTGTGATAGATATATATATATATGCATATATTTTAATATTGTATACATTATGGAGTTAGTTTGGAAGGGAATCTCGGATTTTAATTTTAGTATAAAGAGAGAGAGAGAGAGATTCTTTACTAACTGATTGTTTTGAAAGTTCGGCTAGTGAACATGAGAGCATTGATAATGGTTCTGTACTGTTACCTATTATATACAGTAAAGCCTGTTTTTGTGTGCGGCCTTGTTTTATGCGATCTTCCTTTTGTGCGATTTTATTTTTGTGCGATTTTTATGAGTGATCTTTTTTTTATGCGGTGTATGAATTCCAATGGTTTTGGCGCCACTGTAATGTTTTATATCCATTTACTAATAGCGTAGCGGAGAATGGTGGGACCACCCCCACCCCCTCTCCCCTGAATGTCAGGTTTTGCCTTTAATATTTTATAAATATTTATTTTATCCAACTTTCCAACAAATTGGAAAAGCATTTCCTTCAAATAGATTCCAATTAAGAAAGGAGAATAAAATTCCTAAAAGGGCTTCAATCATGTATATCTAGTTATCGTGACATTTACAAGCAACTGACCACCCGGTCTTTGGTCACTAAATCTTATCTCTTATTCTATGTTGCCAAAAAAATAAATCAATTGAAATTGTACCTTCAAGTGACGAAAGCGATTTTGAACTTATTCATTACAGAGCTTTGGATTACGATGAGTAGCAATGAATTATGTGCATTTCAAAAACTTATCCATGTATACAATGAGAAACTATGTTTTCAAAATGTTTCCATGCGTAATATTTGATTTATTTTGTTATGGAAGTACTCTTACATAAATTTCGTAAATAATTGGTAGTTTTTATAAATGCTACTTTTTTTATGCGGTCCCTGTCCACCGCATAAAAAAAATTGTAGCATTTCCACGAATTAGTTTCTTTTGTGAAAGAATTTAGGAAATTTTTGAATATTTTTTGTGCGTTTATTTTTATGCGGTTCCTATCTACCGCATAAAAACAGGTTCAACTGAATTGGCCTTTTTATCTCATACTTTAAAATTTATCGCACAAGAAATAATTACTAATGTGTTTTTGCATTACATAAGTCTAATACAATTATTCTTTAATGTTTAAAACATTTTTTAAGTTTTTCTTTTTTGGGGAAAACCAATTTTCAGTCATAATAACATTAAATTTTGGCTTTTCCTAAAAATTAATTTTTTTTGTATTTCAAGTTAAAAATTTACACAAAATTTAAATTTATATATATATATATATATTGAATGTACACTTAGCTTTATATAACTTTCTTAAATAAAACAAATAGGCACTTTTATGACCGTTTTCTTCAAAATTATCTGACTATTAAGGGGTTAAATGCATGCATATATACATATCAATGTATAAAATACACTCTAATAAACTTAATTAATTCTGTTAAATATGTGGGATTTTTTTTTCAATATCCTTTAACACAAAATACTTTTAACACGAAAAAATATATCAGTCCCCTCAATTTCGTGTTAAACGATTTTCACGGTATGTATTTGTGTCATTTCGTAAAAGATATTAATATAGTGTAATAATGAATATTTACACAGTTTGCGATGCTACAAGAATATACTCGAATTGAATAATTTGGATTTAGTTGACTCATTTAAAGTGCCCTTACAATGGAATATTAATTACATCTTAATATTTATTATTGATCTAAAATTTTCTCACGGTTTATTTTCAAGGAAATTACAACACATGGGTTGTCGAAAAATTATTAGACTTATAGATTTTAAATTTGGCAAACATGTTTGTGCATCTTAATTCAATAAGCTAAGAACAAATTTTGTGGAAACTGGCTCCCAGGGGAATGGGGCTACAGGAGGGAGGGGAGATATAATTATATTTCAGTTTTATAAATTCAAGTCTTGCTCTTTTTAAATCAAGGGACGAGAGAAATAAAAATTCTTTTAAATATAATCAAAAGTAAAAGTGATATCAATAACTTAAAAAATCACTACATAGTGAAAAAATATCACAAAATATCCAGCGGAGAAGGTGATTAATGGCTAGTTCCTTATAGTAGTGCTTAATAGTCCTCAAAACATGAGGCTTTAAAAAGGCAAAATGAGAATGGCGTGCATATTCAAAGGCAACCTATGGCACGTGATACAATTCTCAGTGATACTCTACACATTTGTCAATTTTTGAATGGATGGAAGTTGATAAATTTATAATGTACCTTATTTGACATACATCCTTAGAACTATGGACATTTTCGGAATTACGAGAAAATCTGAAAGATAACTCTAAAGATAAATTTACAGTTATTTTGTAAATCATTGAATGTCATTCGTTGATAGAGAGATTAAATTGTTTGAAGAGAAAAAAATACATGCACTCTGCTTTTCATTTCGGGTTCTATACATCTAAGTAAAATATTTTTCCTCATATGAAAAATATTTAGAGTCCGCGGAGAAATTGTTAAAAAACTGAATGCTCAGAATCGTGTCAAATGAGAAGTCACGCATATTTTGCGATATGAAAGTAGAGAGGTGCCAGCGCTTGATGAGTATTAAAATTTTTATTCATCATTTTATTTTACTATGATGAAGTGAAATGCTTATATTTTATGTTGCTTATTTCTTATTTTAATAAATATGTTAAAAAATACAAAAAAAATGTAGTTATATTTTTTTTAATTTTTGTTGAAGAAAAAGTTATATCTTAGGCTGCTTATTTTTATGCTAGTATTTTAATGATTCAAAACTAATATATAATAAAACTGTTTACTGTCCTCTATTATGCAACTCTGTATGCATGATTGAAGAAAGCGAATTGCTTCGAAAATGGCATATTGTGTGGCATGCTAAATCATATTGGTTGATTGGTTTGACACGCTCTAAAGCAAAAAGATTGCCGACCCCTAGTAAGGGTGGCGATTCTTTCTGAAAAATATCATTTTTTAAACCGATTTGAACCGTAACCTGATGAATCGATTCACAAAAAAATCGAGGTCTAAAAGATCGATTTCTAAAAATGGATTTTTTTCCAAGTCTGCATTTACTATGTATCCATTTTATGGAAAACAAGAAAGATACTATAGTAAATTATCTCTTATCAGTAAAATCAAGGATTTTTTTTCAATTCAGGGAATTCGACAATTACAAGTACTTTTATTACCATATCAATGTATCGGGTATAAAATAAGACATTTATTTTCTTAATGTATTTGTTACATTAAAAAGTTTAGGAAATAGATAATATATAGCTTATAGTTCCCATTGCTTAATATCTAAACTTTTTAAAAACAACAGTCTGTCAAGTCTACTGGGATCCAAGCGGTTCCTCTCATCTCTTCCGATGTAGTCGCCCAACCGGTATAGTGGTTAGCGACGCTGACTGCGATGCCGTAGGGACTGGGTTCGAATCCCTGAGAAGGCATGGATGTTTGTAAATGTATAGTGCCTTTTCGGCATGGGGGTACTCTAAATAGCCGTCGAGCAGCAAGTCCTCTCGTGTAGTTGGTGGAAGGGAAGAGAGGTAGTAGGCTCCTGACCACCCCGAGGGTTTTCTCCCTCTAAATTGAGTTGGAACCGAGCAAAAACGTACTGTCGCCTGCATGGTGCTCAAAGCTAAGACTAACGACAGGCGTAAAATTTCTAGTCCTTAGCCGCGATGAATTTCGCGGGCCTCGAACTGACTTCGTTAGGCAGGTGGCATAAGTCACAACACACTTCCGATGTTGCCAGCAATCAAAAAAAGGCGCTCACGAGGAACAGATGATCCCACGATATCCATACACATCATAGCTATTGATTGAACTTGATGATAAATGAGAGTTATTTTCGTTATTTCAAGTAAATTAACCCTTTAACCGCCAACTCCGTAATATTACGGGTTAAAGATAGTACATTCAACTAATTGTAAATAATTTTTTATGGTTTTTACCAAAACAGAAAAAAAAGCGACTGTCGATTTTCTAGGATGAAATATCGATTCAGTGCTACATATCGATTTAAAAAAATCGAATTTTTTCAGCCCGTAAAAAATCTGTCTTTTTTCGATCATTTTTCTATTAATCGATCTCAGATCGCCATCCCTAACCCCTAGTCTAATCTTTAAGAGTGCGTAAACCTCGGAATAATCTATATAGACTTCGGGGACTCAGTCATAAGCTATGTAAAACATATTTTAGATATTAAAAAACTATGTAGTTCTTACAATTTCAACTTCATTTAATGAAGCGTATAATTCCAGGAGCATTGATTCACCCAGATTCCATGTCGTGGAAACTTGCCAAATTTGTAAGGGGCACTAAAATAATGTTTTTATTCAGCTAGATATAAATTCACCAGATTCTCTTCTTAATTTGTAAAAGATCCATTAGTCTCCGGTCGGGATAAAGATGATAATTAAATAAACAAAAACAGATGGTAGTAATAAATGAGTTTTAACTAAATTATTCCTGAAATAAGGGTATTTACCCTTTATCTAGTCGGCTTCTTGAAGTTAAATTAATTTAGTATTTATGGACTATGTCTTTGGTAATAGTGGTACTTAAATAAATAATGCAATATCAAACATCGACCCCTTTTTCTTTCGATTTTTTTTCAAAAATACAATTTAAATATTTTAGATAATTTCATTCTTTTTTGTATGTGTATTAACAGCTCTGAGAATGAGAGAAAAAAGTCCTACTGAAAGAAGTAAATTCGATAAAACAGAAAAAAAACCATACACATAAAATTTTAAAAAAGACTAAAAAATTTTTGTTTTTAGAAGTCCCTGATTTTTACCAATGTCAAAAAGAACCAGCGATATTAATAGTGATTTTTTTTATTTTAATTCTTATCAGCAAATTTGATTAAATATATATCCTTATATCGAATATTCATTAAATATGAATGTAAACATTATTATGCAACGTCCGTACTGAAAATTTAAAGTATACGCACGAGTTAGTAATTTAAAACTTGGTAAAAAAAATATGAAAGCAAAACGGCAAAACTCATTAAAAGTGCATTGAAATCTTATGAAAGCAATTGGTCAAAAAAGTAGATGCTTTTTTTCTCACATAAAAGATTTTTACCACGAATTTTTAATGGGACGGCCGCATTGAAGTAGTTTTTTTTATTAAAATTTTCCTGTTTTAAAACGTAGAGACTTGTTTAATTTATTTCAGAGAATATTCGGTGAAGAGCATTTAATTTTTTAACATATTTTCACACAAGTACTTTTCGCGTTTTTTTTCGCTTATATTTCTGGGGGGTTTTTTTAAACTATAATGTTATTTTTAAAACTTCACTTGAATAGCAGCAATTCAAACTTTGATGCCTTATTTTTCTATATATAAAGTTATTTTTTTAAAATGTTTTTTAAAACGACATGAAAAACGATTTTTGAAAAAGCGTAAAAATGTTTTATATAGAACATTTTACAATGCATTGATTTTTGCTTTTCATATACATTATTTTAATTCAACAATATTGAAAACAATATGATTACTTTTAATCTCTTCATTGTAAAATTTAAATTGTAAGCAAATTTAATTTAATTGATTGCATTGCATACATTTGTACATTCCTTTTATGTTATATATCTTGTTAGAAACTTTATTCCTTATGAAATCTACTGCTCCAATTTAGTTTATACTTGTTTTTGTTAATAAACCGAATGTTAAAGAACCGAAGTGAAATGTATATTCTAGTCTAGTATATATAGTGAAATATTTTTAAAATGAAAATGCTTAAGACGAAAGAATACAACGACCCAGACAAACTATTGTGTATTTTCATGCATTTTTCCTTTTTAACATGAAAGAAATATCAATAGAAAAGAAAATAATCCCCTTCTGGGAATGAACAAAATTTGTTTGTGGAAAATACCAGCCTCGCAGGTTCATCATCGGGACAATTCGTTGCAGTAGGAGATGATAATGTGTGTATAGCCCCAATTATGGCAGTCAGACATTTTGGTGTTTGTCCCAAGCTCAAAAAATATCATTGATGTAGATTCCGACGACGAAAATCTGATGAATAGTAAGTTGACCAACCGTCCTTCTTTAGAGAGGACAGTCCTCTTTTTATAGGTTCTGTCCTTCCTCGAAATCTGTCCTCCTACTCTTGTCCTCCTTTTCAATATTTTAAAAAAAATTATCTGTTAATCTCTATTTAGAGATGAGCCAAACATGTTTCCAATATATTGAAGAATGGTCTGAAAGAAATAGCACAGGAAATATATAACAGTTTTCATTGGTATTTTTTTATTTCATCGCAAGTAAATTGGGCAGATATAGAAAATTGTATTGAAGGTTTTTTTTCAA
This sequence comes from Trichonephila clavipes, assembly GCA_019973935.1. Classification (NCBI taxonomy): domain Eukaryota; kingdom Metazoa; phylum Arthropoda; class Arachnida; order Araneae; family Nephilidae; genus Trichonephila; species Trichonephila clavipes. Next base: position 470,570 of record BMAU01004138.1, on the reverse strand, counting down.
CCATTTATCAACGGCTTAAATGTAAGAGTTTTGTTACTGATTTCAAGTTATCCCAGATTCTAACAGGACATGGAAATTTTAATAGCTATTTATCTAGATTTAATTTAATTGGTAGTGATATTTGTTCTAGTGGTCAGGATGCTGAAACTGTGGAACATGTATTATTGTACTGTAAACTTTATTTCTGTAAAAGAGAAAATTTTAGAAAGGAGTTGAAACACACACGTTTAGGTTTTTCCTGGCCACCTGTTTTGTCTTTATTGGTCAGATGTACTGAGAGCCTAAATGTCTTAAGAAAATTTGTTTACTGTATTGATTTTTAAAGTTTTATTGGACCTTCCTTTTTATATATATTTGTGTATTTCCACTCTTCCTTTTTATTTTATGTTTTTGTCTTATATATGTGTGTGTGTGTTTTTTTTTTCTTCTTCTCTTTTTTTCCCTCCAAATTTTTTTTTGTTGTTGATATAATTGTGTCACCACTTAACGTCTGTAAACCTCATGTTATATAATGCGGAGCATGAGGAGGTTTGCAAATAAATTAATTTAAAAAAAAATTTTTAATTATCATCGAATGAAATGCTTGATATTAAAATCGATACAAGTGTCTATTTGAAGAAATTAGAAGACTGAATGTATACTTAATTTGAATCACACACACACTATTCAAAAATCAAAATACTGAAATTAATAGAAGATGAATGGAAATACTTAACCATTTCAAAGATGAACACTTTCCATATGATAATTTAGTTATTATTTTTGAATTTACGTTGTGCAGCCCTGGAACTAATGCAGAAGTTGAAAAAAAATTTCAGTTGGAAATAATTTTTGGAAAATAACTATAAATAAGATTGAATGCTGATATTTTAGCTGCAGTACTTACCGAAAAATTCAATATGAAGGATATTTTTTTGCTTCGATATTTCCAATATGTATTAGAAAATGATATATTGACAAAGCAATCATTCAATGGGAAAATGCTCGTTTAAGTAAATAATTAAAATGAATACAAATGTAATAAGCGTATTTTTATTTGAAATAATAAAATGTTTCCTAGATATTTATGATGTAACTTTTTCTTAAATTTTTCACGTGCGCGCGTCCTCCTTTTCATTGTAAAAGAACTGGTCACCTTATGAATAGTGAAGCTCCTGATCCCACATCATACGAACGTCTTGAAAAGTCTGTGCAGTTATTTAGACACACATTGCAATAGTGAAATGAATAACAAAGCGGACGGTATAGAACAATGTGTTGATAAATTCATGCTAAAAAAGACAGTGCAAAGAAAAATATCAGCTCATTTTCAAAAATTCAATAAATGTGGTTTTTGAAAACCTTGAAAATTTTGTATTGAATTTCATTGTGAAAATTTTTGTCTCATTGATTTTTATTAAATACATGCATATAAACATATCTATGTAAATAAAATGTGCTCTAATAAGCTTAATTTTGTTGAATATATCATTTTTGTCTTTTAATATCCCGTATAACGTGGTGTGGTATTTCAGTTCCAGCTCAGTTTCGTGTTAAACGGTGACCACGGTAGCCTAGTGGTCCGTCGGTAAAAGATCGTGGCTGGCATGTTACGACGTTACATATTCCCAGTACCACTAAATTCCCGCAGTCTAAAGGTTTTCGATGCACGTTAAATCTGTCGAGAAGACAAAAACCTCCCGTTGGTGTGGTGTGGTAGTTAGATAAAATAGGGGTGCCAGCTCGGGTGTCGTCCTCGTCACTTGACCATGGTTCAAAATTACGAGGTCCGTCGCCAAAAACTCTTGTGTAGTTGAACAGTGCGACGTTAATATTCACTCACTCACTCACTTCGTGTTAAATGATTTTCAATGTACCTTAGCAATCAAGAAGACAAACTAATCTTGGGAATTGCCCTGTACTATTTCAGATAAAATACGAGTAAAGATATAGTTCTGTTTTCAGCAAATTCTTTTAACATTTTTCTCGCGGTTTCTGAACGAAAATTGTACTTTACTGAGCAATTAGAAGCAGTGTGTTCAGAGAGCTAGCGGCTTAATAAAATAGCATATAAAGCAATAATATTTACATACTCCGTGAATAAACGTTGGAAAGCAGAGAAAAAATTTCCACACAGAATAGGTCGCAGGAACCCTTCTCGTTTGCAGAAACAGTTCGATCTGCAATAAACTGGTCCAATAATCCTATAATCGGATTGATCTCACAGGAAATGAAATGCCTGAAGCGTGACTGAAAGAAAGAAAGTGAGAACTGCAGTCAGAAGCACGATCAATCTTTCCTACAAATGGAAACAAGGTCTTTAAGAAGCTCCACTTTTCATCATCTAAACTTTAAGGGGTCCCTTATGAGCATTATCCGTACTCCATAATGTTAAAATGGTCTAAGTTTAACGTATATTTAAAAAAATCACCGCTCATGCTATCACTATTTTTTATGTTCATTTATTATATTATGGTTATAATTTTAATAACAGCTTTTTTAAATATTTTGAGGTGGTTATTTTCTTAAAAAATGCTATACATGGGAAAAGCTTCTAAGTTCTAAAAAAATCGTGTACATTTTAAACTGTGAAATTTTTTTGAAATCCTCTATATTGTGTATTAATAGTAATATAATATGTGTGTAAAGTTTCAAATTATTAGTAGAAACTTAAAAAATGTTTTTTTTGTGTTGCAATATGCATTTTTTTAAGAAATTGCAGTTTAAAGTATTCCCTCGTATAGAAGTAACCAATTTTGATTGCTAAAATGCTTCTAATATATTAAGAGTAAAAATTGATGTTGTGTATTAGAAGAGCAGAGGAGGAATTAAAGTTTATTTTCCTATAAACACTGAAAAATTAATTTTTTTTCACAATTTTTTATGAAGTGACCCACGATATTTATAAATTGATTCTTCTTAAATAATTATATACACTTTTTTTCATATCGAAAAATCACATGCAGAAAAGGCGGAAGATATGTTTAATTACTAAATTGAACACATCAAACGCAAATCTAAATACATATTCATAATAAACACATTTTATATTTTGTAATTTCCTAATTATACTTTGATACATTTTTATAAAAAACAGTAATAAATTTATCAAGTATTCTGGAATATATAGATTAAATCCAGATATCAAACAGTGTGTATGAGAGTGAGAGTATAGGTTCAGTATACCTTCTCAATGATTACGGAACTTAGTCCAGCATATTTTTTAGTGTTCCTGAAAAAGAATTGTTTCTTTTAGAAATCGTGGTTGACCTTTTAAAAAGGGGTGGACGTTAAGTCGATCGCGATCGACCGTGGACCACCAAGACATTTTGAGGTGACCGCCTTTACTAAGACCTAAGCCGAGCATACTGAAAGAAACATATTTATGGAACACCGAAGCCATATAAACTGGAGAATTCGCTTTCCACAATCGATGCGACCGTTTTTACTTAAGCAAATGATTCGATGAGAGTGAAGACAAACACATGTGCCTTCATTGAAGCAAACAAAGACATTTAACATGTCCACTGTCACCATAGAGAAAGAAAGCGATAACTGCGATGCCAGCTGCAGGAATAAATCCCCACCCATCTCCAACGAATGAAGGGGAGAATAAATGTCAATGATTAGCTTTTTTCGCGACAGCATGGGAATGGCTATTGGGGCATCAGCCCATACACCCCGTGCTTCCGCGGGATTGGGTTTTCTAGTTTATGTCATGTCCCCCGATGGTGCGGGAATGGGCAGCAAACAAAAGTTTGTATGTATACGTCGGCTTAAGATTCATCGGCTCACGTATTTTCTTTGCTGACTGCATTGAATACGTCCTCTCTTCACGGTCTAGCAATCGATCATAGTTCAAGTATTCAACTTGACAATTTTGTATAACTTGGGATTTAGTAGTAAAAATTATATTATGTCATATTTTTAAAAGAGGGGTACAATATCAAAAACAAGTGTATAGAAATAAAATATAAAATTTTAATGCAGAATTACCACACCTATGCCACTGGGTGGACCACAGCACCTTAAAAACATTAGAAGTAAGCCGTACCCAGGAAAAATCTCTCAGAGTTCCCTTAGAGCATGGGTACTCAGCCGTTTTTTCTGCCGGGCCGCATACATATGTTACCTACTTCAAGCGGAACGCAACATGAGAATTAATGCAGGGGGGAGAAATGCTTTAAGACCAAGATAACATAGAAAAGTTAAAATGTGGAAATTGATCAAAATATTCAATCTCCTCTATTTTGCTTTTTTTAATTATTATTTTTCATATTTTTTTTTATTTTTGTTACTAAATTTTTCTAAATTCAAAGTATTTAATAATCACTCTCTCCACAATTTCTGCATCAGTAAATGCTTTCATATGATTACCAATAATGTAACAAATTTCACAGAGTGGCCTTTGTTGCCACTCAAAACACTTTTTGCTGTTGTGAAGATTATTCTAGAAAGTCTGTTTATCACCTCTTGGAAAAAGATCTTCGAGGAAAAGTGTAATTGAATGTGATTCATGTTTATTGGTATTTTTAAATACAACACTTTCGTGACATATCAAACAATGACTGAACCATGCTTGTTTATCGCTACTAAACAGTCAACTTCTCGATCGTCTTGGGAAAAATCTATTTTCTTCGAATATTTTTCGCTTGCAAGATATTAAAATAGTTAAAAATTAGCTCCCCTCATAAAATGGTCTCTACAACACTGTTGTCTATTATCACCAATTAGCATATATATATATATATATATATATATATATATATATATATATATATATATATATATATATCAATTCGTACTTATACGACATTGACAGCAAAAAGCAAAATTGATATATTTGATTTTTAATGAAGAATTTCCCACCCTAAATTTTCATAAATAAATGAATTTCTCAGAGCAATGGGCGATGACCGGGCTGCATGTGGCCCGCGGGCTGCAGGTTGAGTATCGCGGCCTTAGAGAGTTCTGCATATGTGTTACCTGAAATAAATCCATAGTTTTGCGAATATAGGGTAGGTGGATGTAGGAGGGAAAAACTGAAACAGCGTCGTTACATTATCAAGCCTTAGGACAAGCCGATTATGCACACGGTAATGTTAAATCACGCAATGCCATTGAAATTCTTCGATCAAAAATAGGGATTCGTTGCACAACTATATGTGTCAGCCGGAATCATTCGATTTCGTCTGCTGCATATGCGAAATTCAGCAAACTGCGCGTTACTGCGCTTGCATTTAACTGTACGTCGCCTGCATATGCAACTGCGATGCTTCGTTGTACTCCTGAAATGAATTAAATGAAGCATGAGAAACATTGTTCTTTCAGATGAATCATGATTCTAGCTACAATACCTCGCTAGCTTGTATCAAAGTCTGGCAGTAAAAATGCGCGAAAAATCCCATTTTTGAATTATGCATCACTATGCCGATTCTACATCTAGTGTTATAATCTGAAGTATCAATGGATTTCTACTTTATTTCCCTTATACGCATTGCTGGTGCACTCCAAGTCCACGATTACTTCTCTGAAGTTTTGAAACCCGTTCTTGTTCCTGACCTTCAAAGCTTGCATGCGGTCAACAAACAGAAGGGTATTGCAAGGCTACACATGACACACAAGATTCATTCTTCAATGTACATTAGATTTCCCTACTATTTTGGTTTGTTTATTCTATTTATCTATCATCCATCGAACATGTGGGGTCAAAGATAATAACGACTGACTTAACATACATTGCCAACTGTTAAATAAGATGAACTTCAGCAACGTTTTGAAACAGCATGGATTGATATACCTCAAGAATATATCAAAGTTTCTTTCTTTAGATGTCAAGGTGTGTCATAGTAAGTGTTTCCAACCATTGTGCTTCGTACTTGCCGCAAGTCAAATACGTCTTTTTTTGGAAAATTTTCACTGCAGTTTATGTTACTTGTCAATAAGTTTGGCTTCGACATGTAGTCATTTCTGATGGCAGCAACATATTTAAAACTCCCATTTTATTCGAAAACATATTCCCCTTTCGGTATTCGTAAAAGTATTAACAAAAATCTATTAGTTTATCATATCAATCGATAAGTTAATCTATAAGCAATAAGTTTGGCTTCGATATGAAGTCCTTCCTGATGGCAGCGACATATTTAAAACTACCATTTTATTCGAAAACATATTCCCCTTTCGGTATTCGTAAAAGTACTAAAAATTTATTCATAATTTTAACTTATAGTTGGGTACTCCCACACCCTTTTTTTTCTTTGTACTACAATTGATTTCAGATTTCCAATGCATAGGCATTTTTTTTTACATTTATTAGTGTTCATTTTAAAAGGTATCTTTTGAATATAACTTCATAACATTTTTTCGCTTAGAAGAATTTTTAGGTAGCATCCCTTTAATTAATAGGCCCCATTAATTTCCAATAAAGTTACTTTTATTTAAATTACTTTCTATGTTTCGTAAAATGTTACTTTTATTTATTTTTTTCTGTTCCTGTTCAAAATATTAAGAGAGAATGCAAATCCTTCATCAAGTTAATAATTCGTACCACACATATAAAATTTAAATTACCTCAATTTGCATAATCAGGCACCAGTTTCAAGAATTTATTAATTATCTGTTTCCCCAAAGCACTGCTTTATGAGACACTTTATATTTCTAAAAGAATAGGAATTTCTGAGATAGAAAAAGATGCTATGTACAAAATCAGATTTACTTAGTGAGTTGATTTAATGTAATTAAATTTTTTATCTATATAAATGAGCGTATCCAAAACAGATGCCTTAAGTTCAAAAAACATTTCATTACGTATATATAATCATTCTACACATAAAACTTTCGGAAGAAAATTATAAAATGCGTAATTTAAACACCGCAAGTCATCCGTATAAAGGATAAAAATTTAAAACTTATTTTTAACATCGTAATGATGTTTGATTTTAAAATAGAAAACTGGAAAATGATGCATTTTGAGTTCAATTAGGAGATCAGTTTTTTGTAAATTAATCATTTTTTCTGAAGTATTTAAAAAATATTTTTCATAGAAATAAAATTGATTTTTTTCAGTTTTAACGAAAGAAACCAGTTATTTCTCTCTTCGTCACAATTTCTTAATTATACGCAAATCTTTCATTAATCGAGTTATGAGATAAAAAAATAACACGCAGAGAGAAAGTAATTAGTTTCGGTTTGTTTCATACTTTTTACACCGAAATAAATGTAAAAAAGAAAGTCTAACAGCATTAAACAATTATTTTTAATTCTTTGTAGACAGGATCCTCTAATTTCTTTGCTAGTTTTTTTTCGATCCTTATAACTTTAGATATAAATCTTCGTTAACGCTTCTAAGCAGTTTACTATGAACTAAATGCTCAAATTCCTTTTCTTTGAGTTTTATTTTTTCGAATATTGATTTATTTGAATTTGATTTTTCAGATATATATAGAAAAAAAAATTCTTTAATTTGTTAAAAATCCAAAGTTTATAATTAGCCTTTTTTATTTACATTATATTACTAGTTTATTTTTAATACAAACTTACAAGTGCCTTATAATGTTTTATCAGGTTTAATAAGTACTTTTTATTAAATGATGCTCATACTATACAACTGTCTAATATTACAAAGAATCAACGAGCAGTTGGTAATACGGATCTGTAAGATATTTAACTATTAGAAAAAAATATGAGATTACACCATAACAAGAAATATATACAATATATTTACAACACACATATTTAATAATCTACTAAATTGTTATGTTTCTGTAATCTATATGCAACTCATTCCAGTCTTTCAAAACTTATCAATTAATTTAATCTTCTAACTAGCTCGTGAATTCTGTCACACGTGGGGTGTTTATGACGTCATCTGATTATACGTCACATAATTATTTAGTATGCTTATAGGAAGTACTTATCTCGTTTATGTCAATTTATTCATAAAGTTATTTTGTGTGTGTCACTCATGTTACAAAAATCGAGGAAAGCTTGGTTTAATTCCATAAGGAAAATTTTGCAGTATTTTTTAAAGATATATGAGACAAATATCTAACTTCAGAATCAATTCCAAAATAATATTTTAATTTCAACATTCTTAGCATTCAAATACTTTTATTCCGATATTTTTTGTGATTCCAAACAAAAAACAAATTAATATTTACTAAATAGTAGAAAGGGATGGAGTATGTCGTTCTGTTTGTTTTCAATAAATTGTAATCAGGAAAAAATAAATTTCGCGTCAGACAGACCACTTGACCGGAACATCTGCTCATGTACTTCGGGGCCCAAGGTTGCGTATACTGAGTTGGACAAAGTAGGCCTTGGTCTTCATGGGCTGTTGCGACACTGAGTTAAGTTTAAAAATAAATAGCAAATTTAAAAAAAATCCAACTTTTAATTCATAACTGAAACTAGAAACTCCGTTTGACTTTAAAAATATCGAAAAGTTTCAATGAAGTAGCAATTTAAAGCTTTCCTTATGCATCCCTCTTAAAATGCTTGCAATGAATTATTTTCACAAAATAGTCAATATTCTAAAAGACCCTTATAATCTTCAGGCGAATTTCTAACAAAGTTATTTAATTCTGTTACAATTCGTAACGATGGTAAACTGCTAATATACGATGACTGGAAACATGGAGTCAGTTCATAAATTGAATAACTATTCCTGTCTAATCGTACTAGCAATTACTGCAACTCCTTAGAATAGTAAATTGCACCACACAAAAAAAAAAGAGCGAGAATTCTTAAATCACCGATCATAACAAAAAGTGTTATATATAGATATAAACAAGTGTAATCTTATGCCGAATTTTAACATTTCTTCAATTTTATTAATAATAATAATATAAATTAACTGTACATTCTTGCATAAATTCATTGTTAATATTTTTTATACTTAATATATAATTATAAGGGCATTAAAATTAATTCGTCCTTTTTTTGAAAGGTAAGAAATCCAGGTGAAACAAACAATTACCGTAAGAAACTGAGTGAGATTAGATCTATAGGGTGTCAGCGCATGTGCACTTATACCCAACCATAAAACACTACATTCGACGCTCGTTAAACGACGGAAGGAGCGTCAGAGTAAGTGGAATTACGCATGCGCAGAGTGTTGAAAAAGAGAAAGAGTAGCAGTAGGAAGGCGTGCTCGAGGTAATTTGAATATAAATCACAATGGTAGTCAGACGTTTGCTGACAATGTGATCGCCAATGATAGTACTTAGTAGGAATGGGCACATGGAATTAATGTTTTCTTCATCCATGAACGCCTACAGACAGTGTATAAGGAAGAGGTCATGTCTCGTCAAATGGGTGGTCACTGTTGTTGCGTGTTCAATGACGAAAGACAGAATGTAGAGGATGAAAATCAAAATGGGCGTCCCACCAGATCCACATATGAAAACAACATTGCTAGAGTAGAGGTAATTTATTTTTATTTTACAAATGCCACACACTACAAATAGCCCCTATGCTATTAGTGCACATGTTGTCCTATATTTTTCGACAACACAACTAAAAACTTTTAGTGCAGGGCACACGTATAAAGGTTCAGCGATCATAAGCTGACCAGAGTCACAGAGAGTACAGTCAGGTGAGTCGACAATACCAATTCAGTACATCATACAGTCATCCCTTGTCAAAAGTCTAAAACGACCTACAACATCTTTTCGTGGGGCTTCAGGAACCCAAAACGGGTTCTCGTTCAAAATTGCCCAACTCTTGTCCTTCGATATCCTCACAGCTTCCAGTTTAAAATTATACTTGAAGGTCATATAAGTAAAAAATTTTGTAGAATTAAAAGTTGGAATTCTCGTGGTCTTTGGATCACGAGGGCTTTTTTCTCAACATGCTCCTTTCCAGTAATGTGTCAATAAGCTAGTATCAACTGATAGCAAAGCTGCAGCTGATTTTTTATTATTCAGGGTGCTAGTGCACAGGTAATGATGCACTTCAATGACGTAGAAACATCCAAGGTAACCAGTGAAGAAAAAATCCGAACAAAACAGAATCCTTGGACACTGCAGTGTGTGCTACAATTTCTTGCAACGCAGAGCACCGAGTTTTGCCAGAGTATTTTCTTCAAACGACTTGCACGCGACAATAAATGATTCAGTGTCGATGGGGAGACTATGTCTGGAATTAGTGTAAGGTAGACAGTTCAGGATTCATGGTCCATTTTTTTTGTATTAAAGTATCTAAGTGTAAAAAATAGCGAAACTTACTTTCGGAACGTCCTTCATATTATCACGCATGTTTAGTTAAAGGGGCTTATTCTATTCGCATTTGATGACCAAGACTAAGAAATAAAATGCTTGCATAATAGAGCAGAGGAAAAATAATTCGGTTTTTTATATATGTCTCATATAAACTTGAAAAAACACGCATTTTTCTATAAAAATATAATTGGTGGTTAAAAGTTTTGTAATGGCAACAACACACACACACACATAATAAATGTATAAATAACACAATGAATAATACCTTTTCAATGAAGCATGAATATTTGACTATGAAATAAGAGTCTTATCACATATTTGAAGTATAGTTCCATGGGTATATAAGAAGGGGGTGGGGTACAAAAGAATTTTTATAAAGATCTAAAGGAGTGAAAGGGAAACTTCTTGAAGCACATATTCTTTTATTAAGATATTCACTAGTGAATTTTAAGGAGAGCAATTGATGCGGAAATAAAGGATGTGAAAAGACAGATATATTCTTCTCTTTTTCATTGTGACTTTTTTCAAATCTTTACTCTTTAAAAATATAGTATGGCTTCTTTTTTTTAAAATATGCATTGTGTGTGTTCACCCTTGAACAGATAAATATCTACCACCAACATACATGTATTTAATTATAATACTAATAGGGATAGTAACTTTTTAATGACTATTGTGGTGAATGTTCCGAGGAAGGGGGGGAGAAGGGTTTCCTAGAATCCCGTTCCCCTACGCTCCGGATAGACTCGTCTGGAAAGGACATGCGGAGGACCGGTTTTTGAGGGTCCCGACTGGAGGCAGACGGCATAAGCGTGCTCTGTATGTAAGGTTGTTTTTTAAAATGTTCTGTAAATAAATTGTACATATTTATATATCTAGCCTGGCTGTGAATTTTCGTACCCAATACGTTACACTATACATCTTTCTGCAAGCAATGAATATGTATATTCCTAGATATAAGATTTAAAATTTTTTTCAAGCTCATTATTTGTAAACTTTTTTAACCATTCATTATTGCTACGAGATTAATAGCTTTCAGAAATACAAAATTGCTTTTTTTATACATGAGGAAGTGTTTTTTTTTAAATAGAGGTTTCTTACCATATTAATTTACCAATTTCAGTTTCAATTTTTAACATTTTATTTTAACACAGAATTTAATAATTGTACACACACTTCGAAATTCTTTCATAAGACAAAACAAATTTAGTAAAAAAAAGGAATGTTCACTGATGATAGGAAAAATGTACTCCTTTAATGATTTTTATAAACGCGATTGTAGATATCGATTTTTACTCGTAAAATATCAGTGTGAAAGTTCATATATTCATATTATCTGATTTTGAAAGTGTGGTAAGCAGAAATATATTTATGTTTTTTACTCTTTGGGGAAGATTTACTACATAAATTAAGTAATGGAAAGAAATTACATTTTTTATATATTATCATACATTTTGCAAAAGTTTTACTTATTACATGTAATATATTTAAATTACATTAATAATAGACATACTATAGCAAGATAAATTTTTTTTTAATTTAGAATAACTCAGAAAAAAAAAATTTTTTTGAAAAATTCGATCTAAACAGAATTGATTATGGCTAAATGATGGTCAATTGGCTCACTGCCAGACATTTGGTTTTTACCTGGAATGAAGTCAACAGAAAGTAGCACAACCTCAAACTCTGTCTTTAATGTTTGATTGTAGGTGATATTTTGGTACCTGTAGGCCTTGTATACCCCTAAAGGGCTGATAATTCAGCTCAAGTATCCAGGTTTTCATTTTCCTAATTTCCAACTATGATTCTACTTAATTCAATATTTTGATTTTTTTATTCTATTTAACTTCCTCAAAAAGTCAAAAAAGTTCTCAGATCTACACCAAAATGCAATACCAAAAGTACAAGATATATAAAAGCCAAACTTATAAGAATGATAATGTTCTATATAAATATGAAATGAGAGACTGAAAATTCATTCTGTTAGATGAAAGTTGCCATCTCAGTTAACAATAACCACTGATATATACGCCTCTGTATTGAATGAAAGAGGTTCTAGATGTGCAGAATTAGGGTATGACATCTTATAAGCCTTTACATGTTGCTTAAGTTGATCTGGTGGTGTATGCCGGGTCATAAGTCTTTCAATTATTCACCATACATATTCAACTGGAAATGGATCAGAAAATTGGAAGACCAGGACAGTAATATAATCTGATTGAGGAAGCAGACGACATTAAAATTGCATGCTACATGGAGTCGCTTATTATCCGGCTGTAATGTGGGCGCAAGAAAGCTCTAAAGATATGAGAGGATCACGGACTTCAAAATCTAGCTCATATGAAAGGAGGTTCAGTGTACCATAATGCGTATTTAGTGGGCGATTGCGGGAATAGAATTCACTTCAAACCTAGTACCGGGGGTGAAACCAGAATGGCTGTGCATGAGGCAACAGTTAAGCAACCTCTCTCTACGGTAAAATTAGCTTATACATCTTTCTGTGTCTAATCCTTATTCTGTAAAAAAAAATTCTAAAAACAGAAGTTAATGAAATCTTATTCTGACTTTATGAAAGCAAATGTATAACTTAAATATATTAACGAAAAACTTATTGATTAAGTAGAAACATTGTATAATACACAGATGTTAAACTTTCAGATATATTATTATTGCTATTGTTAAAAATTACATCAAATTTATGAGCTGAAATTTATACTAGTAAGTTAATACGAATTAATATTATTGACAATACTCTAAAACTCAATTTCCTTTCATTAATGCCCGAAGTAGAATGAGTTGTCTGTGAAATTAAATTATTTCAACTTTGCATGAAGACTGCAATTCAAATTTACTAAACTTTACGCTCTACTTAGAGGATTAAATTAATTAATTTGTAGCAAACAGTAGTGAATCGCGTATAAACTGTGCTACCGAAATAATTTGAATCGTAATGATTGCACATTCCTAAAACAAAAGCTTGTATTGACAAACTCAAGTGAAATTTTAAAAGTTATCGGTGTCTGTATCATATTTGTTTTCTTAAATAGTTAATTAAATTAGTAGGAGAAAAATAACTCAACGTTATATATACATTATTTTACAAACATTTAATTAAGCAATTAAATTCTCTATTATGAGATTAACTATATCGTGAACCAGTTGTATGTAAAATATAATTGTTTTATTGAATTTAAGTGATTAATTTGGGAGATATATTATATTATATTACCTTTTATATGTATTATATGTTTTATATTTTAATACATAATATATATATATATATATATATATATATATATATATATATATATATATATATATATATATAATAACGAAGACTATTTTCTGAGGTGGAATAAATGGTAAAATACTTCGTGTAGTTCTTATAACTTATTTGCTAACACATATAATTAGTAAACATTAGTATTGAGAAGATAATAACGTATTATATATTAGTTTAATAATTCCTGCTATTGAGTTAAAGTAGTAATAATATGTTATTCAGAAAATGCATTTATCTAGGGGCAAACTTCTGGTAATGCTATAATTATTTAGAAATCTATTCACGTTGAAATCTCGATTATGAATATTTTTTATGTTGACATACATAATATTTGGATAACATATAATTTAACTAAATTCACTTTCATGGTTCTGAATTTCTTTGGTCTCAGACGTTAAAAAAACATGAAAAGATCCCGAAATATTTCAGGGGTGCTCGTGTGGACGTGAACGGTTCAAAGCTATCCATATAGGGAACCCGAACATGCAGCTGCAAGGTGTTACAAAGTATATTATTGTTTTTATAACTCCACGGTAAAGATACTTTATGTTTCTTAGGAATATAATAAGTTCAGTCTTCATCTCAAAAGGTTATTCATTATAAATATTTAAAAATTTAGTCTCTTTTAGCAAATTATTTCAATTTCACTTTGTAATGTGATAGATGAGCGAAAAAAAGCTGCCTATTTTGTCATTCTTGACATTTAATAACAACTTAAAATCATCTCGTGTTTTTTAGAATGTTGCGAGTTAAAAGCAATAATTAAGACTCGAAATTTTTATTTGGAAATGTAATGGCAGCAAAAGATTATGAACTCGTGGCCAGCGTTTGTCGAATCACTAGTTTGAATCCTAGTGTTACTGAAGTTCCGGTGTGTAGAGGAGCTAAACTAAGCGAAACTAAACTCAGTGGTGCAACATCCCATGAAGGCCATTACTAAGGTCTCCTGTGCCCATCTCAGTTTTCATGACCTTGAGCGCTGAGGTGCATGAACATATGTTCCAGTCAGGTAGTCAGTCTGACGCGAAACCAAGCAAACTTGGTACTCATTTATCGACCCACTGAAGGGATGAAAGACGATCAACCCCGCTCTGCTCGGGGTTTTGAACCAGGGGCGTACCTACCACCGTATCGTCTGTATCAATGATACGGGGCCCCCAACATGTGTATCTACAGTTCGACTAACAGAGCTCTCATATCTAAAAAAGGCTAAAAAAGGTCCCCCGATGAAATTTTCATACAGGGCCCACTCAAAACTAGCTACGCCAGTGTTTTGAACCCTAGGCCTTGTGGAGTGAAAGTGCGACTCACTACCACTCAGACACTGGGCAGAAGAGGGGCTGAAGCACTTTAAATCTGCCTAGGCTAAAAGTGTTACATTGGTGTGGAAGTTAGGAGAGCGGGGTGCCAGCTCAGGTATCATTTTCATCGCTTCACTGTGGTTCAAAATTGCTAGCTTTGTCACCAATAGCATTTATGTTGCTTTAGAGTGCGAAGTTAACACAAACATTCGTTTGGAAAAATATTTTTTATATTTTAAAATGACAAAAAAATGTATGAATTAGAAAAAATAACAGCGAAATTCAAACAGTAAAGCAAGGTATTTTATTTAATAAACTTTCAAGAAAAGTAAATTGAAACTATCGCAGCGAATGGAAAAGGTGAGCATTATAGAATACAAATTAAATTATAGTTTCCTAAAATTATTCAAAAAGTGTTTTATCGTAAAAAAAAGATTCTTTCCAATTCTAACCGATTACCTAAATATATAAGTAAATAATTTCAAAAAAACTATGCAATTTCTAGTTAAAAAAAATTGAGGATGATAATATTTTCTAAAAGCGTATTGTGAAACTACTGTTTTCTTTATTTATTTGAAATCTTTGAAATTGTGAGAAACTTCTTCCCGAAGTTTCTCTCTCACCCTCTTGCCTACCTATGGGTGGGGAGGAAGGAAAGCAGAACCAGAGAATTCCATAATCACAATTATTTATTTAGTCAAACAACTTAACCAACAACAATCTATTCCCAAAGTGAATGTCAAATGGGGAAAGCAATAATTATTCAGAAAATATGCGGAATCAACTTATTTAACTCAACGCAATCTAAAGTGGATTCCTCACCTCGAATCTACTAATTCAACACAGTGGCAAAACACCCCTCTTAATCTTTACATACGAAAGTAAACCTTATTCAATCTTACCTGCATAGCGATTGCAGCTGCTCCCTGCCTCCTTCTTCTATAATTACAAAACTCTGTCTTTATATCGTCGAACCAATCCAGTGATGCTCAACCTGTGGCCCGCCCTTTTAAGTGGTCAAGCCATGACCCATTACTCTGAGAAAAATCCACTTATTTAGGAACATTGTTGTATTAAAAATTTGGTGGGAAATTCTTAGACAAGAAATCAAATATATCAATTTCGCTTTTTGCTGTCGGTGTTGTAAGGCTACGGTAGCCGAGTCGTATAGGTATCGGATCGTGGCTTGCTTGGTCACGAGTTCGAGCCCAGTACCACTAAAGACCCGCCGTGTAGGGCAGCGATGCACGTTAAATCTGTCGAGAGCTGAAACGTCCTCCCGTTGGTGTGGTGTGATAGTTAGGAGGGGGTACCAACTCAAGTGTCTTCCACGTCACTTGACCATGGTTCAAAATTACGTGGTCCGTCGCCAAAAGCCCTCGTGTAGTTAAACAGTGCGACGTTAATGTTCAAGCAATCAATCAATCCGTCGGTGTTGTAAAGGTACGAATTGATATTCTTTTTTTTGGAGTGGTTGCGAATAGTGATAACGAACAACACTGGAGTAGCTACCATTTTATGGGTGGAACTAATTTTTAACTATCTTTCATATCTTGCAAGCGAAAAATATTCGAAGAAAATATATCGTTTCAAAGCGATTGGGAGGTTGACTATTTTGCGCTGAAAAATAAGCACGAATCAATAATTGTTTCATTTGTCACGAAAGTGCTGTATTTGAAAAAATACCAGTAAACAGGAATCATTCAATGACACTTTTTCTCACTTTCAAGAGGTGATAAATAGGCTTTCTTGAATAATTTTTTGCAACAGCAACAAAGTGATTTATTTGTCAGTGGTAATATCACAGCGGTAACAAAGACATCCTATGAAGTTTGTTATATTGTTGGTAATCATATGACAGTTTACTGATGCATAAATTATGAAGGAGCGTGCTTCTAATTTAGTGTTAGTGACAAAAATAAAAAATATATGTAAAAATAATAGTTAAAAAAAAGCAAAACAGGAGTTATAATATTTTGATCAATTTTCCAAATTTTAAATTTCCAATGTTATATTGGTCTTAAAGCTTTTCACCCTCTCCCCGTACCCCATTTATCCATTTTATCTTAAGGTTGCGGCCCGCTTGAGAGAACTGACATATATGTATGCGGTCCAGCAGAAAAAAAGGCTGAGTACCCTTGAACTAATCTGAATAACATGGTTCTTCTTAAGAGGGATGACCGTGAATTAAACGCGAATGCTAGCCTAAACATTCCCCAAGAGGATTAGTGAGAGGACGCGTATAGATTCGTCACAAAATATAAAGTGTTGGGTATTTTTCTCTGTTTCTAACTTTCTTCAAATTGATTACAAACATAAATGTTCAAAGTAATGAATTGTGATAGTATATGATGTTAACACATGTTGTTGCATAATTAATTTTAAAATCATTTATGTGCTCAATAAATGAAAAATTAAAAAAAAATCTATTATCAAATATTTAGGAATCGATAAACAAATATGTTTAAATATAATTTAATGTTAAATATTTATTTTATTAAGAATAAATTAGGTGACGATGAATGGGTGTCAATAACATTACACGTAAAGGGCACCTTGCGATGGTATCGACAGACACAGTGGCCTATTGTAAAGATGCTACCTATATATGGATGTCGGACAATGAGATAGTTATCACTGTGCCTGTGTGTGTGTGTGTGTGTGCCTGTCGTATATTGTGACAGTCTTCTCGACTATTGGTCTACCGAGGGCGTTCTAAACCTGGACATCATGTAGCAAACCTTTCTCTTGTCCATTTGTCCTTACACCTCCTCACAGTGGCCAACGTGGTGAGTTACTAGCCGAGCTGACCACTCAGTTTCAATCATTCCTACGATTCTTCCCCTCTCGAACTCTGACAGCTGCTCATATTGTCTCCGATGGCAACTTAATGATATCTCTAGTTAAAAGCATACTTCTTCAACTGATGAAATACTCGGAAACAAACTTTACTACTTGTTTTATAATCCATGGCGAACAAAGTTTACCACCTTCTAGTAGCATTACGCAATGCGGGATCACGCTACATTTCATTTACAACTCTGCTTAACTTGCACTTTTATGTCAAATTTCGTAACAATCCCACTCTTACTTCTTAGTAGTGGCGTAACTTACATCCCAGTCACCCCCACTTCGTGGGGAGGGGCAGAACTCTAGGGGGCCCAAAGCCTGACTGACACAAGTACGAACTATTCAACCAATTGGGGCCCAAAACCTGACTTTACAGGGGAGCACCAATATTCTCCGTAACGCTACTGCTTATTGGTTCACAAATTTTTATGGTAATAAGTGCATTTTAAAAAGAAATAATTTTAGAGCATGCATAGTTATTTAATAAATTTGTCATATTTGAATTTTTATTTTTTGAAAGCTCACAATAAAGTAATAAAGAAAATAATATGTCTATATCGTCTAACACTATATTTCTATTTCAAGCCTTTCGAAGGAAAGTATACGGGAAGTGGTGATTCTCTATTTTTAGAAAGGACAACACACAATACAATACGCTCCTGTCTTTCGCTTCACTGAGCTTCAGGACCTTATTCAATCGCTCGAGAGAACCAGTTCAATAACATGATTATTGAACAAAGTTTGTTTCCCAGCTAATTTGTTCAGTAAACAGAAAGGACTTGTACATGTATCTTCCTTGTATTTATTTCCATGCTTGCGGAATTTGTTTATTCAACAAAGCATAAGAACACGATTATATCTAACAATCATATTAATTTGGTAGCTTTGAGATAATTGATTTGATTAGATTGAGTATAAAAGTCTCTTATTAATATCTTAAGAAAGAAAAATTAATAAAAGATAGAATAAATCTAATTTTTTCTTGTTAGCTAGCTATTTCCAAGAAAAAGACATATTCGCATTTCCTTTTGAGATTAAGAATGCAAAAATAAGATTACTACTGGAATATACCATTATTACTTTGTTTCTGATATGCAGTTACTTTTTATTAATCAATTATTTTCTTGAATTGATTATATTAGTAGTAGAATTATATATGTGCATACGAAGCCTGCGAACTCACTATTGATTTTAATTTCTGTGTTTCCTTGATAAGATATCACTTTATCCAATCGGTTTTACTTCTCCATTTACTTCTTACTTACACGCGCTCATTTCTCAAATATTTTTGTGTAAATACAAAAAGAACCGAAGTGAAACGATATTTTTCGTTTATCATATAATGTTAATGAATGCCACGAAGAGAAATTGTCATGGAGTCTTCTCCTCGTGTTGGTTGAAGTGGAGATCTCCCTGTTCGTTGTGGTTCCTGGGGGCTCCGAACGCAGTAGGGATTGAGAAGCTATTAAATCGGATATGAAAGGATAACAAATAGATACTCATAATTAATTTGATTAATTTAATACTCGATATGCAGACAAGACAATAAATTATAAGAAATAACGATTAATCTGAAATGAGATGCAACATCTGAAATTCTCTTAAGAGGAATGCTCCAATATCTTCTAATAGCTAAGCCCCTCTAATTCCTGAACTTCTTAATGTGGTAAAATTGTTCACAAATCATCAACTATTCCCTATCTCACTGACTTTTTGTATGCTATTTAGTAAAAATGTTTATTTGAGAAGTGGAATTGTTCTAGCTCAAAGTGCCAATTTGGCTGGACGGATAAACAACCTGTTAGAGAGAACAGACCTCGTGGATTGGCAATTATTACAAGACGAACATGGTGAATTAATATAAATACTCCAATCAACATTAATTTGGACGAAAACATTTTTTTTTCTATATTTTATGTTGTACGAATCTGGTTCTTAAGGACTCTGGAATTTCAATGGTTATGCAAATTAGATTTATTACAGGGTTTGAATTCCTAAAATTGAAAAACTGACTTAACATGAATTAGATTATTCATCAAAATCAAGTATTAAACTCTGGAAATATTGCATTAATTTTTAAACCTATAATCCTATATTCAAAAACAGGTAAATTCTATAAGTATTAGAGCTTCAAAGAAATAAAAATTTAGAAAAACATCATTCTTTCTCTCTTAACATAAGTTTTAATTTGTTACAACGAACAGAAGTATGCATATAGAAAATCTGTAAGAAACAAAAACAGTATTCAAAGAAAACTGTTGGGCAATACTTTTTTTTGGTACCATTGCAGTAGTGCTGCAGTAGCTAGGTATCAGAGAAAACAAGATTGATGGTCAAGGATTATGGGGTTGAATCTCTCTTCCTCCAGATATCATTAAGTGAAGTAATAGAAATTATTCCTCTTAAAATTAAATTCTATTCCGACATGCCCTTGAATGTCGTGGTGCAGAAATTTAATGAAAGAAATTAAATGCCCTCTTGTTATTTAACTGTAGATTAGAATAGCGAGATCATTATCATTACTTTGTTTAATAGATCTGTGGCGGTGTGATATACATGTAAACTAGTACCAAACATCACAGGTTGACGATCGTTTTGGTTTGATCGATAAAGTACTTGTGTTCGGAACGGAAGGTACCCAGATCGGATCCCTCCTTCCTTCACTGGTGACCCTGGCCGTGCTAAAGAACCGCATCCTCCACGCGCAGCAGTCACGGCGCAATCTATCCACCGCAAAAGCAACTAAGCCTTCAGACACAAATGGCGCAATTAAGCCGTCACACAAATGACACAATTCTCAAGCCGTCACGCGTGAATGGCGCAACTCACAAAGTGACGCAAATGCTCGAAATGCTCGCCACGAATATGATATCGTTCGTCCGCCTATTCGCCGATTCCCTGGCATGGGGGTATGTGGCGGTTTGATATCTGTATAAGCTAGTACCAAACATCACACGTTGACAATCGTTTTGACGGGATCGATAAAGAACTCGCAACGGAAGGGATACCCAGATCGAATCTTCCTTCCTACAGATCTAATGAATGTTAATTTTTAAAAAAAAACTACCAGAAAAATATTTTTCACTTGTATTATTACTACACTCGTCAAAAAGTGTATAAGCTTCAAATAAAACAGTTTTGGAATTTAAAAAAAATTATTTTGCGCGTAATCTGATTTTAATTTGTGGTGTGAACATTCAAAATTAACTTCCTATAATCTAAATCTGTAGAAAAAATTATTATAAAAGGAGGATTTGGAATCTCTCTAATATCGTATTTTGAATAATACCTAAAGCAAGATGTGTTTTTTTTCCTTATTGTATGAAATATTTTTCAAGTTTGAGAAGAATTGAAAGTTTTTCTTTCATTTCAGAAAGGATATTAAATTTATGAAAAAAGAACGTCAAAGGTAAGACAAGCACTTTCACAAAATGCTTTCAACCTGTCCCAAAGCTTTCCCAACTATTTTTTTAGTAATTTGATATATTTATTTCAAGAAATTGTCTCCCCTTCCCCCTTTTTGCTTTTTTTAATTTGACATCTGTCGAAATCCTAAAAACAAACGTCAAGAAAATTAATTGAATTTCCTGGTTATCGTAAAATCAAAACATATTTTTTTTTATTCTGAGCTTTCCTTTATATTGCTCGCTATATTTATATATTACTTATTGCTTTGCGCTTTATTAGATTTATGGAAATTTAGTATATGATTATTGATTAATGTGCGTGCTCTAACCGTTACCTTTCACAATGTTGAAGACTATTGCTGTGTTTAAGTTTTATATTTGAGTCCTAGTATTAAGCTTTCTATTGTTTTAAAAATCATTCTTATCTCTAGATTCTTATCTCTCATCTCTTGATTTAAAAAGGAATTTCTAAAGCGGAAGTACAATTAACTTTAACGCCTCCATAAACTCCCCCCCTCTCCCCTTTGAGTCGAATTCCATACAACCCATTTTTAGCGGATCTCTACTCAACAAAAGAGAAACACGCTTACCTAATTTAAAATCTGTAGATTTAATAAATTTTTCAAAAATGGCACTTTTTATCGATGACACACTGGTATCTCTCCTGAAGAGTATTTTCTACAGAAGCTGTGTTCTTATAGCGGATCTTTATTCAACAATACAAAAATGCTTATCAAATTTCAGTCGGTATATCCAATAGTTTTGGAGATCTTGTGAGAAGACCTGTGAATGAACGAGCCGCTTTTCTTCCATATACAGCGCTCAAAATAACTATTCAACATGCGAAGATTTCTGCATATATTGAATTAATAAATAAATAATGTATAAAAAAATAGTGCGTGGAACGCCACGCGATAGAAGTGAAACTTTTTTGGATACTTTGGAACTTTGATTATTTGCCCTAATATTCCAAACTGACCGTGTACATGTCTCAATCGCCTAATTTTCATGAAAGGTATCCGTAGCGAGATGAGTCTTTCTGATACCAAATCCAAAGAAGGAAGATGTGCTGGAATTTCTGGATGTACAAAACCATTATATTTTGATAAATTTGGTATACTTTTCCTACTTAAACTTTGTCGGCAATTTTAGCATGCTTTAATGTCTTCTAAATTAATTCCCGGTAAAATATTTTGTTAAATAATTTTGTGCTCACCAACAGGCGTTCTGAAATAATTTCTAAACCATAATCTATCACAAATTGAACACCTGTCACCGGAAGGATTATCTAAGAATCGCTTTTGAAAATCTCTGTGAGCATTTTTATCAGAATCATAGTCTTTGTAACGTAAGATAGAACTTTTTATCGATTCACATGCATCAGTTCCAACTCGCACTAGACTTGTTGAAGATTCTGTAGTTGACGGCACAGGGTGGTTCACAAAGTCCGTATTAATCTGTGCTGTCATTAGAAAAGTCTCAATAGCATTCCCGTCCCTTAAACTCGGCATTATTTTCCGCGTGTTCGATATTCTCTCATGTACTACTATGGAAATTTGGCAGTAGAACTTGATGAATTTGCATTATTTTCTTTGTAGTCACTTTTTCGACTGGACTTGCTGCCAGTTTTTCTTTTTTTTTCCCACGAAACTCTTTAACCTCTTTGTGCATTTGATTTAGGCATTCTGACAAGGATTAATAATAATTCAACGCAAATGAAAATTTTAAAAAAATTAGCCGCCGAACACATCGCCATGCAGCCAACAATCTAAGGAAATATTTCAAAAAGGCACATTTTTGCTGCGAGAGCTATTTCGTCAACACCGTAATGCACACACTACAACTCGTACAACCGTTGATAGACGTTCCAACACCTCCTGTATATCTAGGAGTTGTTAGATGTCCCTGGGTCTGGAGGAAAAGAACCCTTAATTGCAAGGTGAGCAAGTTGACAAATCGGAAAGGTGGGCAATCATTCAACTTTTTCACGGTATGATGCAAGTCACGGGGTGTCCCCACTCCCCCTTTTCTTTCCACTCGCTATTTCCTCACCTCGGTGACGATTCGGGGGATGGGGGGGAGGCTAGTTCCGTTCGCCTTTTCACTCTAACGCAAAAATGGGCAAATTTCTCATTAACTCTGGAGCTCAAAGAAGTTTCACTTTAAAAACAAAACAATTTTTATTAATTTTAAACCAAAAATCATCAAGTATTAAATGCAGCATCTTTTGCAATTCCTTAAAATGTAATAAATTAACAGAATCACCATTATTTCATTCAAAGGCAGTTAAGCAAACTAAAAAAGTGTAGACACACATAAAAATAAATGAAAATAATTCAAATAATGTAAATTAATATCTAGTTGCTCTTTCTCTCCAACGAAAGGCTTCTTTTAAATGCTGTGGCATCGATGTGATCAAACTTTCTGTCTCCTCTTGGTCAATTTTTGCCCATTCCTCTCTAAGGATCTCTCCATTTTAAGTTTGTTTGAAAAATGGTGCTCTCTTAACCTTTTTTCCAATATGCTCCACAGGTGCTCAATTGGGTTTGACTTTGGACGGGTGCCTTCATAACTTTTGGGCCGTTGTATAGGAGCCAAAGCCATGTATTGTGAGAGGAGTGTTTGCGGTCATTGGAAATTCCCTCGATTCCCAGTTTTTCAGCACTGCACGCAAATTTTCTTTTAAAATCTGTGTGCAATACAGATGGTCACTTAGGCCATTAGTTACTGTTACATTTCCCAATCTTAAAGCCACCATACGCCCCAAAATCATTATACCTACTCCTCAGGCTTTACTGCGGACACACCATATGTTGTTCTTCCAACTTAGCGTTGCGTTTTCTGTACACTATAATTTTGCCATCACACCCATAAAGATTAAATTTGCCCTCGTTTACCAATATTACTAGACCGTGGGTAGCCTAGTGGTTAGAGCATCGGACTCCAGACCGGAAGGCCTGGGTTCGATGCCCGATGCCACCAAATACCCTCCGAGTATACACGGAGTACGTGCTCGTTAAATCAGTGGGTCAGAAGTCTTGTGGGATGAGTCACGAGTGCAGGGGCCTGGAGAATATTTCTCTTCAGTTCCATGCTTAAATTGTGGAGGTGGAAATCGGGGGTGTCGCCGTCTATCGTCCCTTTATGGAATTTCACCGAGCTAATTCGTACTGTTAACTGTATGGTGTTCAAGGCCAACGACAGGCGTATTTCTAGCCCCTTGCCACAATGAATTTTGTGGGCCTCGATCTGGCTACGTCAGACAGGTGGCATTCGAAACAACAACATTTTACTAGAATTCTACTGGTTTGTTTGCATATTTTCTAGCAAATTCCAGTATTTGCACACGGTTCTTTTTACATATATATATATATAGCTTTTTTTCGAGTAGTTCTAGCCTTAAATCAATTACTATGCTGGTAATTTTTAACAGTTTGGAGCGTAACATCCATATCCAAACAAATCTTGATAACTTGCCAAATGGGATGTATTGGTTTTGTGATCTTTTTTAATTTAACGTACAAGCCTTCGTAAAATTTTTTTGGTCGACCAGATCTTGTTTTGCTATCAACTGATTTTTGCTGTTTATATTTTTAATTATATAGTGCACACTTGTTTTTAGCTTATTTACAATAGCCGAAATTTTCTTTTCAGATAAACCATTTTTAAAGTGCATTATGATTAAATTTTGAATTTCTACTGACAACTCTCCTTGATTTCTCGACCCATCTTGTTCACTGATTAAATAAAACTTTCTAAATACCGTCGGAAATAGTCCAAATGCTTTGAATCACAAAAATTTGTAACCACACTTATCGTTAATTTTGCTTCTCGATATAAAAATTTATCAAAGCCTCCTATGTCGAATATTTATTTTGCTTGCCCAGCTTGGACTTCAGGACTGGCGCATAAGTAATTAATTAGATTACTCAAATAACGAGACCATTACAACCGTATCTCTCGAAAATCAACAGTTTACCTTTTAAAAGAAAGATTGTATCAGAATCAATCGAACGATATCTTTCCACCAATCATAGGCTCCATCCCCGAAATCACATGGAATTTAAGACTTCCTGATGCCGCTTCATATAAAAAGCTCCAAGATACAGGAAAACATCTCTTAATTGTGTGATCTTTGGTGATTTTAATGCTACACACAATATGTGGAACTTGCCCAATAATTCCATACGAAGGTGCTACCTTAAGACCTTCACGGAGTTCCTCGATCTCACCATAGCTTTTCCCGACACTCCAACAAGATTTGGATACAGATCTGCTAACACTCTCGATAAAGGTATCATTTCCCCTTCACCATAAATTCGTTAGCGGAACACTCATCTAATCATAACCAGTTTTTCTTAATTTTTCTCTTCTACCCTCCCCCCATTCACAAAGATAACTGTAGGGTAAATTTCTTCGACACATGAAAAATAAAAATTAATATTGATAAAACAATCGCAGTTTTCACCAGAAACAAAACACATCCAACAACTCTAATGCTCTATTCTACATAACTACAATGAACAAAATACCTAGGACACATTCTTGATAAAAGGCTCACTTGGAAACAACAAACGCGTGATAAATTACGGAATGCTTTACCCCTTAATTGGCCGGAAATCAGAAATACATATTTATAATAAGATACTTCTCTACACTACCGTCTTGCGTTCCATAATTACTTAAGGCTCACCTGTGTGTGGGGCTATGCAGGAGATACAAATATTAAAATTCTCGAGGTTGCTCAGAACTCGTTAATTCGTAACATCATTGAAGCCAATAGATATACTAGAAATTATGATATTTAGAATGACATTAAAGCTCTCCCCCTTAAAACTTACATACAAAAACTGGCAATTTTATTTTTCAATGATCATCTGGTGACGGGGCTTAATCGCACTTTCTATTAAAAATCCTCTTGGGAAACTTTGGGGCCAGAATGGCATTTCTTTCCAACCAACCCAAGAAGAGAACATGATTATGTAGATTAGGAAGTGTATATGTTCGATCTTTAGTCTTCGCGTTGAGTTCTAAGAGGGGTAGCGCTAGGAACCGTTAAGTAAAGTTTAAAGCTCTAAGAGCTCTAAGAGTAAGTTCCTGTAATTCTAATAAGGAGGTCTAATAGTGCAAATGAAGTTCTAAGAGAGTGCTAGGAGAGTTATAAGTGAAGTTCGAAACCAGAAGATTAACCATTTGCCGGATCAAGGAGTATATTGACGATATAAGGACCGTAGCCGTTCATCGTGGAATAGGAGTAAGAAAGTTTAGATTAAGCTTTAAGCCTATAGCGGATTCTAATAAGTTAGGAAATCATCTATAAATATATATTCGGTGGTTTATTGCGCTATTTGTTAGTATTCTATGTCATATCACTCCTGATCATAAGCCTCCTAGACTAATGTTGTTTTACCGAATATAAATTGAAATAATAATAAACTAATTTTATTATGGAAGCGTTTGGTGGTCAATCATTTATCCCTTCAAACTCAGGTCGCTTGGATAATGAAGAGATGATACCCACTGCCCGTGGGCTATTACAATTCTAATATCGACAATATCAAAATCTTAATAACTACTAACAGATATTAAAAGACCTAGCAGAATACTCCTAGACTCTTATAATCCCCCCTAGCAATGATTTTTAATCACTCACCTTGTGGTGAGTGACCGTAGTAATTTCTTATTTTCCTTTTTTAAATTTTTACTGTGTTCTTTCTTTTAATTTTTAATGTTGATTCCATTTTGGAATCCCACACAGGCTAGCTTTCTAGACCCCACCCCATTGTTATGTTGCGACGTATCAGGGGAGCCAATAGAGTGCCTACTCTCCAAGTCCTCTCAGCTAATGGCAATCCACACATTTAGCTACTTCCATGTGGATTGCCCGCTAACTTCTGATGCCTTCGAAATTGTTGCCGTAACCACGCTTCCTTTCCATATCCTATCATCTAATCAGGAGACTTTCATTCATAATGGCCCATCCACATCAGATCTCATGCAACTTATCAGATATGGGAAGGATTACGCTTTGCCAGTGACGTCCAGCGTGCAGCGAACAGTTCTCTTTTGTCTTCCTCATATCCCCTTGCAGGTCGTGTTTGTCTTTGTCTTTGTTGTGATGTTGATTTTTATGTTTACTGCTTGAAGTGTTCTTCAGCATCAATAAAGGTCAATTAAAAAGTACCAAGTCTCATCAAGTATGCTACGATAACATTTACACAATATTTAATAATCAAGATAAAAACCTTCTTGGTGAAGAGCATTTGATATACATTTTGTTTACTTTCAAAAAATATGTAAAAAATCATTACATAAAATTATTTTAGAACCTTTAAAAATAGTCTTTAAACTATTAAAAAACTTTGAAAATTTAATTATCTATTATGAAGGTATAATGGCATTCTATCTAAAACTTAAAGCAAATGCAGCTCTTCAAAAATAATTCCCAAATCAGCAGCCGGTTTGATCGAGAACAGTTGATCGATGTGATTATTGAATTTGAAAAGGAAAAAATAGAGGATTTTTACAGAAGTTCAAATAGCTTTCCTCCAAGTTTTCCACAAAAGAATTCCGTTCCGGGCGATTTTTTTTCTCTGGTGTGGAAAAAAATCGAATGGAGTTTAGACTGAAGAACTTGCGAAGCAGGTCAATTTAGGGAGGTAGGCATTCTTTTCTGTAGTCGATTTAGCTGATAAGAAATTTCTGTTTTTGCAGCTCATGAAAAGGTCTGAAATAGGTAGGAGAATCTTTACTTGAATACTTCCTGGAACTTTAAAATACTTTATTTTGATATTAGAGAGTGTATTTCGGTAGATTCTGTAGAACAGCAAAATATTCGGAAATTTTATTTATTTTCTTCGTCTATTAATATTTTGGAATGTAAGTGAATATAAGTAAAGGAACTGTACAGTAAATACACATTGATTTCTTGTAGGCATTCATTTTTTTAGAATGTTTCAGCAAAATAAGATTCTCCCATAAAAAGTACCCTTTCTATCAATTGATTCCAAATGAAGTCTTTTTCAGACCCGTATTGAATTTTAAAGTTTTTTGTTAGTAATAATTCATGTTGCTTTTTTCTTGATACAAAACTGCACGAAAACTATTGGCAATGGACATCGTAATTCTGAAACATGGTCAAGTGACGAGGACGGCACCTGAGTATACTTTTTCCCCTGTCTCTTCTTATTTTCAACGTATAAAGAAAAATCTCTCTCTTCATATTTTAGTACTTGAAACGAGAGGATTCAGAATTTCTATCTCTTGATATTAAAATTATCTAAATAAATAATTATTTGATTACCGGGATTTTAAATTGCCTCAAATACATCATTTTGATTAATATATATAAAGAGTGTTTTTTCCAAGGTATAGAAGTTTAAGTTGGCATTACATTCCAAGATGGCGACCGATTTAACAGCTGTCAAGTGATTCATTCTCAGTTTGGTTTGGCAATTCATCAAAACGATCATCAAGCAAGGCGTAGATTCATCGAATGGGCCCAAAACGAGATTGCCGTTGTTCCCGATTTTCATAAGCGAATTTTGCTTAGCGATGAAGCGCACTTCTGGTTGAATGGCTACGTCAACAAACAAAACTGCCGCATTTGGAGTGAAGCTAATCCACAAGTGTATGTCGAAACACCTTTACATCCAGAAAAACTGACTGTTTGGTGCTCTTTATGGGCTGGTGGAATCATTGGTCCGTACTTCTTCAAAAACGATGAAGGCCACAACGTTACACTCAATGGTGATCGGTATAGAGCCATGATTACTAATTTTTTCATTCCTGAATTGAACAATCATGATGTCCTGGAGCTGTGGTTCCAACAAGACGGCGCAACATGTCACACAGCTCATGCCACAATCGATTTATTGAAAGACATGTTTGGTGACCGCCTTAATTCACGTTTTGGACCTGTGAATTGGCCTCCAAGATCTTGTGGTTTAACACCGCTAGACTATTTTCTGTGGGGCTATGTAAAGTCATTGGTCTATGCGGATAAGCCACAAACGCTTGACCATTTGGAAGACAACATTCGCCGTGTTATTGCCGATATACGGCCACAAATGTTGGAAAAAGTCATCGAAAATTGGACGTCCAGATTGGACTACA
Source organism: Trichonephila clavipes (assembly GCA_019973935.1). Classification (NCBI taxonomy): domain Eukaryota; kingdom Metazoa; phylum Arthropoda; class Arachnida; order Araneae; family Nephilidae; genus Trichonephila; species Trichonephila clavipes. The sequence continues at coordinate 441,415 of BMAU01004138.1, read as the reverse complement.
TCTGAGCCAGCCGTGGCAGTCCTATGCCAGAAATCATATTTAAAATGTAATGCCACATGATTATCTTTCGAATAAAAAAATTCATGTCAATCGAATAATACATCGTTGTTTTATTGCAATTTAAAGTTCTATACCTCTAAAAAAAGCACCCTTTATAAATATACTGCAAGCCAATACACCAAGAAGGCGAGATGAGACGTGAAATTTAAACGACAAGAAGAATTTACTGTGATATGTGAATGATTAGCTTTTCAGTGCATTCAGACAAAGCAGGCTCTGGTAGTGACACCTACAATGTGTTTAAATGAGGAAATTGATTCATCCGGTTTCTCATGCATGCATTGCATTTGAATGTTGTTAACTGGTGAAAAGTTGTTGTGATGCCTCGTGTAAGAAGCAGAAATGCTTACCAGCACGTTTCTGACTTTGATAAAGGGCGAATTGTAGTGTACAGGAATTGCTGTTTATCGTATCACAGTATTTCTGCTCACGTAGGTCGAAATCCAATGAATATGGAATTGATGGGTTCAGGGCGATAATACGGAACGCCGTGCTGGATCTGAACGCCCCCTATTACTAGCGGCTGAAAAGACAGACATGTTACCCGCGTAATGGATCGTGCAACCATGCCGTGAGCCCTGAGTCAAGATTTGGGGTCGTTTGGACGACAACAAGTGTCTGCACGAACAGTTCGATGACGTTTGCAGCAGCATGGACTCTCAGCTCGGAGACCATGACTACGACTGCCCTTGATACAGCATCACAGATAGGAGCGTCTTGAATGGTAAGATCAACGACTAACCTGGTGCACAAATGGCGAGACGTCATTTTTTCAGATTAATCCAGGTTTTGTTTACTTCTTCAAGATGGCCGCATCCGTATTCGATGTCATCGTGGTGAACTCACTTTGGTAGCGTGCATTCATCATCATCATATTGGCCCATCACCTGGCATGATGAAATGGGGTGCTATTGGATACAAGTCTCGGTCACCTCTTGTTCACATTGACGGCATTTTTAACAGTGCACGTTATATTTCTGGTGTGTTACGACCCGTTGCTCTAACCTTTATTCGAGTCCTGCGAAACCTTACGTTTAAGCAGGACAATGAACGTCCGCATGTTGCCGGTACTGTATGGACCTTCCTTGATACGGAAAATGTTCGATGGTTGCACTGACCTGAACGTTCACCAGATCTTTCACCAATAGAACACGTCTGATCTATGGTTGCCGAGCGACTGTCTCTTCACCATACGCCAATCACTACAGTTGATGAGCTGTGGTATCGTGTTGAAGCAGAATGGTCATCTGTACCTGTACATGCCATCCAATTTCTGTTTGACTCAATGCCCAGGTGTAAAAGTGCTGTTATTACTGCCTGAGGGGTTTGGTTTTGGTACTGATTTCTCAGAATCTATGCATCCAAATTTCTTGAAAATTTAATCTCACTTGATATTTCTAGTATAATATACTTGTGCAATAAATATCATTTTTTTGTTATCTGCATTACTTCCTGGTGTAGCAATTTTAATGGCCAGTAGTGTATATATATTTTTATATTCAGGGTGATTCACTACCAGATTGGCAAATTAGTAGAGTGTGTGGGATTAGTAGAGTGTGATAGATGATTCAGAATCACATAGGACTGCAGGGTCGCAAATGCCGCAGTTATAAGCTATGGTGCAAAGAAGCAGAAAAAGAAGAAAATTGCAATGCATGGGGAAAAACATTTTAGTGAAAGGTTGTACCATAACAGGAGCTCAAAATTACGGTCAGGAATCTTCTGGTAAGTATGGCAGAGATGCTGCGTGGAATTCCTTACGTTCAGGAATATCCCTGGCATGTCACGTATCCTCTCTGCAGTTCCAGCATATTCCATCTTTTTCATCAACTGACAGAACAAGCGTCTCGTACACCAAACTCTTTATGTGAACATAGAAGATGAAGTTCATGCACTTTCGAGCATCTGTTGTAGTATAATTTCCCAATAAAATGTTTTATGTCTCTTTAATGTATTGGTGTTTCTATTTTTTCCTCCTTCTTTGCACCGTAGCTAGCAATTACGGCATTTGCGACCCTGCATTCCTATGCGATTCTGAATAGTCTCTGTAACTCTTACAAACCCTACCATTTTGTTAATCTGGTAGCGAATTAGCTTTATATATGTGTGTGTGTGTGTGTGTGTGTGTGTGTGTGTGTGTGTGTGTGTGTGTGTGTGTGTGTGTGTGTGTGTGTGTGTGTGTGTGTGTGTGTGTGTGTGTGTGTGTGTGTGTGTGTGTGTGTGTGTGTGTGTGTGTGTGTGTGTGTGTGTGTGTGTGTGTGTGTGTGTGTGTGTGTGTGTGTGTGTGTGTGTGTGTGTGTGTGTGTGTGTGTGTGTGTGTGTGTGTGTGTGTGTGTGTGTGTGTGTGTGTGTGTGTGTGTGTGTGTGTGTGTGTGTGTGTGTGTGTGTGTGTGTGTGTGTGTGTGTGTGTGTGCGTGTGTGTGTGTGTGTGTGTGTAATAATTCTCTTTAATTTCATCCTAAATAACATTTTAATTTGTAATAGTCCTGGCCTTCAAGACTTGCATGTAAAAAATAATTGACCACCTGACGAGATTTAATCGTAATCGTATCTTGAATGTTAGCAGCTTACATTTTTAAAAATCAGACTACATCAGAAACTATCGAACGATAGCGCTTTCAAAAATAATCGCCTCCGTAAGAGTAAGTCATGCAGATTGTCGCTTCATAGAAAGAGCCAAAACTCTGAAATTCTTTCTGTTTGTCTTTGTCTTCGTCCTGCGAATTGTTGCTGCTTCTTATTGTAACTGCTATGGGACTGTTTAATCGCTGCTAGTTCTGGATGTGTTTATCATTAATCGTTTAAATGTCTTCCTTGGAAAATAAAGTAGAATAAGAGCAATATATGTCTCCCCCATTCAACTACTTGAAATAGATCACTTCAACATGGAATACATAATACCATTCTCCGCAGAGTTATATATAGCACAAGAAGAGTTTCTGCATCTATAGCTAAATAAATAAAAAAAAGTAATAACTTAAATAATAAAGTGGCTTTATTTGACAATAAAGTTACAATCTAGCTTTCGTTGCATTTGTTTACGAATTAATGACTTTAAAAAATTATTAACTTTCTACAAAGCCAGTGCTTCTCAAGCTTTCAATATTCGCGACCTAATATTCAATCATCATTTTCAACGCTCCCCCCTCAATACTATAACAATGTATTGAATTCAATAATACTATACTCTGGCACTAAAGTTACAGTACGAATTTAACCTCTTATGTGCCGCCGACGTAAATAAACGTCTCGCTCAGCCAAAGTCTTAATTTTATGGACGTATGTATATGTCTTTCCGAAATTCGATCTTTTCTGTGAACTGCTCTCCATAAAATTATTTCGAAGTCTTTGGAGTGCAATAAAATCTCCTGGACAGTATTTGCGAATTATTGACTTATTATTCCTTTATTTTACCCCACCCCCTTCCCAATACATTTAATACTCTCGCCTACGTATTAAACGATGGAATTGGGGAGATCGCGTAATTTTTAATCGCATTTGAGGGATTAATTATAAACCGTACCAATTATGAAGATAAAGTTTTATTTTTTGCTTATAATTTTATATATGAGAAGCCCATGGAGTCACTGGTAATTAATAAACTTGTTCTTTACTTAGAATTGTAAAATTAGTTATAAAATACATTGTGCGTAGTACTAATATATTTTTAAGTGTCTTATATCAGTGTAAATGTGTATTTTACACTGGTGTGCAAAACTTAAGCAACAATGTAAAAATTAAGCAGATAACCATGAAATTGCAGAAAAGGAGGTCTGGCGATCAGTACAATGAACACGTAAGTCAGTAGAAACGTCATGCGTATGCAAATATCAGGAACGAAACGTCAGCAGCGACGTGAGCGTACGCAAAACGCGTGATGTCGGCGCGTGCTGTTCAACAGTAAAATAAAATGAAGGACGCAGACGCAATTCAACATATTCGCTGCAAGTGCCTGTGAGTCAGTTCGTGAAATATGGCTAGAAGAAATCACCTGGACGACTTCACAGGTGGAATAATGATCGGAAGGCTTGAGAAGAGGCGTACTGTCACCAGTGTAGCTGCAGAATTCGGAATCAACAAAAGTGTCGTTTTGCGCGCTTGGAAAGTGTTCCAAACCACAGGTACAGCTGTTAAAAAGGTTGGTGGTGGCCGCCCGAGGACGACAACTTCAGGGGATGACCAATATATCATCCTGCAGGCGAAAAGAGGCCGACGGCAGTCAGCAAGCGTCATTGCTCAGCAACTCTCTACAGCAACGGGGCGACAAGTGTCGCGGTTTACTGTGGTCAGACGCCTTCACAAAGGGAGCCTATTCGCCTGCCGTCCTGAACGCTGCCTCCCGTTTAAAGTTGACCACCGACGCCAGCGTTTCCAGTGGTGCAGAGAGCACAAAAACTCGACAACTGTCAATGGAGTCGTGTCCTTTTTGCGGATGAGAGTCGGTTCAGTACCAGAAGCGATTCTCAACGCGTTTTGATTTGGAGAAAGATCGGGACACGGTTTTATACCAGTAACATCAAGGAAAGACACCATTACGGTGGTCCTGGAGTTCTTGTCTGGGGAGGCATTATGGTGAACGGGCGAACTGAGCTCCACATTTTCGATAGAGGGTCTGTAATCGGGGATCGCTATTGTAAGGAGGTACTTCTTCCCCATGTGCGTCTGTTCCGAGGTGCCATTGGCCCAGACTTCATTTTTATGGATGACAATGCACGGCCACATCGAACTCTTGCTGTTGAGGAGCTGCTGGAAAGTGAAGATATCACTCGAAGGGATTGCCCAGCATACTTCCCAGATTTAAATCCCATCGAACTTGTGTGGGATGCTTTGGGGAGACGTATTGCAGCACGCTTACATCATCCGGAGAACACCCAACAACTCAAACAGATGCTGATTGAAGAATGGGCACTCCTACCACAAGAAATGTTGCACCAGCTGGTTCTGAGTATGCGGAGACGGTGCGAAGCAACCATTGCAGTGAGGGGAGGGCATATACCATATTAAGGAACATCTGCTTGTTGTTCTTCCTGTTGGATAGACCATCATGAGTCACGATACTATGCGTTCAATAAAGCTTGTTTTTGTTTGATTCCATACCGTATGCATTGTATTCCTTTTTCAGCGTCGATGCTTTAGTCATCTTTTACATACATACTACTCTCCCTCATTTCTGAATTTCATGTCTCTCAGATGATTTTTCGTGAAGTTATGGCAATAAACCCACCTGTTGCTGAAGTTTTGCACACCAGTGTAATTTTTATTATGTCAGAATGTATTTTGTTTGCTTACTTTTCGTGCATTAATAATTTTTTTAAATAATATTTTGTTTTTGACTTTTCAATATGCTCGCGCCCCCGTTCGTAGAATTACCATGCCCCACAGTTTGAGAAAAACACTGTCTTAACTTAGTATTGTTAAATTAATACTAAAGTACATTGTACAGTACTGATACATTTATAAGTGTATTATATCAGTGTAAATGTGTAATTTTTATATTTTATTATGTCAGAAAGTATTTTGTTTGTTTACTTTCAGTAAAAAATAATAATTTTTTAAATAATCTTTTGTTTTCGATTTTTCAATATACTCGAACACCCCCTCATAGAGTTATCACACACCCCAAAGGGGGTGCACCCCACAATTTGAGAAACGCTGTACTAGGCTATTTCTAAAATTATGGTAAAGTATCAGAGAAAATTTTTGTCCAATGACGATAATTCACCATTCCTGCTATATAAAATCATTGCAATTTTTCATTCTAGTCATTCTTTATCTTCCTGTGAGTAGGCTTCACCTATTACTTCGATCTCTTCCTTCCTTTGTTAGCGTCCTTCATTGTTTTTGCTTTGTTTATGATATTTTCCCTTATCTTTCTTAATTTTTCCCCATATTCTTAGAAAGATGATTCTTTTATCTCCTTCATTTTCTTTCGATCCATACTGAAGTCTTCACACTTATAACTTCGTCTCATTTATTCTAGTCACGTGATTCAAGCATCCTTCCTGGTTGGGTAAAATGAATTTAAGATTATTTTTTCCCTCTCTTAATCAAGGTATTGAAGGGGGAAATGAAAATCTCAAAAGAATGAAAGATAAATATTTCTGATGCAAAATTTTTCACTTTTTTCAGAAATATTTCTTTGCGTTGATAAAAAATTTATATATATATATTTAAGAGAAACTATTTTTTGACGTTCTTATAAAAAAACTTGAAAGGTTTAAGAAACAAATGTAGAGATGACATTTATTCAAAAAGCATATAATCTTTAAATTTAAAAAAGTATATTTTTATTGGTAAATCACACACAAAACAATATTCTTTTTAAATAAAGGCTGATAAAATTAATGAAATTTTGTTATAATGAGAAATTTGTTGCTGATAAAGTTAAATCATTATGATGAATTACACATTTGGAAATATTTCCATACCAAAAAAACAACTTTTGATTAGATGTTGTGTGAATTTATTAAAGTATGATAGCTTCATAAATAATTATAGAATAAACTTCGTATCCTTTAAGAATTTGAATTATCCTTAAAACTACGAAGATGGAATTTTTGTATATGTATGTAAAATGATTGTTAAAAAAGACTCATTTTATTTTTATATGTGATTTATCATATTTTTTATCCCTCTACCTTTCAATTTATGCTTAATAAGACCTAATGTTCTGTTTATTGAGTAGATTTCTGCATTCTATTTTTAAACATCGTGGATACAATTAATATTCTGTGAAATTACATTCGTTAGTAGTTCATGTGGCGTTCGACATTTTGACATAGTTTGAAATTTTATTTTATTTTTTAAAGACACCACATTTCACAAGTTTTCAGTTCTCTAAATTTATATTTACTGTTAATTTTTAATGAAATATAAATGTCTGTCCTATTATTTTTAAAAGATTTGCTTGTACTTTCTTTTTTGGATAAGTAATAGTTTTATACATTTTTTATAAAAAGGAAGAATGTAAAAAAATTAATTTTAAAATTCAAAATTATTTATACATTTTCTTTTTAATTTCTTTATTTTATCGAGAGACTAGAAGTATATACACAAAAGCTTTAACAAAAGTTATAAAAATCGTATTAAATTATACATTAAAAAAAGAAACAAAAAAGTTCCTTTGTAAATCATCCATATAGCTGGAGGAAAAATACTTTTTCTTCAAATGAAATTGGCGTTTCAGAATTGTTTTACTACAATGCATTTTTATATTTGTCAAAAATAAATCCATGAGTCACACACACACACATAAATAAGCAAATAAATCTAAAAAAATTAAACACTTAAGTAAAAAAGGTTACTTAGAATAACATGGTTTATTCTTTTAGAATGCTTTGAAAAGTTAAGAAGAATTTATTTCCAATCAAGTGTTAAAAATTTCTTAGATTAGTAAGAATATCAAATCTCAAGAGTGAAAAACATTCTTATTGAGACATTTGCGTTATTTAAGCCCAGATGAAAGACAAATTCTTCTTATTCTGATAAAGAAAAGAGAAAGAGCTAAAGAATCCAAATTTATTCTCGCCGAATGTGCCCTGTTTTTCAACATTTCGATACTATTATATTCTTTTTATGCTTAACTAAGAAGAATTTAAAACATATTATTCTCAAGGGCTTCGGCTGTTTTTCAAAAATGTTATAAGTTGTTTTAATATATTAAAAATGTGCATGTGAAATATCTGATTTTCTTTACAAGTTTTTCGGATTTTCTTTACTGCTTATCTGTTTTCGCTATGCTTTTGTTTTTGGCAAACCTTCGTTTATAGTAGTATTGTTCATTGCCAGAGTCACTTTTCACAATACAGATTTTCTCAAAAGTATTCCATTTTATTAATTGTTTTGAATTTCGTAATGATAGGAATTCAGTCGATATTCCTGTCATTTTTATATTATAAATTTGGTAATAATGCTGCAAAATCTAAAATAGGCATTTGAGGGAGAATACTGTTACAAAGTGAAAAGTTAGTTCGAAAAGTTTCACTCTGGTGAAATTTTCTTACAAAATGAACCGCGTGGAAGACCCAAAACATCTGTGAAAAATGATGCTCTGACAGCATTAGTGGAAAAGAATCCAACTGTATCTATTATACTGCCAGTGCATAAATTAAACACGTAGAAAAATTGAAAATTGCACATCCATCACTTGTTGGTCGGCATGGCACAATACTTATTCACGACGAGGCTCTACTACATGTACAGCATCCAGCTTATTCGCCTCATCTTTCCCCAATTGACTTCTTTTAAAAAGAAAAACATTTAGATCAGTTTTTCAAGGCTTAGCTGTGTGAAAACGAAGACAGTGTGAGAAATTCCAGTCAGAGTTTATTAATTCTAAAGATCAGAATTTCTGTAAGACAAGAATCTACGCATTAAATTCTCGTTGTGAAAGGTGTATCGAAGAAAGTGGCACCTATTTGATTAATAAACAGCTTTTAAAAAAAGATAAGCAGTTTTACATATTCACTTAAAAGTCCGACACATTTCATACGCACCATTATTAGAATATTTATATACAGTACACTTGATTTTTTAGAAATTCAAGCATTAATTATAAGTTTCCCTTAACTTCTTTTTTTTCTGACTTTCATAATGTATTAGTGCATTTAGAAAGGAAATTGATGAATTTTAAGAACATACATTTTGAAATTTATTGATAAAAGTAGAATGCTACTTTAAAAATGTTTAGCAAAGAATCAGTTTTAAAATTTCTCTCTTTTTTTGATAATGTATTAACTTTGCACTGCGTTTCAAGAATAATCTTTATTATTAGATACGCATTAATTAATGAAACATGAATGTTAAAAAGAATTGCAATAATGCCATACTAAAAAGGTAGGGAATAATGAGAAAGATAAACACCAGAAATGTAACGTGCACTGTTCAAAGTGCCGTCAATGCTAACAAGAAGTGACCAAGAGCTGTATCCATAGCATCCCATACAATCACGCCAGGTGAAGGGCCAGTATGACAATGAGAAATGCACGCTGTCAATATGCGTTCACCACGACACTGCCAAACACGGATGCGACCGTTTTGAGGCTGCAAGCGTCAAGGTAGCGCAGGCATGGTCTCCGAGGTGATAATCCATACTGTTGCAAACGTCATCGCACTGTTTGTGCAGATACTTAATGATATCCCACAGGCTGTGAGTATCAACTCTTCATCCCCGCGACCTAAGTTTAAGGGGATAAAAGATTGACCACCAAACACTTCCATTATAAAATTAGTTTTTTATTATTCCAATTTATATTCAGCAAAACAAAACACTAGTCTAGGAGGCTAATGATCAGGAGTGATATGACATACAGTCCCTGGCCAAATTATTAGACCCTCTATAATATTTTATGAAAAATATTAATTATCAGGTGATACTATACAGGTTTTTTGTATTTATCAGATACAGTGTATGTTTTTTGTGATTGTTCATTTAATAATCTATTATTATCACAAATAAAACATCATCATTAAAGAAAAAAATATGTATTTATTGAATCTTGAAAGAAAACAGGAACAAATATAATTAAATATTAATGTTTTGTTGAGCCACCTTTAGCCGCTGTGAGAGCCTCAATTCTGCACGGCATGCTATCAATACAAGATTATACTGCCTCCTGCATTTAAGGATGATGATTGCATACGTGAATTATTCTTTCTAAGAGCAGCGCTTTATTTGTAATCACATCTTTAGCCACTTCTCTTTTCATTAACTCCCAAACGTTTTCGATTGGGTTCATATCAGGGCTACTACCCGGCCAATCCAACAGAGGGATATTTGTTTCTGCCAAAAAAGCTAGGATAGACCGAGCTGTATGGCAATGAGCTCCATCTTGCATAAAAATGTATGGTTCTCCATTTGGAAACCATTCTTCCAGCTGCGGAATCAAGCGATTTTGCAAGACATCTTTGTACTGGTCTTGCCGCATCATACCTTTAACCACGTACAGACGTCCAGTACCCTTGCCGCTAATGACTAACCAAATCATTATTTTGTATGGTGTTTCACAGTCTGAATAACACAGCCAGAATGAAATTTTTTTCCACGACGAAGACGCACAAACTGAGCTTCGTGCTGCAAAATTTCAAATGTGCTTTCATCACTGAAGCAGACGTGTCAAAAATAAAAAATAAACATCTTTGCTGTTCCTTCTGTAATCATAGAAAATGGTTACACACTTTGTTTGTGAATAAATTATAATAACATATCCATCTCCAGAAGTCCACATCTTTATCACGCCACTCCTTGGTCCAATGCAGGCGCTTTGCTTTCATTGCAGGGGTTAACTTGGGCTTCCTGGCGGGGCCGCAGGTCTTAAAATTTAAATCTTTTAATTTTCTTCGAACAGTGCGTTCAGAAGCATTCATATTAATATCTTGCAGTTGCGATTTTATCACTTTTGTGGTAGCAAACCTGTTTTCAAGGCAAATTTTCTTTAAAGATCTTTCTGACCTTGAGGTGAAAATAGGCTTTCTGCCGCATTTTTTCTTTCTTTTTGGGTTCAATTCTTCCCTTGATTCAATTTTCTTCTTTATGCGTCTAGCTTCAGAAACTTTCAATCTTCGTGATATTTCGCAGTTTTGAAAACAATTTTGCATTCACAAGGGTCTTTAGTTCTACTTTCTTACATGGTGAAAGATATCCTTTTTTACTCGTGCTGAAAGTGGACAAACTGATTATTTAAACTCCGCAGGTGAAATAAACAAATAACTGCGTAATGTAAAACTTCTAAATTAACAAACAAAGCACATTAACCCACAGAAACGCGTCAGCAAGTGAAGCATGCGCGAACGCGACTCGAGCAGGTTTAGACTTGTTTACGTTCGTGTGAGAATTTATTAACTTTGTGTTGCCATTTGTGTGAAAAATAAATACAAATACAAAATATATAATAAATTTCCTCAGTAAAAATCCATTGGATCTATGTTTAAATATGAAAGTATTGCATATAAACTTATATAAAACAATTAATTATTAAAAAACAGGAGTGCGTCTAATAATTTGGCCAGGGACTGTAGAATACTAACAAATAGCGCAATAAACCACCGAAACTATATTTATAGATGATTTCCTAACTTATTAAAATCTGCTCTAGTCTTAAAAGCTTAATCTAAACTTTCTTACCGCTATTCCACGGCGAACAACTACAATCCTTATACCGTCAATATACTCTTTGATCCAACTTGATCCGGCAAATGGTTAATCTTCTGGTTTCGAGCTTCACTTATAACTCTCCTAGAACTTCACTGGCACTATTACACCTCCTCATTAGAACTCCGGGAACCTCTTCATTAGAACTTTATGTAGCGCTTCCTCTCTTAGAACTTTTCGCGAATACTGAGAAGCTCCAATATATACACATTCCTAATCTACATAATCTCGTTCTCTTCTGGAGTTGGTTGGAAAAAGGCCCCAAAGTTTTCGAAAGAGGTTTTTTAATAGAAGTCGCGATAAAGCCCTGTCACAACTTGTCCTGCAAACGTCTCCAATTCTTGACTCAGGGTTCGTGCCATGGCTGCATGATACATTAAGGCCACGCGGGTAACATGTCTGTCTTTTCGGCGTCTATTAATAGGGGGTCGTTGAGATCCAGCACGGCGTTCCGTATTACCATCCTGAACCCATCGATACTGTATTCTGCCAACAATCATGGGATCTCGACCGACGCGGGCAGCAATACTTCGATACGATAAACCGCAATCTTGGTACACTACAATTCGACCTTTATCAAAGTCCGGAACGTGCTGGTACGCATTTCTGCTTCTTACACGAGGCATCACAACAGCTTTCCCCAGATAACAACGTTGAAATGAAATTTGCGTATGAGGAACCGGCTGAACAATTTCTTTATTTAAACACATTGTAGGTATCATTATTGGTCCCTGCTTTGTTTGAATGCACTGAAAAGCTAATCATTTGCATATCACAGCACCTCCTTCTTGTCATTTAAATTTCACCTCTATAACATATCGTCTTCATGGTGTAGCAATTTTAATGGCCAGTAGTGTAATAATAATAAATTATTATATCTTCGATCACAGGATACTAATTACAGAAACGGTTCTTATTAAATATTAATGGTTCGTTAGTCAAAAATCCGTGCTTGCATAAAAATTACATTTACACCACTGATAGGCAAACGTTTTTAAGTCTAAAGAAGAAAAAAACTACAATATTGCAAATTTTAATAATATTTTATTACCAATGAAATGAATGAGCTTTTAACTAAATTTCTTTTTAAAAAAATTTAAATATAAAACAATAAGCATATTTAAATAACTTTATGTATATTTATTAGTCAAATTCTGTTTTTCCTGCCTGCCAGAAATTTTTAATCAATTTCTATGTGTATTCTCAAAATCAACAAACATCAGTTTCATGTATTAACCGTAGCATAATATTCTAATAGAAAAAGGAATTTTTTTGATGAAACAAATCACAATAATAAAAAGATATGTGATTTATGATATGAGAGATACTCTTAAAGTACACATACATTATCCATTATATTCATACTGTAACGTAAATTGTAGTTCGAGGATTTTGTGCAAATCAGCAGCAAAGAGCAAGGCAGTTTTTCCGGAGCGGTGGAAATTTAATATCGAAAAACAATCCTTAAAATCCAGGATGCATTACTCAAATTCACTGAATAAATCTCGAAATTCCATCACACATTTTACTACGTTCAGACACAACTATCAGTGTCTAAAATACAAGTATGTTTAAATATTATTCGCAAGCCCTCTCTCGTTCTATTCAACAGCCAAAGTAATCACGAATCACTCTGATCGACTCTTCAGGGTCAAATCAATACCAACTAATCGCTAGTCAAAACAATACTAACTCAGTTTCGATGAGCGACTCCTTATTTATAGGCCTCACGGATATTTTGAGAAAAATCCACAAGAGTCATATAGCGTGGTATTACTAGATTTCCCCACGAATTTCCAGAAGAATTCTTAGGGTCACCAAAAATAATCCCAACTTGGCTCTTTCGCTAAGATTTCACCAAGTTTCCATTGAATCCCCTTTTTCATGTAAGGAAAAGCGTTGCTTGCGAAAATTACAATTTTAACATAAAACAAATACAACATAGAGTAATATAAACGTATTGCACACCCAGATATAAACTATGTACACTATTTTAAAAAATTATGTACTCAAAATATGTATCAATACGTATGCAAAAATGCAAACAATAGAAAATTTAATCAACTATTTAAATAAGATGTTGTGCATAACCCACTCGTTATAATGGATTATGTACTCATGTGTGAGGAGTTTTACTGAAAATTCTACAAGCACTAAACAAAAATACATCAAAGTAATTCAAAAAATAATGGCGTTTTTAACAAGAAGTGCTACTCTTAAATCTAAAAACTTATTTACTAAAGTTCAAAAATAATATGAAAGGATTTTACTGTTGTTCTTATATTTTTCTTATACTTCTCCAAACTAGAATTTCTTTCATTAAAAACAAACAACTCGGAAAAAGGGTAGAAAAAGGATGAAATGCTCGTTTTTACTAACTTTTTGAGATGAAGTGTTTTATAAAAGCATGATTTGCATACTTGTTATCTTACCTTATTATCTTACAGGGGAATTTACTTAATGAATAATACATTTTATGTGCCGATATTTATATTTTATTATGATACAGTGCGAAATTTATTATTATTACTATTTGTTAGTTTATGTGTCTAAGTCATGTAGTAAAAATAAAACAGTTTATAAATCTTCAAAAGAAATAAAATCTTGCTGATACGTGATTTTTAAAATAAAGGAATTCATGCTGTAATATTACATTGAATGCTTGTTATTATGACTAAAAGGAAATGAATGATTCAAATTTTTTAAAAAAAAGTTTTTAAGTCCTATTTATATTAACTATAACGACTTAACTAAAACTATTTAGTAAATTATATTAAAAAAAAGATGTGAATGATAAAGATGATAATGTTTATCCATTAGAAATACAGATCAAAGTAATGCTTTTGCATTTTGTTTTTCGACATTTTCAATGCTTTAACTAAAAATGCAATTAACTGCGATTACTTTGTGCATTTCTGTTTAAAAATTTATTGACAGAACTTAACTATTTCGTTTTCAGAATTTTTAATATGCTTAGGGAAGTAAAGAGTATATAATTCTAGAATAGTACCATTTATAATTTTAAAATTAGAAATACATTTTTTAATGACACGTGCATTTCAAACTTTTATGGGAATCTAAAATGAAAAGTAATTTTCCTCATTCATATTACTCATCATTTACAATAGCGAAGTTTAATGTAGTTTTTACTAAACATATATATATATACTAGAGGACCCGATAGACGTTGTCCTGTACACACATCTTAAATTCAAAATAAAAGATTTTTGAATATTCGATACTGCGATCGTAGCGCAGTCTGCCGGATCCAATGTAAAACATTCCGAGATCAACAATTTATATAAATAGAAAATTAATTAAATAAACATTTCTAAACCGGATTATAAATCTAAACCATTCTGGAGTCCACTGGAACAGACAAAACCATCATCAAAATCTGTCCTGCTGTTTAGGAGGAGTTCAGTTACATACACACGCACAGAAGGATTACATATATAAAGATTATTTGAAAAGATATTAACTAAAAACGCTAAAAAGCGTGAATCGTCTGCATTTTCGTAACAATAAAGACCGGGTTTGGCCAGTTTGGCTGAAAATCAATTTTCGACGCCAACTTATGTCTTTTTTCAATTCCTACTATTAGCTCACGATCTCTATACATATTTTATTTGTTTGTTTGTTTGTTTATTTATTTATTTATTTATCTTGTGGAATTTTCGATCGTTAATAAAATACATTTTAAAGCGCTCAATTGAGCTGAAATGTAATGTACATGATTATTTTGGATGACAATACAATAATTTAATTATAATTAATAAGCATTGATTGATTAAAACTAATTATTTAAAAAATTACAAATACAGCCACGTTGGCGACTTAGCGACCCTTTTGGCGACTTATGTCAAAATTTGAAAAGGTTTTTTTTTCACGTGTTAAATAAAGCATTCAGTTGAACTCAAATTTTATATACACGATTGTTTTGGATGACAATACGATATTTTAACCATAATTGATAAAAATTAATTACCATTTAATGTTGGGATTCTGTCATATGTATATACAGATTTATATTTAATAAAAAGAAGCTAAAATAATTTTTTTTCTTGGTTGATCTAAGTAGGAATTGATTATAATTTTTTTTATATTACTTGTTTATAACAATAGCGTTGTTACAACAATGCAGGTGAATGTTGAGTTGTATTTTTTGAATGTTTTTAATTAATATATTTTTAACTATTGCGATATCGGACCGAATTGTGAATCTAAATCATTCTCGAATTTACTTGAACCCACACAAAAAACTTCATCGAAATCGGTCCAGCCGTTTAGGAGGAGTTTAGTGACAAACACACGAACAGAAGATTTTTATATATAAAGATATATATATAAAATTTCAAATATTTTTATGTTTTTAAATTGTGTAGAAAATGCATTTTTCGGTTCTATAAATAAAAGGAAAACATTCAGTTCATTCTAAAATACGGTTCGGTTTAAATATTTTGTTTTGGCAATTTTTTATACCAATCAATTTTTTTTGAATTTATATTCTTATTTTTAATATTTTAAAAAAGCAAAACAAGTCAATGTATTAGTTCATTTTTCTGGATTTCCAACTGTTCCATAAAAATAAAACTTATACAGAGAAACAGGGTCGATATAGAGACAGTTAAATGGATTATTCTCTCTCTCTCGTTAATTAATACTCTTCCCAATTTTGAAATTTATTAAATGCTAAAGAGGGGGTACCTTCTGTCGACCTAACGGCTAGCCAACCCACATTGTACAAATTATACAACTGTTCATACTCATTGCACAAATTGTAAAACTATAATTTACTTGTATTATGTAGCTCTCTATTTTCAATATATTAAAAGCAGAAAAAAATAAATTTAAAGTCTTGATCTCAGCATTTTAGATTTTTCCACATCGTCGTTTCGAGCAGCCAAGTTCGGCAACATGGTGGACATGCTGGCGATCATATAGATGTTTCTGGAAATTACAGGAAAAATCTACTAACATCACAATCTATGACGTAAGAGGATTTCGAGAAAGCGCTAGAAGGTAGGGGGGACCCCTAGAAAAATCGTTCGGCGCTCCTCTTTCGTAAGATTAAACCTTTATCGACCCCTTTTTACTTGTATGCAATGTGATTGTGTGTTTTTCTAACACTAATTGTAAATTTAGTGATTTTAAATTTGAAAGTAATAAAGTTTAATTAGTTTTTGGATCTAAGCAAGAAAATAATTCATACGAAAATTTTGATAGTAAATAGTATACATAAAAGCATAATAGAAAATGATGTAATTTATTGCTAATGAATAGTCAAAAACCCATATCTTCTATTCATTTTGTACGACTTTCCGTTGTCTACCTATGAATAGAAGAAAAGTTTCAAAACCCCTGAAACAGACTTGATATAAATGCAAATTTCGAAAGAAAAAGAAGGCCTTCACACACATTTGTTGACAAAATACAGAATTCAATGATTTCATGGATTTTTTATATTTTGCCATCAAAACGCCGGGAGCAGGAATGGTAATCTGAATAACATATTCCAAAATTTCAAGCAGTATATGTAGATTCCAATTTGCAATGCTAAGGTTGGTTTTGTTTTGGTACAGACAGCGGAATTCCGTATAAGTTGTAAAGGCTACGAAGGAAACTTCATTAGTTTGTTCTTTATAAATTGGAGACTTTTTTTATCTTTTCTTTACAACTCTTTACCTTATCATTTTATTCATTGAAAGATGAAAGAATTCATATCACTTAGATTTCTGGTAGAACGGTGAAATGTTCATTGTGAGCCTGTTTTCTAAATCTAGGATATTTCTACCCGATGTGATTCGGGAAAATTACTCCAATCCATTTGTTTTCTAATTTTTGAATGCTTTCAAAGAATCCCAATTTTTGTTAGGTTTGAATCGAAAGTGATTATGAATAATTCGGTTTAAAATCCAAGAAAGGTTATACAAGGTTTTGACTGACTCTGCGTGTAAAGGGCAGTACACTTTAAAACTGTCGAAGATCAAGGTCTCTCCTGTAGCGTGAAGTGGATTTGAAGAGATGTGTGCCAACAAATGTGTCGTCCTCGTCACTTTCGAGGCTCAAAATTATGATTTATTTTCGATACTTCGAAGTGTAATAAATAATGAATCAATAATTAAAGAAAATTTGTTACAAATAGAAAGTAAAATTTATTGTTAGTTAATTAAATAAATATTTTCTAGTTTTACATTTATAAAAATTAAATATGGGGAAACCATAGCTGAAGTATAAATTTTAGGAAAAGGCGTTTATGATAAAAATATGAATATAAAATTGTTGAATTGTCTTTTTGTTTAATTTATGTGGTCTTTAAACATTTATTTTATCAGGCATAGTTTTATATTGCAACATAAAACATATTTTGTTAACTGGAAAATTATTGTACTATTATCTCACATAAAGCTTTCTAACAAATATTCACCATTTTATATTCAATAATGTAAAATTGTGCTGTCAATTACTGTAAATATATATATCATGAGATTTTCCTTATTAGACATACAGACTTTAAATTTAGCAGACATGTTTCTTTTATTGAGTATCGATTCGCTAAGAACGGGTTTTGCAGAAATCTATGTCTATGTTTTTGAATACAATCGGAATCTGAATGCTAGAATTTAGACTACAATAACTGAAGAACATTATACAGTCGAACCACCATATTACGAACCTCTGCATTGCGAATTTTTCTATCTAACGAACTTTTTCCTGAAACCAAGAACATTTCACGATTTTCTCCGTAAAATAACCTCTCTATAGAGAAGTGCATTTTCTATGTAACGAACTTTTCTCTTTTGATTCAATTTTTTTTTCTCTATATTTTTGAAGTATTTCTGGACATTTCAAATTATTCTCTCTTTTAACATATTTTAAGATGGTCATAAATCTTGAACTTGTTTTGTTAGGTGCCTAACTCTCCGAAAGCAGTAGAATTCTGGGTGTTTCATCCAAGAAGGGCAACTTTTAACCCTCATTGTCCAGTTCAGTAGAAATTTCTTCGATATCCACTTGCACCCTCAGTGGAGTTGTCTCGTGTCCTTGAGTAATGTTCATTGATCAGTCGTACAGGTAACTTCGCTTCTTGTGGCTCTAAAACGTCAAAAAATAAGTGCTTGAGCTTCAAAGAAAAAAATTTAATTCTTCAAGAAGTGGATGAAGGCGTCAGGAGACTCGCCTTGCAGTTTTCTTTTCTCTCTTTTTTTTTTGATAAGTAAAATGTATAATACATTAATTTACAAAAATGTGTCAACAATTACTTTATTTTAATACATATTATTTATGAGTTTAAAATGCATTTAATGTTATTTATAAAGAAAATTGTAAGATGAACACCTCTCTCTATATATAACTAATTTTCCATAGAACGAACTTTTTTAGGGATTTATTGAGTTCGTTTTATAGAGGTCCGTCTGCAGTTGCATAACATCATAAAGTATCCAGCAAGGTGGTACAGTAATGTCTAAATTACCGATAACTGAAGTGTATAAATTAGCCAAAACAATAACATTGTTAAGATTTTTTTAAAAACTTTTTTGTAAATATATACAAAAAATAGATTAAATTAATTTAATATTAAAGTTATTTTAATGTATCACAAATTAAATTTTTAATAAATGGTTAACAATATGACAACTTTATATTAGTAGATAAAACCTTTAAACATAATCAAGCTAATCTGCCTGTGCTATCCTTCAAAGATTATCTGAAACAAAAGGATGTACTTTGTGTCTAATTAGAACATAATAATTTTCTAATCCTATTATTTTTACCTTCGAGACCTTTTTTGATAAATCATTTTAATTTCGTGAACTTTCATTTAAGTCAACAATTACCTTCATCATACTCTTAATTAAGAATATACCTTTAGAGCGGAGACATTAAATTATAACAAGAAACTGATCAAGTGTAGAAAAGTAATTAGATTTCCTTTTTGAGCTGCTTGAAGGAAAGTGAATTTTTATTTATTTTTTACTTCATATTATATCAGATCAGTATGAAGAAGAAAATAGTGCCTGGGCTGGTGGAATCGGTCCATCCTTCTTCACATTAATTAGTGATTTTGTTTTCTTAGCAAAAAGTAGATATTTTTAATACTCTAGAGATCTATTGGGTTTTTTACTGTCTTTTATGCTTCCAACAAACGCTTGAACAATGATTAGTTAACTAACAATTATTTTGTTCGGCAGTAGGTACTAAAAATTTGTGTATATAGCATTCTACATAATTATATCTATCTTAACTAGACTAACAGAAACTTACAAAATGAAGTTAAAATAGAATTAGTGAACAGAAAAAGTGACCATTGTGACCATCAAACAATTGTTGTGAATTTCTTCTTTGTTTAGTTTCAAAACTTTTATTTCAATTCAAATATAAACTAAAAGAATAAATGCAACTGAATTGACAAATCCATATCTACAGGGTAATTTGCTACCAGATCGACATATTTGCAGGGTACAGAGATGATTCGGGATGACATAGGAATGCAGGTACGCAAATGCCGTAATTGGGAGCTAAAAGATGCAGAAACGGGAACGCATTAATGGGACAGAAAATATTTTATTGAAAAATTGTAACTCAACAGGTGTTCAAAATTACCACCAGAAGTCGCCTGGCAGGTCTGACAGCGGCGCTTCATTGAATTTCTTACGTTCTGGAAGATTCCTCCCTGCAGTTTTGCGGTAGATTGTGCTGAACGGAAGATTTTGTTAACACCAAACATGCTGGAAGTCGTCATTTGTGATCCATATCCCAAGGTAGTATGTATTCGTATTCAAAAGAAGAACTAATCGACATGCTGACTGTGTATAAAGCTACAGATTGGAATGAGCCTTCCAAACCTTCCAAAGCGTGAACAGAAGGTTACGCGAGTCTAGTTCTGGTCACATGAAGAGCTTGGTATACAAGACACCCGTTCCTTCAGTTGCAGATCTCATCGCTCAAAGCTGCCTGTAGAATATGTGGCATGTGCCAGGAATCTTCAAGAACTTAAAACACTCCATGCAGCGACGCTGCCAGGCCTACCAGACGAGTTTGTTCGTAATTTCAAACACCTGTTTTAGTACAATCTTTCAATAAATTATTTTCTGTTCCATTGATGTGTTTCTGTTCCTTTTCCTTGCTTGTTTGCACCACAAATCGCAACTACGGCATTTGAGACCCAGCATTTTTATGCGATTCCGAGTCGACTTTGTACCTTCTACACACCTGCAAGTTGGTCGGTTTGGTAGCGAATCCCCATGTATATATAAAGGAGAAAAGCGACTCACTCTCTCATCACGATATCTCAGGAACTGTTAGTCTTACAGATTCAAAATTTGGCATACTTGTTCCTTTTGTACCGTAGGGATCCGCTAAGAATGTGTTCTGCAAAAGTTGACTCCCAAAGATGTGGGGAGAGTTATAGATAAAAATTCCATTTTTGAACTACTACACTTAAAGACTTGAAACTTCTAAAAGGTGTTCCTTTTATTGAGTAGAGGTTCGCTAAGAACGGATTTTGCGGAAATCATCAACCGGGAAGCAGGTTACAGGGGAATTATAAATAAGAATACAGTCGGACCTCTATATAACGAAGTCGCTAACTCCCGAATAAAGTTCGTTATATGGAAAATTCGTTAGATAAAGGTTCATCTTTCAATTTTCTTTACAAACAACACAAAACAAATTTTAAATTCATAAAGACTATACATTTAAAAAAAAGTAATAACTCACACCTTTTTGTAAATCAATATAAATTTATTTTATGTATCTTACTTATCAAAAAGAAAGAAAGAGAAACTGCATGGAAAGTTTCTTGGTGCCTTTATCTACTTCCTGAATACTTAAATCTTTATCTTTGATATGTTCAAGCACTTTTGTTTTAGAGTTTTCGAGCCACAAGAACGAAGTTACCAGTATGACTGATCAATGAACATTACTCAGGGACACAAGACAACTTCGCTGAGGGTGCAAGGGGATGTTTCTACTGAACTGGACAATGGGGGTTAAAAGTTGCACTTCTTGGATGAAACGCCTGGAATTCTATTGCTCTTTGAGAGCTAGGTACCTAATAAAACCAGTGGAAGATTAATGACCACCATAAAATGATTTAATAGAATGAATACCTTGACATGTCCAGAAATACTTTTAAACAAAGGGAGAAAAGAAATTGAATCACAAAAGAAAAAGTTCGTTATATAGAAAATTCACTTCGCTATTGGGAGGTTATCGTGAAATGGTTCCAGGAAAAAGTTCGCTTTATAGAAACATTCGCAATATGGAGGTTCGAAGGAGAAAAGATCTCTATCTATCTATCTATATATATATATATATATATATATATATATATATATATATATATTTGTAGGAGAAAAGCGACTCACTCATTCATCGCAATATCTCCGGAATTATTGGACTACAGACTTCAAATTTGGTAGGAGTACTTCTTTTGCTGAATGGAAATCCCCTAAGAAGGGATTTTACGAAAATCAAATCCCTAGGAGGGCTGCGGGGTCGTTGTAACTGAAGATTCCCGGTTTTGAATTATTAGACGTAGAAAATTGCAATTCGGCAGTCATGCCTTTTTGGTTCAAATGTGAACCACTTAGCACGAGTTTTGAGGAAATCGACTCGCATGAGGAATGGACGCGAGGGTGTAATGGACAAAAAAAGTTCCATTTTTGAGCTATTAGTATAAACATGTGGCAAGCGTGTTTTTTCTATTCAGTAGAGACCCACTAAGGACGGGTTTTGTAAATATTTTTAAGGGGGTTACGGGTGGGGGAGGGGCATTATCGACAAAGATTCCTACTTCTGTACTATTACACGTACAAACTTGAAATATATATATATATATATATATATATATATATATATTCCGATTTTTGAGCTATTAGACTTATAAATTGAATTTCGACAAACATGTTTGTAATGGCCTCCCACCTGGGGAAGCTATCTCTTCATCTACTCGACCTAAATCTAAGGTAAAGATTGATAACCCAAGCTAGACATGAGAAATCCAATTTATTATTACCAAATATAATAATCAAAGGCAATCCAACTATAGAGGGAAAATCTAGAGTGATATAACATAGCTCAAAATGTTATGTGAATAAATAAGCGCATGAAATCCTAATCGCTTAGATTTACTCAAAGTGATCCTAAGAATCCTAACTTCCTTAATTTATTTCAATAACTAAAGCCCGTCCTATGATCATGCGTCTAAATTCCGATCTTTACCGTAACAGCACTGCGTTCAGCAACTCGGCTTCCTTACCTCCTTCTTTTTCGATTATTAAACATCCACTATGTATACATATACTAGTTAATCTGCATAGCAAGGTTTCTTCTTGAGAGGAATGGCTGTGAAATAACTCAATTGTTGGCCCAAAATATTCCCCAAGAAGATTAATAGAAAATTCGTAAAGCTCCGTCACATGTTCCTTCTGTTGAGTTGATATCCGTTAAAAACGGTTTTTACGAAAGCCGATTCCTAAGGGGAGTCTCGAGGCTGCTATAAACAAAAACTCCCTTTTTTTTAACCATCCAACATACAATCTTAAAATTTGTAACATGCTTTATTTCTTTAGTAGATATTCGCCAAGACCGAGTTTTTCTGAAATTCATTTCATAAGGGGTGCCTGGGATTACGAGAGACTTATAGACTAAAAAAATTCCCATTTTTGAGTTATTAGACCTACTGACATGGAATTTTGTAATTATGTTTCTTTTGTTTAGTAAAGCTCAGTTAAAAATAGGGTTTGTGGAAATCGACTTCAAAGGGAGGAGACCACGGGGGCGTAAAGAATAAATATACTTCCGTTTTAGCAATTCATGTCCAATCCTTTTAAAATCATAAGGCGAATAAGAAATGCTTTTCAATTTATTCAAAATTAAATATGACTTAGATAAAAAAAAATAACTTTAAATAGTCATACAATATGAGAAATCCAACGAATCGGGTGGGACATTTCTAGTTAACTTATAATGTTCATACACAACAGCTAACCGTTTCATTAATTTTTTAGTGTTTGTTCTTAGCATTTTTTTGTTCAAGCTTTTCATTTGACTCAAGAATTCTAGAATAATATATGACATTATTAATTATATATACCCGACAATTCTTAATTTTTTTTGAAAAATTCCTAACAGCACACCGAGTTACAGGATAATAAAACAATAGGAAAAATGCCTATTTAATTAGAAAGAAATAAAAATCAAAAGAGGAGAATTTTTCTTTTTTTTCCTTCAAAGAATGGATATTTTAGAGCCTTTTTTACATTTACACACGTTTTAAAATCCTGGTGGATAAATTGTCAATAAATCATGGAAGAAAAAGAGAAATGTTTTAAAAATTAACTACTTCAGTAAGAGAATTTTCCTTTACGCATTTAAGGTGAATTTCTTTGAAACATATAACAAATTTCTTTCAAGAAGATAAAAAAGTGCATGCCGAACATCAAAAGCAAAAAAAAAAGAAAGAAAGAAAATTATTGGAGCATGTAATGTAATGTTATTCAAGATTGAACAAAAAGCGATTTTTATAACATTGAAAGAAGGAGAAGCTAGAGAATTTTATTCTTTCCTCAAATCTATCAATTCGAATACTTGTCTTACTTAAAAGAAATCTTAACTATTATATTTTAAATATACACACACAAAGTATTACATTTTTGAATCACTAAAAGATTTTCACGAAATATTTTTTTTCTGAAAGGAAAAAATATAAAGAGTATTTTTTATTATATTCTTAAAAAGATTCGTTTTTGTATCAGCATATCCATTATTATAACAGGATACATCACTAGTAATTTTTCATGATAATTATATTTTTAATCCTTGCATATATTTTTAAATTTTAAAACTGACTTTTAAATATACATTTTTTAAGAAAAATGCGGGGGAAAATGGGAATATTTCTGAAAGTATTAAAATGAAGAAAGCATGTCATTATTGTCATTTTATGGGGAAATTTAGTGAAAACAAAAAAACAATAAAATAATTTTCTGTCATTTTCCAAAGCATGTAATTTCTTTATAATACTCGAAAGGTATAATTTTGAGTGTTTTTGAATATATTTTACCAAAATTAGCATGATTTTTCCCGTTAAAATATTAATT
This sequence comes from Trichonephila clavipes, assembly GCA_019973935.1. Taxonomy (NCBI): domain Eukaryota; kingdom Metazoa; phylum Arthropoda; class Arachnida; order Araneae; family Nephilidae; genus Trichonephila; species Trichonephila clavipes. The sequence goes on along the minus strand of BMAU01004138.1, from coordinate 417,100 downwards.
ATATTCTAAAATTCTTTATAACGTATACATAATAAATATATTTGTATAAAACTTCGTGAATTCTTTTATATTTAGCGCTCGTGGATGCGTTTTTTAATATAAAAAATATCTCTATTTCTTATTAAAGGTCTGAATACACAGCTGTTTTCAATGCATTTTTGTAAGTATCTAAAAATATATTACTCTTCGGATTCTTTTAGTAAATTCAGCTAACTTTAATTACCAGTTGACAAAAGGTTTGTATCCATGGCGAATATTTTTAAATAAGCTATAATTAATATCTTGTATGCTTTTTTCCTTTTTTCGTGTTTGCAAAAATCCTATGTCCACTTAAAACTTTTACAGATAAAAATGGTTTATATGCAACATTATCTCATTTACCTTTCCTTCATTATATTTATGCTTTATATTTTGCATTATTTATCTGTGTATGTATCTATTTTTAATGTAATATTTAACCTTAAAGTATTTTGTTTGTAAAAATAGCCAGGCTTCAGAAAATCTAAAAGATTCACTAATAGATAAAAACATATCCTCTCAGCAAATCAGATAGTCTAAGCAATTTTTGAGATATGTATCTGGCAATGAAACTGTATTCCGTTTTCATACAATTTTTAGAACTCTATAATCAGTTTTTCCCTCCTTTTCTTAAAAATTTCCCTTCTTCACTTCTAATACATTTATTTTACAATTTCCTATTCTTTCATTCAAATTTTTTTAAAAAACCAATAAATTGCCACAGTTAATCAAGATTTCATCATTAGCTGTATCCCATATCAATTAGCTAAAAAAGTACAAATATATGCTCTTTCAGAACAAAGAATAAAGAAACTTCTAAATTTCAAAGGCATTGATGGTGGAAGTTAGGAAAAGGTGTTGCAGTTCAGGTGTCATCCTCGTCAATTGATCAAGGTTCAAAATTACGAGGTTGTCGCCAAAAGCCCTCGAGTAGCTGGATAGTGCAATGATTCAGTGTTACTTCTATTTTATTTAATAACCTCGATTCATAACTTTGTAACTCAATAAAGAGATGAGAGCAACACCTGAGCTGGCACCCTGCTCTTCAAACTTCCACATCCCATCAATGTGAAGACGTTGAATTGTGACAAGTTTATTGTACATCATGTCCTCTACACAGCGAGTCTTCAGTGGCATCGGGATCCAATCCCACGACATGACATCTAGTTCACAACTATGACCACATGAATACTACGGCCACTAGTATTTCTACGTGAGTGAGTGAGTATTAACGTCACACTATTCAGCTACTCGATGGCTTTTGGCAACGCACCTCGTATTTTTTAATCATGCTCAATAGACGAGGGCGACATTTGAGCTGGCAAACCCTTTTCCTAACTTCCCCACCACATCAACAGGAATGCGTTTGAGCTTCGACAGGTTTAACGTGCATCTCCCCGTACACGTTGGGTCTTCAGAGTTACTAGGCTTGAACTCATAACACGCTGGTCACTAGTCCGTTACCTTGACCACTAGGCTACCGCGGCCACCTAGTATTTGTACGAAGTATGACGCTAAGAATACATCGATCAATAAGCAAGCAAACTTTGTTTCTGGTATTCTGAGTACGAAGTGAGAAAAAGCAACTGAAGTCTGAAAAATCTATTTACCGTTATGGAATACAGAAGAAAATGATCGGTAAGTCAATGATTATTTTTAAAGTGGTTATTGAGAAAGTTTGAAATAAGAAAACCTTAGCCTTTTTTCACTGTGAAAAGTATTATTTTTTTCCAAATCGAAAGTATAAGTTAACAGTTTTTAAGTATTATACCATCGCCCAATAATTCGTTCTCACAGAACCCCTAATAAAATGCATATTCATTCTAATTTTATGTGATTTTCGAATAAATTCATCAGTTTTAATTCTTAAACTTTTTTTTTGCAAATGTTTGTTTTTTATATTTAAACTTTAGGCTGCGCGATATTACTAAAATGGGAAAAAAACTAGTAAAAATTTTACACTGCAGCCAACTTATTCCATTAGTAATAATTATATATATATATGTATCGAAAACACTATAAATTTGAATTTGTTACAATAAAATTCAAGCCATTCCACAAAAGGAAAACTTATATATGCGATACAAAACATATTAAAGAACTTGGTTTTTTTTAAGTCAACAAAGATTTAGTAAAAGTATGCTAGTAGAATTTTTTTTTCTTTAAGTTTAAACAAGTTGCTTTCGTATTCACGTTCATGCTTAATTCAATATGTACTTCTAATACGTGTCCTCATCTCTCTTTTAAACTTTTACTGGTTTTTTCATTTGCAATCATGCAATGTTTACTTAGGCTTCTAATGAATTGTTTCTTAATTTTTAAGGCAAGGCTTCTATTTGTATGAATACTTTTTATAAGAATGTATTCTTTTTTTTTTTGCTATATTTGCTCAAACATTGATTAGTATTGACAATGGTAAAACATGTATAAACATTGATTTTTCTGTTTAATTAAAAAAAATCGAAAGTTCTAAGCGCTGGTTTTTTGAAAAATAGTTACACCTATTTTTTTCTTATGCTTTCAATGTATTTTTTAAGTTTTATATATTCTTAATTATTAATATATAACAATTTTTTCCATGATTTGTTAGAATAAGATACAAGATTTGTCACCAAGTTAAGACAAACTCCTTCCAATAAAAATTAGACATACATAAACATGTTTTGGTTTTAAAAAAAGAGATCACATACATTATCTGTATTGTTACTAAATGTTTAATTCAAAATATCCTAATTTCGTCACTTTTTGTCGACTGAAAAAATAGTGCTAAACTGCGTCAACAGCTTGTTCGTATTGAACTAAAACAATACTTATAACTGTAAACTTATTAAAATTTAACTATAAAAAGAGGAGAGAAGAAACAAATTAAAAATGGCCCTACATTTAATAAGTTACGATAAATGGACTAAAATTGGGCGTAACTAAAATTGACTCATAGATTCTGCATTTTAAGCCTTTGTAGGAATAGATTCGAACCGGGCACCTTCCGTTCCGAACGCCAGTACTTTATCGATCACGCCAAGACGATCGTCTTCGCGTGATGTCTAAGTACTGGTTTTACTTAGATACCGCTACACCTTCATGCATCTAGAGGTAGTTGAAAAATTCGATTAGACAGCTAATTTTATCAAATAAAAATAAAACCGCGACTCTAGACTTCCTCCTTATAATTTGATCCAAGAAAAATAAAATTTCTCAATATAAACACTTCTTTCCTTTCTGTGTGTGTCACAATGTCTCCCTTTCAAAAAACTTAATTACATTGCAAAACTAATTAAACTCAATAGTGCTTGCACTTTATCAAATGCAATAAAATTAACATTTATGCAGATAAGCGCTTACAAAATTAAAACAAATGCGACATGAAAAGGAATATTTATATCCATTACATAATCCTATTTATTAATTAGATAAATAACAACAAACATATAAGAATGTAATTTACTGATACATATATAATACGCAACATTTTTTATTAAGCTATATATAATTTGGCTTATATAATTATTTGTATTTTTTAAGTTTTCTGTTACGCGACAGTCTTTCATAAACGATTTTAATGCATTAAAACATGAATAAAACAGTAATATTGATCTTTTTAGCTAATTTCTTATTAAATTTTATAGTATGTTGCCAAAAAGTAAAGTAGTAAAGATTATAGACTAATTTGAGTAGCTGTTGAGATTGTGCATATTGAAGTTTTGAAATCGCTGCTTATAGAGAATACGGACAACGAGATAGAAATTGTAGCAATTCACTTTCAAGGAATTTTTGTCCATTATAGCCTAGTGGTCATGGTCACGAACTCGTGGCTGCCGTTATCGAGTCACGAATGATTCCATTGCGTCGAAGAGGCCGATGCACTTTAAATCTTTTGAGGCTCAAAGTCCTAATGTTGGAGTGATGTAAAAGCTCGGAGAAGAGGTTCCAGCTCAAGTCTCATCCTCGTCACTTAAGGAGTCTCAGCGGTGTTAAATTTCTTCAGAGGACTGAAAATATAAACAATTTTCAAACACGCATAATTATTTTTAATTTAAATTAAATAATTCGACTCTTTTACACATTATTTATAAAGGGATGGGGCTTCAGAAAAGTAGAAAATGTTTAAAATATAATTATAATTTTAAAAAACATAAGTATATGAAAATAAGAAACTTTTCTATAAGAAATATTTTTTACGTTGCGTGTGCTATTTTCTAAACTAGTAGCTTTAATTACTAGTTATAAGTTGATTTATAAAGTTAAATGTATATTCTTATTACACTGTAGTAATATTATATTAGTAGAATAATAAATTATATTTTTTTAAAATTAAAAAATTACATTTGCAAAATTTTTTTAAAATTTTAATATTTTTCAAGTATTTTGAAATACAAACGATATATTATTCTTAAATTCTGTTGAGTTTAAAGAATATAATATATTTTATAATTCTATAAATTTTTATACATTAGAGGCTGCTATTTTAGAAAATAGCAAAGCAAAAATTACTTAATATTTATTACAGAATATTCATATACTTATAATTTTTAAAATTATGATTATATTTTAAACATTTTATATTTTTCTGAAGCCCCATTCCTTTATAAATAACGTGTAAGAGATTCGAAATATTTAATTTAAATTTAAAAGAATTATACCTGTTTGAAAATTGTTTATATTTTCAGTCCTCTAGAGAAATTTAACACCCCCGCGTTTCAAAATTACGAGGTCCGTCACTAACTGCCTTTGTGTTGCTTTAAAGTGTGCCGGTATTAAACACGCAAGTTTTTTACTCACGATTACTCTTGATTGCTACGAAACAAGCAAATAGCTCAATATATAGAGAGAATAAATTTTGTCGAATTTCTAATTATATATATTATTCAAGAAATAAAAATAACTTCATTTATTTTAAAATTCCATTCATAGAAGAAAATACGATGCATTTAGAACTTTTTTTAAAGGCTAACATTTATGAAAAAATTATTCAAGAGCCTTTTTCAATATTTCAATGTTTATTACAGAAATATTCTATAACTGCTGTCCTGAAAATAAGGTTTTGCAGTGACGAAATAACTAATTCCATAATGGGGGAACTGGATTTCTAAGTTCTTGTAAATATGAATCATAATAGTGCTTTATTTCAACCTATTTACGGCGATGATTATATTTTTAGATAATTACTGATGAAAACCCATGTATATACTTTGATATTTTTTACATTTCTTATTCAATATCTTTGGTTCTTTAACAATTTTAGATGTATGATGCAGGGTTTCGGAAAAATTTTTATTCAGTTAATTGAGTAGTATAAATTTATAAATGTTTATTTGCTTATTTGGAGTTTTGCAATTTGTCTATATAAAAACCGCATATTTTGAAAGAAGATGTATTTGCAAATATAATTTCAAAGTTTAAAGCTTTAACAAAAAATAACACTTAAAAAGAGAATTTACATACATAGCGTTGCTTTAGTTTGAGTATTTTGCTATGCCAAGCGTATTTTTACAATCTTCCGTTAAGAAAATGTGTTTATGTCAAAGAATAATAATAAAATGTAATAAATCTAATTATTATAAAATTTATTGAAACATAATTATATAAAATTATGCATAAGCTTAAAGGTTTTAAGGACAAAAGTCCTTGAGAAAAAAAATTCTTATACTTCTATTGTAATATTCAAACTTCTCGCATACCAACTTAGAATTATTCTTTCGTATTTCAAATAAGAGTGCTGAACGGAACTCATCACAAAATATCCTTCAATCTTCAGGCGGTTTGATTGGAAAAATAGATTTAAGTGATAATGGATCCAATCAAGTTTGGAGAAGAACAGAATTCACATTAGCTCAAATCACTTTCGTCCAACATTTTTCCTTTCGATTAACGATCGGCATGAATCCTCACGTAGTTATGGGAAGAAATTCAAGGGGATGAAATTCAATAATTAAAATGAAGCATGTAGTTTAAAAAACAAACATTATCATTGCAATTTCTATTGTCTAGGTATTTCAGCTATTTAATGATTTACTTGTGTTTTTAAGCCTATATGCAGTGAAAATAGTTTAACATGAAACTGAAGAGATTGAAATATTTTTTCATGTTAAAAGAATTTCGTGTAAAGGATAATGCAAAAAAATCACACTATATATTTAACAAAATTAAGTTTATTACAGTAAATTTTATTTGCACAGATATGTGTATATATACATGTATTTAATAATAAAAACTGTTCAAACATTTATGTAATTTGCTTTCTTTATTTAAAAATTATTGATGAAATAGGGTTAGCAGCACTAAAATCTTAACAGATTTCTGTTTTTGATCAACAGCCTTAAGAGGCTCCATTTTCACTTTAAGCCAAAGAGCAGTTTGCCTTTCCCCTGAGTTCTTTGCCACTGTGCTCGAGCAGGAAAATTTCTTTAAAATAGAAAAAATAATGCGAACTAAACTCTCTGACTTTACTCACACTGCGATGTCACTGAATTTCAAAGCCAACTGATGAGAGATTAGATGTTTTTGTGTGGCGTGTGTAGGGATGGAGGGTGAAAGTAGCTTAGATAAACAAAACTGGCTCGTACCAGAGGTTATTCCGAGGATATTTCGAAGCCAGTTAGCCTCCTTTCTACAAAACAGGTGAAATTACCTCTTTCATTTCGCACTCCTCTTCGGCTGGTGTTTTCCGTTTTTTGTTCCTTCCCGGAAGGGAAATCTTTTCGCGTTAAGCGATTTTCGTTTCGTGTTAAAAGAAAAAAATGCATGGACATACATAGTAGTTCATCGGACCGTTTTATTATTTCGTGATGACCGATAATTCAGCGTTTTCGCCTTAAATGTATAATGTAATACTGTATAATGTAATGCTGCATTCATTTTGTGAATTGAAACACGAAAGCCGGGGTGAGCATTACGTCGATTACGATCGACCGGTGGACCGCCAAGACATTTTGAGGTGACCGCCTGTAGATTTTAGTAGTTAGTAATTATGAACGGAGAATTCAATATTGACATACAGAATGCAGATTAATACTTCTACTAACTATAACAACGAAAACTAACTTTAGATAAAAAATATTTTATTTTTTAATGTATTTTGAATTCTTTCATAAAATGCATCATTTTATATAGTTATGTATGGGGCTATTATTATTAAATTTGTATCTTACGTTTTACTTTAGACTCGGTATTAAGGCTGTCTTCGGTAAAAGTACGAGAGCTCTAACTAAACGCGAAGCACATTTTCAGACAGCAAATTGACCTAATTTCCATGGAAATTTGCAATGTTATAACTCGTACCTCTGTTAACAATATAGTTTTTTTTTAAATTCTATAACATTTTGTGAATACTTTCTTTTTTTGTTTTAATACGTGAAGGCAAAGCCCATTTAACATTGCGGTATAGGATAAAAAATGCGAAATACATTTTACACCAGAAAAAATTAATCAACTCGGTTAAAAGTCGGAAGTATGATAAAAAATGCTGCTTTCTAAAGGATAGTGAAGCCAGAATATTATATTAATTTTTCCTTTCTTTTATATCTGAAGAAATGTTCCAAATACGGGTCCTATTCTTTAACATTAAACGAAAAGAGCCTTAAAAGTGTTGTTTTTCTTTATTTGAGTTCTGTAGGCAAGTACATAGTCCGAATTTATTGTTATTAATTTAAAATAATAACCTTATCTTTACCTCCCCTCACTAACGACATTGCGCAGTGGCCCACACAAGAATTTTTCAAGGAGGGGGAGTCGAGGATATACCATCCCCGTATCATACCCCAATGCGCATCCAAACATAATTTTTGATTGTGTCGATTGTCGGGAACAAACAATAGCAACAAATAAATTACTGAATAAATAACATTAATTAATAAACAAATTACTAATAACAAATACTTAATTACATTTTATGTACTGTATATACATAGGATTATAATGAGTCGGAAAAAAGAATCAAGGGCTTTGAGGGAGGGTACAGACCCGTGGACCCCACCTCCGCCCTTTGTGCGTCACTAACAGTGAGTAGATCGCAACATCTTGAAAGAATTAGAAGTAGCCCGTATCCTGGAAAAGTCTGCCCACCCCTTTATTATAGTCACGAAAGAATACCAACATTTACTTTACTTTTTCAATTCCTACTATTAGCTCACACTCTCTATATATTTATTTATTTATCTTGGTGGAATTCATTTTAAAGCGCTCAATTCAGCTGAAATTTAATATACACGATTGTTTTGGAGGACAATGCAATAATTTAACTGTAATTAATAAAATTTAATTGATTAAAACTAATTATTTAAAGAATTACAGCCACGTTGGTGACTTAGCGACCCTTTTGGCGACTTGTGTCAAAACTTGAAAAGGTTTTTTTTTCTCACGTTTTAAAGCATTCAGTTGAAATGAAATTTTACATACATGATTGTTTTGGATGGCAATACGATACTTTAATGATAATTAATAAAAATTGATTACCACTTAATGTAATGATTCTGTCCTATGTATATACATATTTATATTAAGTGTATCTATTTAATAAAAAATAGCTAAAATAAAATTTTTCTTTGTTGATCTAAGTTGGAATTGACTTAATTTTTTTTTATATTACTTGTTGGTAAAACTCTTCATGTTGAAAAAACAGCAACAAAAATATTTTTATTAATTTTGAATGTACAATTAAGTGTTACAGTCGTTAAGTATTCCTTAAGATATCAAATTATAAAGTATTTATTGGCACTAATCAACCGATCACTAGGAATATAATTAGTGTGTAGTCTTTTCTGCCTTTTTATTCATTAGAGTACATTTATTAAGCATCTTATTTTCCCAGAAGAAATAATTTTAGTCCTCTCTCTTCATTATCTTACTTGTGTTCCCCCGCTGTATAACCTTCCTTATGTATTTAATTCGCTCCCTATATAGTTTAGGGAGGACGGGTTTTTTTCCCTTGCATACAAATATTTTCTTTCGATCAATACTGAATCCCTTACCTATGCATTTCCTTTTTCGTTCATTTGACTGAGTTACTTGATTCATTCTCCTTTGGATAAAGCAAGAACTATTTAAAGACATATCCCCCTCTTTCTCTATGGATTTATTGAAGAACGGAATTTTAAAACTCTCTAGAGAAATTGACATAAAATATTTTTTTTTATTTAAAGGTATTTTATAAAGCTGTTCCTTTGCTTTCGCAATTCCCCCGTACTATGTTTGAGAAAAAAATTATTTTTATTTCTTCTAAATCAGGGGCACTCAACCTTTTTCTGCTGGGCCGCATACATGTGTCAGTTAATTCACGCGGGCCGCATACATATGCTATTTCACGCGGGCCGCATACATAAGCTAACTATTTCACGCGGGCCGCATACATATGCTAACTATTTCACGCGGGCCGCATACATATGCTAACTATTTCACGCGGGCCGCATACATATGCTAACTATTTCACGCGGGCCGCATACATATGCTAACTATTTCACGCGGGCCGCATACATATGCTAACTATTTCACGCGGGCCGCATATATAAGCTAACTATTTCACGCGGGCCGCAACATGAGGATAAATGGTGAAGGGGGGGAGAAAAATGCTTTAAAACCAAGATAACATTGGAAATTTAAAATGTGGAAAAATTTATCAAAATATTAAAAAACTCCTGTTTTGCTTTTTTAATTAATATTTATATATATATATATATATATATATATATATATATATATATATATATTATTTTATTTTTGTCACTAACACTGAATTAGAAGCATTAAAGAAACATACCTTCACAATTTCTGCATCAGTAAATGGGTTTTATATGATTACCAATACTATAACAAACTTCATAGGATGCCTTTGTTGCCGCTGTGATATTATCCCTGACAAAACACTTTTTTTTGCTGTTGCAATGATTATTCAAGAAAGCCTATTTATCACTTCTTGAAAGAGATCTTATAGGGAAAAGTGTCATTGAATGATTCCTGTTTATTGGTACTTTTTAAATACAGCACTTTCGTAAAAAATCAAACAATTACTGATCCATGTTTGTTTTTCTCCACAAAATGATCAATTTCCCAATCGCCTTGAAACAATTTTTTTTTCCGAAAATTTTTCACTTCCAAGATATGAAACATGGGTAAGAATTAGTTCCACCCATAAAATTGTCGCTATTCCACTGTTGTCTTGTATCACTAACCGTAACCGTTCCAAATAGAAAAAAAATATCAATTCGTACCCGTACGACAGCAAAAAGCAAAATTGATGTATTTGATTTCTTGACAAAGAATTTCCCACCAAATTTTTAATACATTGTTCTTAAATAAGTAAATTTCTCAGAGCAATGGGCCATGAATGGGCCACTTAAAAAGGCTCGGTAGGCTGCATGCGGCCCGAGGACCGCAGGTTTTGTATCGCTGTTCTAAATGAAAGAACAAATCACTCTTTAAGTTTTCTGATATTTTCAGCCATTTCTTATTAACAAAGTATTATAGATGGACATGCCATCCACATGAAATTTAAAAACGCAATTCAATTGAAGGAATATGTCAATCAATTCGTTTTTCTTGGCTAGATGTTTGTTTATTTACAATTTAAATAGACAAAAGGACAGAAGTTTTTAGTATTTCAACATATTTACTTATCGTAATCGATATTTTAATCATATCGTTTCTGTGAGTCGAATGCGTGTTAGATTGGATAATTTTTACTTACAATTATGACGAAATATTAAAAGTAAATGTATGCAATACTATTAATTTTTTTACTTATAATCAGTTAATAAATTATAAGAAATATATTTTATTGTTAAGATATTGGTACAAATTTCCTTGGGGAAGGGGAGCAGCTGGCACCTCCTATTATTTGAATAATAACATTTATTAATGGACAAGGACGAAACAATGTCTACACGAAGACAAATAGACGTATACTTACAAAGAATTAATACAACAGAAATTTTTCACAATATTGCAAAACGCACTCGTTTTTTTAAGCTATAACTTGATATGTATTTCAAAGGAGCTTAAAATGTAGCTCATGGATTTTTCTAGATAGTTCAGTCCTAGAGCCTCCTCGATGATTCCTTGCTGATATGTTATTTTCACCAAGGACTATAAAGTCTTCATTCTGGAAACCGTGGTCACATTTTTATTGTTGTCAATCTTTTTCAAGTTTATACTGGGAAAAGTACAATGAGATTGTTGCCGAAGTGAAAACATATGTGACGTGTTTCAATGTTAATATTATTTTTAAAGAAATGACATTTTACAAATAAATAAAAGTTTGAAAGTCCACATCTAAGCCGTTTCTCCAATGGAATAAGTTTATAAGATATGCACAATTGTAAATTTGGTTTATTCTCTAATTATTTTTGCTGTGTCATTTTTGCCTACAATTCCCATGCTTTTCAGAGATATAGAAGATATTAAGTCACCTCTATGTTTTTAGCATGACGTTTAAGTGAGATCACCATGATCTGCGTTGCTTAGATGCTAAATGTATTATAAAACTAATTTTTAAATGTCAATATTCTTAATGCATATCGATCTTGAAAGTTTTCAGACGCCATCTGTACCCATAACATTGTGTAAATTTTATTCATCCATGGAACAACTATATTACAGTGACTGAAAATCAATTTTATTAGAATATAATATTTGAATAAACTGGAAAAATATTGAATTTTTAGAGAGTTTTGCGTTTTCCGATATTTATAATATTGTAATGCCTGTGTCAATCCTAAATTCAAATATTTTGTAATGTATTTGCGAGTTATTTTAAAATTATAACTATACATAATTTACTTATAAATATAGTTATTTTATATAAAAAAATTAGATTTATCATGCATGTAAAATGTTATTCATTTATGAAAGTTGTTATATAAATAATTAATCTATTATTGTTAAAACAAAGCACGCGTTTACTTTTCTACGATGGAGCAATTAATGTAATGTATTAGGCAAGATTAGTCATTTAATGTAATGTATTAAGCATAAGTCACTTAATGTAATGTATTAAGCAATATAATTCATTTGATGTAATGTATTAAGCAAGATAATTCATTTGATGTAATGTGTTAAGCAAGATAAGTTACTTAATGTAATGTTTTAACCTAAAAAAACTATCTTAGTCCTAGCATTAAGCTATATCAAATGTATTCAAACACATTCTTATAGCCTCACCTCTTGATTTTAAAAAGAAAGATTTTATTTTCTAGAACAAAATGAATTGATCCTTTAAGCCCCCTTGGAAGTCGATTTCTAAATAAAACTCTTAGCGAATCTCTACTCAACAAAAGGAACATACAAGTCAGTCTGCAATTCTGTCCGAATAAAAGTTTAGAATCGGGAAGTTTTATATTTATTGCTCCCCGCAACCCCAACTCCACTCTCCGTCCTTGGGAGTCGTTTTCAGAAAATCCCGTTATTTGTGGATATCTACTGAACAAAAGAAACATGCTTACCAAATTTCAAGTGGGTGTTATGTTTCTGGATATCTTCTGATGAATGAGAGAGCGAGTCACTTTTATCTTATAACATTATCTATCTATATATATACAAGGTGTGACATAAAAACGAGACTAACTAAAGTGTGTAACTTGAAAAAAGAGTGAAGTTGGCAAAAACTGTTTTGGTGCCGTCCAACAACACATCTCCTCTATCCATGTGACCAGTTTCTCTTTAATCGATCAAGGCAGTTGCGAGTACTGCGGCATTGAGTGAACACATGCTTGGGCACCCAAGGTGAGCGATTACAGACCAAAACATTCCCAAAATTCGAGATATGAGTGTGTTCTCACTCACATCAGTGGCTGACTGTTTGTTAACCCAACTACTTTGAAGAAGTGAAACGACTTCGTGAAAAAATTAGTAAAAAAGGCCAAAATTGGGAAGTGATGGATGGCTGTTGCACCAAAACAATACAACCGTTCACACGGCCCTATTTATTAAGCAGTTTCTGACTAGCAAAAACATTACTGTGATGGGGAATCCTCCTGATTCACCTGTTGTGGCCTCACATGTGACTTTTTCTTACTTACTACAGTTAAATCTTGCTTAAAGGGAATCCATTTTACCTTAGTCGAAGAGGTTCAGGCAAAAACGGAGAATCTCCTAAAGGGCCTACCAAAAACCTCGTTACAGTAGTGTTACCAGCAATGGCAGCACGGAATGCAGAAGTGTGTGTGAATGCTGAACGGAACTACTGTGAAGGTGATAAAGCTACGAAGTACTGATTCGTTACGTACAATGATTTATTACACCAGTCTCGGGTTTGTTTTTTGTGTCACACCAGGTATAAATTAAAAGTTTATTTTTTACATAAAATTAATGTACAAGTATTTGTTCTCATAAATTATTAAAATCCACAAGAAACAATATTTAACTTAAACTGCATAAAATAAACATACAGACTCAATTATGCGAAAAACTATAGTTAAACGTTAAATCAGAAGTAGTATGAAAAGTTATTTGTTTGGAAATGCAGATGAGCTTCTGAAATTATCTCAAATCAAAGCATTACTTTTAAAAAAGCCACACAAAGATAAGGAAGGATACATACCAGTAAATACAATAAGATACTAATGAAGAAAATTTCAATTCCGGAATAAAAAAAAGTCAACGAAGAGTAAATCCCTCTGCATGATTTGCCTTTTCTTATCATTTTGAAATGTTCGATAATCGTCATGAAATAGCTCACAGGATGTGATATGGAAGTTAGGAGGATGAGATGCCAATTCAGATATCGTCCTCTATACTTCCGGTATAGAGGACAACCTCTAACTATGGACGCTCTCACCCGTAAATTATAGTTTCCGGCAGGAAAACATTAATTAAATTTAGCTAACAAAATTTTCAAAAGTTTTCTTAGCTGAAGAGTGATGTCTCCTTTTTCAAAGGGATTATGGTTTAACTCATTATCAAAACCAAAAAAACTTTGAACAATTTGAAAGAATGACACTTTGGCAGTTACTTCCAAGAAAAAAAGATGTCCTGCGTCCTTCGGTAGCTAGTGTAATATGTGCGGCCTAGAAATTATAATTTCATTAATTAGGCATGAATTTTAAACGTATAAATACAATGGACACCAAAGTTTTTCTTCTCAAAGATAACTTTCTTCTAATAACCTTAGACAAATAATATTACAAATAAAAGTCATTACCTTTTCCAGACTTCTTATACAAAAAGAATTTTCAATACTATACATAAGATTCTTACACTTAAGAACCAATAAGTGTATACCTTCTGGTAACATGTGATTCATACCTCCAAAACCACAAAACCTTTCATAAAAAATATATATTAAGAAATCTTGCTTTTTAGAATTGCTCAAATATTATGAATTTCATGGCTTAAGCATATCGATTTAAGCACTTGTGTTTTTAGGAAGAGTACAAATTTAAGCAAAGAAATCTGCATAAAAATTGTGATAAATTGAATATTTTAACCATATAACAACTATATATCTACAGTGACTTAAAATCAATTTTAAAATAACATAGAATAACTAGTTTTGTGAATATTTTGAAATACTTAAAAAATATTGAATTTTTCTAGTAGTATTGGCAGTTTTCTATGATGAGTATTTTATAATATTGAAGGTGTATAGTCTTAGATCAGAAATTGCGTTTGCTGACCGCGTTTTCAGCGAAGATTATTTTTTGTCCCGAAAATTATAACTATGTCAAAATTTACTTATTTTTAGTATATTTTATATAAAAAAACAATTTGACTTTTATTTTAAGTGACTTAAAATGTTATTCATTTTAAGACTCTTTATTAAATTGAACAGTGTAATTAATCTTTAATTAATTGTTAAATTAAATTTTCCGTTTAATTTTCAATGTTGTGATCCAAAAAAAATTACATGAAAAATTAGTAAATTTAATGTAATGATAAAGGATTAAGATAAGTCACTTCAATGTAATGTAGCTTCAGGAAATTATACATTTCTAATTTGGTAAATTATATACAGTATATGAACTGTTTGTAAGAAACGCTACACCATGAAGAAATCATCCGAATGAAATGAAATTTCCTGCAAATATCAGTTATAGGATGTTATGCAAAGTAGTAAAGTTTCAGAGTCATCACGCTTGCATGGTGTAAGCAGCGTCGTCTTAACTGATGCCGATAGAATATAAGTAGAGGGCTGTAGTGAGACGGTGAAATTTGTGTGAGGTTATTTGTTAGTAGAGAATGTTTAGTTAGACCTATGCCTCCATGATGAAATAAGTTGAAATTTCTACGGCTTACGAAGTTTCAACGGGAGAGAATCATCGGACTTCGTGATAGAGGATTTTCCTGTTGTGCTATAGCAGCTCGTGTGCAGTGGTACAGTTCCATAATGATGCAAATTTGGAAGCAGTGGACCGGCGAGCACCAGACAACTCGAAAAACTGGAAGTGGACGATGGATGGTGACATCAGCGCGTGATTATAGACGCCTGGTCCGCGCATGGCAGTGAATGGCCGCACAGATTCCTCCATGCAGTCAAAAGCACGTTGGTCTTCTGCTAACTTCTAGATGTATTAATGTCGGCTTTGTCTATTCGTAGATGTCTGCTGCACCGTGAACTGCGTGCAAGTATTCCTTTACTCAGGATCCCTCTACTGGCAAACGATCGATGGCTGCGTATGCAATGCACTCATGGACACAGATCCTGGTGGGGTGATTGGCAACAAGATGTATTTTTTGACAAATCCCGTTTTAATTTGAGGAGCAATGGGGACCACATTCGTGTTAGACGCTATGCTGGTGAACTCTGCCTTCCAGAGAGCATTATCGAACGTCATAATGGCCGAACACCCCGATTTATGATCTGGGTTACGGTTTCTTATCATCGACGATGTCTGCAGCTACGAATTGAGGGTAATCTTAATGGCAACAGATACGTCTGTGAAGTGCTAGAGCCCGAAGTCGTTCGCTTCCTTCATAGCATCCCTGGAGGTACCTTTCAAAAGGATAATGCACACCTTCATGTTGCAAGGAATGTTCGAGACTTCTGTTCAGCCAAACACATGCAACTTCTTCCTTGGCCTGTTTATTCACCGGATATGTCGCCTATTGAGCACATGTGGGATTTGGTTGGTCGGCGTCTCGCTCGTGATCTGCGTCTTACAGCTTCAAAAATCAAACTTTGGGTGCGCATACAAACAATATGAAATGATCTTCCACAAGCTGACATTACACGTCTGTTTGACTCGTTGCCACATCGTAGAGCAACAGTCATTGCTACGCCAGTTACTAACTTCCAACACTTGATATTTTTCTTTGCTTTGAAAATTTATTTATTTATTTGCACCAATACAAGTCGTTTGAGTATTACATTTAATTTTATCCTGATGAATCTTTCAAGGTGTTGCATTTTTTACAAACAACAGTTTATCATTTAATAATAGAGTGAAAATTGGACAAGGAAATAATAGATAGATATTACTGCAGTAGAGTCCCAAAAACTCGGTACTCGATGACTCGGCCACACCCTTGCAAGTCAAAACATTATTGCTGCTGTCACAATTAATGAATAAATGCCGAATAACGATGAAGATATTAACGTTGAGTACACCATACAAACTCCTAAAATGTCATACAACGAGGGATTAAGAAATCCTCCTTTCAGTATTTTGAACAAGGTGCGTCAGTAATGGACCTGCTGGTCCATCATCTTCGGGATGAAGAAGCAAAACTCTTAGTGCGGTGCAAAAGACAACAGATCATTAAGCATTTCTTTAAAAATAAGAAGTGGCCGCGGTAGCCGAGTGGTATGGGCATCGGATCGTGGCTGGCTTTGTCACGAGTTCGAGCCCAGTACCACTAAAGACCCGCCGTGTAGGGCAGCGATGCACGCTAAATCTGTCGAGAGCTGAAACGTCCTCCCGTTGGTGTGGTGTGGTAGTTAGAGAGGGAGTGCCAGCTCAGGTGTCGTCCACGTCACTTGATCATGGTTCAAAATTACGTGGTCCGTCGCCAAAAGCCCTCGTGCAGCTGTACAGTGCGACGTTAATCTTCACTCACTCACTTAAAAATAAGAAGTAGTAAAAATAAATTAGTTTCTTTCAAATAGTAGTTACTTAATTTTCATTATAGACAGCTTAATGCCCTCAAATTTTTTGTGATGTGTCTAATCAGGTAAATGATTGTATAATATGAATTCGTTAATTTTTGTTTCCTCGCAATAAATGCTCTATGCCTTCATAAAGTACGTACTTTTCCTTTTTTTAAAAGTATTTAGGAAATTTATTTTTCTGTTGTATCTATCGTTTGCTTGAGAATACAAGAGCAGTATACAATATTTTCTGAGGAAACACTCGTACTTTTTTTTTAATCCCATTTTCAATAACCCAATATTTTCACAAACTCGGCCATCCTTCCGCCCACCCACCTTAGGCCGAGATTTCGGGACTTTACTGAATTATAATAACAAAAGAATACTAAATTTTATTTTGTTTTTGATGTATCTGTCTCAGGGAAACAAGGAGATAAGGATTTGATGAAATTCCTTAAGGGATATGATCAACTGACGGGAAATGTTAAAATAACGTCTCTCAAAGTTTTTTCCTGATGAAAGTAAAAAGATTTTATCACTTCACTTGATTTTATCCCTTAACTGTTTCAGTAAAATGATGAACTAGTCAGGATTTGCTTTGGAAAAATGCTGTCCAAGGGGGGGAGACACCTGGGGGTCAAGTCCTTGTACTTTCTAACCATACAGGTCGTACTATCGATCCCCCATATCTTTAAAAAAATGAGGATTGATATTTTAGTGTGTAAGTAACCGAGAGGAAAGATGTTACACATAAAAAAATGCGAGCCTAATTTTCTACTTATTTGTTAGTTAGTTTCAAATAAATAAATAGATTTCATTTACTATTGCTGCTACTTCTACGTTTAATAATGCACCCTATTTGTTAAATAAACACTTTTAAACTCTTGACAATTTTTTGTTCATCATTTCACTGGAATAGATCAGGGATTTGTTCAAATCCCTTACCTTTATCAGAGAAATGACCTGGAAGAGACGTTATTTTAACACCTGCCGTCAATTGATCATCTGCCTTAGGGATGATTTGATGAAATTCCGAACTTCATCATTTTCCTGCGACATATCTATAGGAAGACATTCAAGTTCTATAAAAATAAGTAATAAGAAAAGTTTTAATTAATTTTAAATATACACTTTATAAAATATTCCTTGGAGATCTCAAACTAAAGATAGGTTTATCAACGATAATTTACAAATCGCTTTGAATAAAATTGATGTATGTTTTTCAGCCTTTTTACATTTATCGGGAAACATTCTGCTTTATTTTTCTCAGGGTAAACTTTTCTTTCTTCTTTTTTACTCCCCTCTGTTTCTTACAATGCCTGTCTTTCCTTGGTGTGTATTTTACTCCTTATGTCTTGACTCTCTTCCTTAGGTCTCGGAAAGACGTGATTTTTTTTGTACTTCCTAATATTTTTCCTCAATCAACACCGAATTCCTTAAACATGCATTTCTATTTTCGTTCACTTAACCTAGTTACATGATTCATTTATTCATTCTCTCTTGGATTAGACAAGAAGTATTTAAGGATTTTTTCCCTTTTTCTCTGAGGATTTATTGACGAAAGTAATGAAATTCCCTTGAGAGACTGACAGAAAATTAACATACGACTTTCATTTAGAGGAATTTTCTAAAGATGTCCCTTTTCTTTCACGATTAATTATTTCTGGATGCTTTGTTTGAAGAGTATATTTATTTTTTTAGATCTTAATTACATAAGACCTGTTAGGTGAAGTCCGTAACACATTTAAAAGAAAGGAATATCGTACATGAAATTTTTAAAAGTTTAATTGAATGAATATGTCAATCAGAGTGTGTTTTTGTTCACTAAATGGTTTTTAATTCACGATTTTTAATCGGTGATTAGAAGTCTTGTGAACAAGCCAGATTCTCGTATTGGGTTGATGCATAATTATCGGGTGTTCTTGAATGTTATATGTTATGAAAAAGCAACCATAAAAATTCCACACTAACATTTCTAAATGATTAATCTGAAGCGTAGTCTGCATCTACGTCAATAAGTACTTTCCATTTACTTGGAAGACGGGCGATTTCCCGATGGATTGCACTCCTGTCCCATCAGATAAATGCATCACATTGCCTTCTTAAGGCCTTATACGTATTTGGAACAATTTTCCTTCAAAGCAACCATTCTGAGCAATTTCTACCTAATTGTCATAGCAACGGCTCCCAACAACTTTTCCTCAGTGACCTGAAGGAATTGCTCCAACTAAAAATTGCTTGAAATTCTAGCCAATGGGATTCTTCAGCTCCTTACGTCATAAACAAGATGGTGGTAAAGATGGCAGCCTCGACTTTGTCAAACGGCGTATGGTGTAATAATATGTTAAGCAGAATGGGGCTCCATTTCTGTTTACGACCATCAACAAAAGCTCGAGCGGAATAAAAGAAATAATATTGGATGTTCGTTTTCCGAAGCAGAAAAATCGGCGAGTAATTTTTCAATGTGAAGTTAGGGCGCTGCTGACTTCAAAGCGTATCCTTTTGCTTACGGCAACCCTTCACCCTCACAGCTTCTTTAAAAATTTTCCGAAATGATTGTTCCAAGTATATGCGTGTGTGATAAGGCATTTACAGTGCAAGTCCTTTGTTATTCCTTTTGGTGAAACTCCTGTGACTGCGGTAGCCAAGCGGTATAGGTACCGGATCGTGGCTGGCTTTGTCACGAGTTTGAGCCCAGTACCACTAAAGACCCGCCGTGTAGGGCAGCGATGCACGCTAAATCCGTCAAGAGCTGAAACGTCCTCCCATGAGTGCGGTGTGGTAGTTAGGAGAGGGGTGCCAGCTCAGGTGTCGTCCACGTCACTTGACCATGGTTCAAAATTACGTGGTCCAGCGCAAAAAGCCCTCGTGTAGCTTAACAGTGCGACGTTAAAATTTAGTCACCCCCTCACTCACTTTGGTGAAACTCCTAAGGATGAAAGGGGGTGGGAATGCGGTCATAATAGGTAAAAAAAAGTTCCGTTTTTTGAACCATTAGACCTACAGACTTGAAATTTCGCAAGCATGTTTTTGTTTAGTATGAAACCATTAATAACTGGCGAGGGATTTTTTTAGAATTCTGTTTCTAAAGGGTGGCTAAAGTTAAATATGCTTCGATTTTAGAAATAAAAGTTATCATTCTTGTAAAGTAAGAGATGAGAACTATTAGGATGTTTATGAGTACATTCAAAAACTTGAGGCTAGGATTTAGATAACATTAACGTTAAACAATGCATCGCCGTACAACATCATGTACGGCAATGCATAATAACCCAACGAAGCGGGAGGATAGTGGCTAGTAATTTATCTTTACAGTAGTTTCGTATGATCAACGAAAAAAATTCTTTTCTATTAAAAAGGAGTATAGTTGCATTGTTCATCGGTCGCCCATCCGGTATAGTGGTTAGCGACGCTGACTGCTGTGCCGTAGGGCCTGGGTTCGAATCTCGGAAAATACGTGGATGTTTGAAAATGTGTAGTGCCTTTTTAGCAGGAGAGTACTCTAAATGGCCATCGAGCTGTAAGTTCTCTCGTGATGTTGGTGTAAAGGGAAGAGAGGTGGGAGACCCATGACTTCCCCCACGGTGTTCTCCCTCAAAATTGGGGTTGAACCAAGATAAATCGTAATGTCATCTGCATGCATGGTGTTCAAGGCTACGGCTAACGACAAGCGTACCTCTAATTCCTTAACAAGATGAATTTCGTGGCTCTGAATCTGACGCAGTCGAGATCATGTGGCATAAGAAACAACAACACATCGGTCATGTTGAACAATTCGATTGAGAAAAAAAAAAACTACTGGAAATCTTAAAAAGGTGCTTCTTCTCATAAATTATTACAGTTCACTAGAAATATTTAATTTAAACTTTTAAAATAAATTGTGTAATATGAATTACACGAAGTAAAATTTTTTTAAAAAATTGTTATTAGTATTTATAATCAGAAATATTGTTAAGAGAGTTCTTTGATTGCAATTGGTAGACGATTTTTACGAAATAATTTAAATCAAGATATTCTTTTGTACATATCTACACACAGGTAAATAATTGGAAAGGAATACAACTTTGCATAATGACAATAAAATAAGTGATTAGAATAAATAAATGATTATATTAGTCCTCGTCAAGTGACCGTGGTTCAAAATTAAGAGGTCCGTTGCCAATAACCTTTGAATTGCCTCACAAAAAGCGACGCAAATTTAAATCTGTAAGTCCACAATATCAGGTGTTCTATTTTGAAAAAAAGATTCTTTACAGCTTGTAAGACGCTCCTGTAATAAATTCAAAAATGAAATGAAGAATAATAATGAAAGTTGTTGGAATTTCTATTTTATTTCGAGAACCCCTCCCCCTTTATTTTTGTTTTAAGAAGAAAACGCGATTTACATTTTCATAATCGCCGCGGGGAAAACTTATAATTTACGAAGTAGTTTACTTTATGAATAAAACATTTTATGTAAATGTTCGAAATTTACTAAAAACACCTCTCAAAACTATTTTTTACAGTTTTTGCCTCTGGGAAAGTACTTGGAAGAAGATTTAGAAAAATCTCTGAAATAAGACAATACATTTTTACTCGGTGTTTATTATTTACAAATGAGATATAATAATTTTTTAAAAATATACATGAGATAAAATATTTGTGTGTGTTTATATAAGATTTCAAATATATATATAAAAACAAAAAAATAATAAGTCAAATGTTTGAGCTCCGATTTTTTAAAAAAAAATTTTAACCTGTTAATGTGAATACTGTAATTTAATTCTCTTATTTGTCGTTCCGCATCCTAAAATATCATTCAAACTCACAAAGAATTCTAAAAATCGTTAAGGTGACTGCCTACTCTTCGGACCCAATTTTTTTATAAAAACAAATTTTTGAAACAAATTTAGTGTTTTTAGGAAGAAAAATAAAAAAGAATATGTAAATACATAAAAAAATTTAAATAAATATTGTACTTTTAGAAAAATTGGGGAGTTTTACTTGAATTGATTGAAATTTTACCAAATTTTTATTAAGGGTTGCACTGTATAAAAGTTTCTAATACAATTCTTATAATTTTCTTTATACACAATATGCATACTATGGCGCTCTTCAAAATGAACCAAAATCTAAAAGAAATATTAAAATACAAAAAAATTAGACAATTATATAAAATAATATGAAAATTTTGATATTTTTTAAGTTTTTTCTTTATAAAAACTTCCCTAAATGAAAAAATTATTTAACCTCCAACAAAACTTTTGGTCCACACACACACACACTTTATAAAAAATAATACAGTAAATATTCCCACAAAATTTCAAAGTGTTATTTGGTTTGGTTCTTAAGATATCGTATATCTGGTAAAGTGTGTTTCTCTCTTTCGAGAACATAATTTTGTGAAAAACTAATTTAAAGTATTATCTTACTGCCTTTTTGCAGAGAGTGTGGTGTTTTTTTTTAAATCGCTATAACTTTATTTCTATTTCGCGTAAAGGAAAAAGAAAAACTGTTTTGGAAAGAAAAATGTTCAAAAGCTACAACATTTTTAAATTAAAAAAATGCCTTATATGTAGACGAAAAACGACATTTTCAAAGTTTTTCAAAGTTTAAGTCACCTTAAGTTAAAAATCGTTAGTAAAGAAACCTAAAATAAGCTTTTAATCCCTTAACTACAGAATAAATGTTACGGGATCTCTCCACAGCGGCCACCCTTTCTGACAAAGGTGCGCGTGTGCGGGGTATTGAGAGGGAAAGAGAAGACAGAAATAAGCAAATTTATCTCTGAAATAAATACAGTGAAATACGTTTAACGCGAAAATGCTTAAAACGGAATAACGCTTTACACAAAATAATACATAGGTCCCGACAAACTATGTATTTTCCTGCATTTTTTTCTCTTAACACGAAACGAAATTCGCTTAACACGAAAAGGTTTTAACTTTTTGAAATGAACAAGATACGAAAATCCCCACCATTTTTTCTAGAATTTGTTTACGACTGCAATAACAAAGTACCGAGTGGCTGAGTGGTTAGTGCATCGCGCTTCCACGCCACGAGTCCGAGGTTCAAAGCCCGGGCTGGGCAAGGTTGACTCAGCCTTTCATCCCTTCGGTGGGCTGATAAAATGTCTACACAACTTAGTACTAGGGTTTCACGTCATACTGACCACCTGGCCAGAACATCTGCTCATGCACCTCAGGGCCCAAGGTCGCATATACTGAGTTGGGCACAGTAGGCCTTGGCCCTCATGGGCTGTCGTGCCACTGAGTTAAGTTTAGAAAACAAATAGCTCTCAGGGGGAAAGTAAGCTACTATTTTGCTTAAAATGAAGATGGAGCCTCTTGAGACTGCTGATAAAAAACAGAAGATGTGAACGAAAATTTGTAAAAAAATTTGGTATTGCTAATTCTACATTATTAACAATAATTTTAAAAAAGAGAGAGAGAGCAAATTACGGACATGTG
Organism: Trichonephila clavipes; assembly: GCA_019973935.1. Lineage (NCBI taxonomy): Eukaryota > Metazoa > Arthropoda > Arachnida > Araneae > Nephilidae > Trichonephila > Trichonephila clavipes. The sequence continues at coordinate 393,619 of BMAU01004138.1, read as the reverse complement.
TGAACAGAGTAAGTTTGAGCCTGAACGAAAATGGATAAGAACGTCCAAGCATGAGGATTTAGAGACGGCCTTACTTGTTCGGTTAAAACAAGCGAGATTTCAGGACTGAAAGCTAGAAAGAAGCGATGAACTTGTTAAACAAATGGGTTTTCATTTTGTGCAAATCCAGGATGGTTGGAATGTTTTGAATTCGAAATGACAAATTTAATGAAAATTATGTGCAGTTATTTAGACGCACATTCCAATGCTGAAATGAATAACAAAATGGACGACATCGAACAATTTGTTGACAATTTAATACTAAAAAAAAGATAATGCAAAGAAAAATATTTTATTTTCTAAAAACTAAAATGTTTTGTTTTTCCAAAATAAATGAAAAGAACTTGAATTTTGTTTATTAAATTTCATTAAGTTCTTGCAAATGCTTCTGTTTCACTGATTATGTTGAATATATGTTTCTTTTGCAATATCCTTTAACACGAAAAAGTATTTCAGTCCCACTGAGTTTCGTATCAAACGATTTTCACGGAAAAATGCGTCGCAAACATTGTCGAGGTCATTTTATTGTTTTTCAAAGCCTTCGGAATAGCTTAAGTAATAACAGCTCAAAAAAAAAGAATCGCATTTCGGAAGAACGGATATATACATCCGGGGAACATAACGTATCGTTTGACCAAGACGGATATACACGTTGGCGGCTAGGGTTGAAATGTCGCACCAAAAGTTCAATGCCGATATTTGGTATGTTTAGGTCTTAATACCGGAAGTAGAAATTTTAGAAAAAGAAAGAAAATACAGCTGTTTCTTTGTTTCATTTTCCAGTTTTATTAGAGAGCGTAAATATCACAAAAATAATGTGTAATTTATAAATTATAACAGTATATAAAAAATCACAAAAATGTAAAGGAACATCTTAATTTAAATCACAAAAAAGTGTAAATATTACTATTCAGTCTGTGGTTTTCATCATATAAATAAAGAAACCAAACATAAGTATTATCAACTGATTTTTTTTTGTTCTTAAAAGTTATTCATTATTATGGGTTATTATTTATGTGTATAAATATATAATAAATCTGAAAAATATTTTGAACCCTAAAGTAGGATATGCAAATATAATGTGAATAAAACTCTCACCAATTTAAAAAATACCGAATTATTACGCATTTCCTTCACAACTACAACCTGGTTTTCAGACACGCATATCAGACTACAAATCCTAAGCGTGTACAGTATCACTCTGAGCTGTATTAAAATAGTTTTGGTCCAACTCCATGGATGATTCATATATTTTATCAGTTCTCTTGATTGTACAGTGCAACTTTGTATTCACAGTCTAATTATAGCGCGTTAGGGAGACAAAAACAAAAACGTTTACTATTTAGCTATATTGGCGATCCCTAAGCATATAGGGCAGACAATTTTAAAAATTTCTAGTAAATACCGAAAAAACGGTATTTAAATTTGTGAATACTGGTATTACGGAATTTTTCAATTGGCTCAAAATACCTGTATTGCAATCTCTAGTGGCGGCACTTAAGGAGTTAAGAGAAGAATAAAGAAAAAACATTATTTCAAACATTTTTTTATATATTTTTCCCATTGAAATAAATGCTATACTTGAACTATACTACTTTTCAACAGAAAAATGGCCGTGGTTGCCTAGTGGTCATGATCCCGACCCTGGGCGAACATTGTTGCGTCGCGGGTTCTGATGTCCCTGAAGAGCATCCGCGTAAATAAGCGTTAAAATTAACCTATCTCAAAGCCCCTCCATAGCGTGAGAGTAAGGTGCCAGCTCTGGTTTCTTCCACATCTATTGACCGCGGTTCAAAATTACGAGGCCTGTCGTCGATAGCCCTCGCGTTGCTTTAAATGACATTTTAATAAACCCTCCCTCACTTAAAAAACAGTTGATTTCAAAAATAGGAGAATGAGATTCCAGCTTTGGTATCCTCCTATCATTTAATCATGGTTGTGAAAATTACAAAATCTATTGCCTGTAACTCTTGTATTGTTTCTAAGAGTAATTTTAATCAACGATTAATTAACAGTTCATTCTGATGACACTTCTCTAATCACTATCAATCTGTACTTTTATATTCCCTTATTAAAATGAAATTGCTTTCTGTTACCGAATTCATTACTCCTACTAAACGGGATGCTGATTCTCTCGTTCGTCGGAGACAGTCTTAACGGTAAAAATATAATGAAATATGATTATACTGACTTAGAGTAATTAGAGAAGTAATCAGTTTAACCTCAAAAGGTAAATTTGATGAAGGGAAAATTAGTATGTCAGCATAAAAGGAACAGGTTTTAATTCCATCTGGAAATTTTAGTGTTTAATAATTGGCTTATTACTACAATTCTTGTATATTGAATGTTCGGTTATTTCTACTGTGACGTTTTCGCTCTCCTCAGATGCCAAAGCGGCTTCTGTTTTTGTGAACAGCATGACACCGTTCCTAAGCACACGTGCACCCCTAAATGTTGCGTAGTCCTTTCATCTGATTCCACGCCGAAACCGAAGACCATGAGAAATCCAACGGCTGACACACGTGTAAGCCGAAACTCCTAGTGCAATTCGAGGTGTGAGAAACGAACCGTCGCACTCGGACAGTGGAGAAGGAAGTCCATTGTGAAAACACCAAAGAGAACGGTTATGTTGCCTCTTCCCTCACAAATAATTTCTGAACTAATGAAATAATCAATAGTATGAACAACTTCTATTTAATGTAAAACTTGTAATTAATAGAGTGAATATAAGTCAATTTAATATCTTAACTGCCCCGCTACCATTAATTTTCCCAAACGTCACACCCCGTTTTTCTGTATTTAAAATTCTCCTATTGTAATCCAAAATTTATGCTTAATATTTATCTCATTGCTATTTGCAATCAGAAAATGTTTAAAACAGACATTTTTGATGCCTTGCCATTAGAAATTGTGGCCATGGTACCCGGGTGGTCATGGTCATAAACTGATGGTTGGCATTATTGACCAGCGGATTTGAAACTCACTGCCACTAAAGGCTCGCTGTGTAGAGGGTCTGACAGACGTTAAATCTATCAAGATATAAAATCCTCCCGTTGGCCTGGTGAGGAAATTTGGAGAGAGAGAGGGATACACAAGCTCAGATGAGACTCTCATCACTTCACTGTGGCTCAGAATTACGAGGTCCGCCGCCAACAGCCCTTGTGCTACTTAAAAGTGCGATGTGATTTTAGTTATATTATTGACTAACAGAATATTTGTTATTCGAATCAAAGCAACTCTGTAGAAGTATTATACACGTAAAAATAATTATACAGAAAACAGAGTAAAACCCTATAATATATAGTTCTGAGATTAAGCTTTATGAAAAAAAACATGTGTACATAGATTGGGGGGAAAATCCCTCTAAATAATTTTTGTCTGGTAGAGAATGATATATGAATCACGTAACGGCGTTAAATTAAGCATCAGTTAGGAATTTCGTTATTGATTAGAGGATATTGTCTCGGATATAAGGGAAGCACGTACTCCTGGGGGATACAAAGAGAAAAATATCTTTCTATGTGCATCTACCCTGAACACAAGAAAAGCACCTATGCTAAGGAAAAAAACCGCCCTCTCTTGTATTTAAGTGAACTAATAAACAAATGATAACGAAGCCATATCAGCGAGGTGGGAACATTTGCTGGAAAGAAAGCGAAGGAATGAGAGAGGATTGATGAAAGACTTTAAGTTATACGACACGCAAAATTTTTTTTCATAAATGCAGGCATTATTGTTAAATTACAGCTGTCAGAAATCACAATGGCTTAAAGGTAGGCGAGAAAGTTACTCAATACATTTCCTTAAGTTCATTAAATCTTTCAAGGCGATTATATTGGATATCACGAATAGGAAAAAAAAGGTTAAAAGAGTTTGGTAGAATTGTTTACTCTGTTTTTTTTTATTATTTTGTGTCAGTTAAGTAACACAGTTCATCAATATAAAGGAGAGTGTCATGAAACTTAATCCATAAATGAAAGAAGTGAGAATTTTTTCTTTTGTGTGTAATAAGGACAAAAAATAAATTCGAAACCTATTTTCAAATTATGTTCACATAAACAAATCTTTGCATAAGCACAAGAGTTTATTTAACCCTTAACGTTTGAGCTCGAGTTGATTCGAGTGCGCTAAACAGGCTAAACCTTGCACACTCAAGATAAGTCGATCGCATTAAACATGCCGAACGGTACACTCGAGATAATTCGATCGAGGTCGTATTTTATGTTGATGTAATTTCCACACGCAATTTTTTTTCCAAAACGAGGTTTTTGAATGTGCATATTTAAATTTTTTTTAAAATGATTTTTTGCATTCCCCTCCCTCTTTCTTCTTTTTTACCAAAAATGTTTGCGTTAAGAAGCTATATATCTCCTTTATGCATGCTAGAACTTATTGCATTCTCATAAATTCTAACTCTTTGTCCAATTAATTCTATTTAGATAATAGGCTTTTATTTCCCAATTAATGCAAATATTTTTAAATAATTAAAATTCAATGAATGAATCCGAATAAAGTCCTACTGAAATAAACTCAAAATCTAATGAGCAGTATTATTGTTCAATAATATACTTTTTGAAGATAGTGTTCGAAAAATCAGAAATTGGCAACAGTGAGACAGTGTAACTGACTAGAACTGAAAATATGCGGCTGCATCTATCGTGTGACCATATCACGTGTATTTATGATTTGATCGGCTGGAAGCACTTGATTGCATTTATCTTGTGATTAATGACGTCATGTGAGGTTAGCCCATTGTTGTCTAATTATGAAATCATCTTTTATTTCACCCAGTAATTCCCAAGTAAACTATTAATACTGTTACGAGATGGAATAGTACCAAACCTCTATGTATAATGTACGCCATTACTGTATTTTTATACTCGATTCATTAAAATTTTCACACATATACCAGTTTTTTGGCAAAAATGTTGAAACATCTAGAAAACGCAAGCGTTTCATCTTCAATTAATGTCTTAATATCCGCAATAACAAAATAGAAAAGATAAAAAAAAGCTAATGCATTTAAAACATATTAAAATGTTCCGATTTTTCTTAATGCATGCCATTAAAATTTGAAAATATATTCATTTATTCGAAAATTTCCAACCACACCGTTTAAAAAAGTTACTGGAAAACTCTGGATTTCTGGCACGAAATTGGGCTTAATGGTTACTAATACCGCCGTGTAGAGTGGGTAGATACACGTTAGAAATGTCGAGGCCTAAATGTCCTTCTACTGGTAGGGTGTGGTAGTTTGGAGAGGGGGCAGCTCAGGTGTCATTTTTATAACTTGACCATAGTCCAAAATTACAAGGTCTGTCACCAAAGGCCTTCGTGTTGCTTTGTAATACGTAATTAATAAATTCCTTAATAACCTCGTGGTTATATTTTTTGAAGAATATCAACAAATATCCTCATTTGTTTATTTGGAAGAAAATATTATTGAAGGAACACACACACATCTCACTTGAATAAATATTTTCATTTTTTTCATCTCTTCACTGTACCTTTTATTCAGATACTTTGTGATCTTAACAAGATACAGTGACGTATTCAGATTCTTCCTATCGGGGAGATTTTATAAAACACATAGATGAAAACTCTAAAGCATAATTTTTAAGCTAAAAATTTAAAATTTTGGTCTATGGATTGTTGAATTTCCAAATCTCACACTTGGGTAGGCCACTAATAAGATATTATTTAGAATAAAATTTCACCGTTTTCCTACTTAAAGATCAATTGATACAGTGTTCTACTGAAATACTTATTAATTAAACATGTCATCTTATAAACATCCATTGAAACTTCATATAATACATTAGACATCCTGCTATATTTTTTGCGAGTGTAACGAATTCAGCGGTAAAAATGCACCTTAATATCTATGGAAATTTTGTGGAAAAAGAGTTCCCCTTATTGGTACCAGAATTTAGAACTCAAATATCTTGAATGTATATATTCATCCAATCAATGAAAACCGAATGCCGGGGGCAAAAATGTACTGCACCAAATATTCGGGAAGTAATACAGATTCTGAAATGCGATGCCATCCTTTTCTACGTTTGGACAAACACCTAGGCTTCGTATCATCTGTAACAGGCATCGAAACGGAATCCTTTACCTTTGTTCCTTAAATTGGAATGCTTCCTTTTTATTCCTCCTCTTCCTTTCTGCTCTCCTCTCTTTCTGAGCGATTTCTGTTCTTTGCTGATCTGGAAAAAAAAGGATAGAAGTCACTCCACACAAAAGAAATTCTAAGGAGAATTCCCGGGCCAATCTCTCGAATTTCGCGAATTCAACTCCTCCTTTCTCAAATCCAATAAACTCCGAAGTTTCCTCTTTCTTGCAAATGCTCCCCTTCAGTTAGCTGCTTACTGATTGGGAGAATAGTTTTGAAGAGTTGTTTTCATAGTCTGGTTTTAGAATTCTACGTTTAAAAAATAACTCTACATTAAATCAAGTTTAACTGAGCAAAAGTACATTTTAATTCGTCTATTATAACGCGTTATTGCATAGTCATCCGTTAGCACTTTGTTGTCTGAATATTGATACTAATTATTATTATTTTGGTTATAGCATTCAGTAGAAAATTCCCTTCAAAAATTACATATACAGTCCAAAGTATTACATAGATCTAAAAATTATTTCTGATTGGATTTACAATACGTCGACATGAAGAACTAGAATTTAGTTTTGTTTATTTGTTTGTATATTGATTGTTTGTAAATGTCCCACAACGCCACTGCACGAAGACTTCAGGTGAAGCTGCCTCGTAAATTTTGAAGCGCTGTCAAGAAACGAAGACGACTCGCACACTCCTAATTTCCACACCACGCCTTGAAGATTTTGATCCTCTAGATATTTAACGTGTATCCGTTATTTACGTGACGGGGTTTTGTAATACCGGGTCTAAAACTCATGATTCTCGATAACTACAAGGTCGACACGAGCTCAAGGCTAACCTGCTAGTATAAACATTTATCGATTAATGCATGCGCTTTTTAATTAATAGAAAAATACTGAAAATTAACATCTACTTTTTAAGAAAATAGACTGTTTTAAGACAAAAAAATTTATTCTTATTATGAACGACAGCACTATAGGTTGAATTACTAGATTGACGCGTACAAATTTGCAGTCAGTGTTAAGTGTCAGTGTCAGTTGGTGAAACCGATTTTTCTAAACATGAATTCTCTAATGAGTTCTATGTAACTGATTATGATTTGATAAATATTTTATTACGTCTTTGAAAAAAAAATCCTTTGGGTACGAAGAAATTCTCCGTTAATTTTAAAGAATCAATATATGTCAGTATATTTCCCTATTTGAAAATAATATTCGTAATTAGAATCAATTACGAAATTTTCCAGTAAATTGCTCAAACCGTGCAAAATTGATTTGATTTATCCATATATCATTCGAATTTTATTCTTAGAATTTTTTCCAGTTATGAAACTTCGAGTTTTTTAATTTTATTTATTTTCCTATTATTAATAGTATTTCTCTAATCCATTTGAACAAAGCAAAATCGCTAGTTGCACGATAAGAACTTACGTGTTGAAAAATTCCAAGTATTAAATAAATTTCAGGTCTTTTGAATTTAATTCGTAACTCAAAACGTTGGAATAACATTAATTATGAAGGATTACTTGTGTTTGTGAATAGATAATGAAATGCAGAACGCTTGAGCTTCACGATATTACGGAGATCTTAGCTTTCCAAAAACTTAATCTTTAGTAAATTCGAAAAAATTTTCCTTAAATTCTCAGAATACTCCAGCTCTTTGTGTGTGTGTGTGTGTGTGTGTGTGTGTGTGTGTGTGTGTGCTACATCAAAACTTTATTAAAGAATTATCTGTTAAGTTTTACTGTGTTGTTAATGGTTACTATTATAAACGTTGCACTTTCAGTGTAGTTTTCAGTTATATAATTTAAATAAAAGTTGAGTTTTATATGAAGATATTTGGTACTTTTTCTCCGTTTCGCCGGCACAAATCTTTATTGGCGACAAGACACAATATGCACATAAAAAGTTATGAACATTGGTTCTCATTGGTTTTTCATTGATTTTTGATGTATTATGAAAAAGACATTACTGATAAGAAAAGACCACGGTTTGTTTTGAAATTGCAATGGTAAGAGGTTACCAGCAGGAATTTTCCGTTTGGCGACGGTTGCATCATTTTTGGAGACTTTATTGCTTGCACCGACGAAACGGGAAAAGTGGCAAATAACTTTAAGTCATTCATTCAAAGTAAAAAAAAAAAATTCAGATATAAGTACAAGACGCGTTCTGTCTTTTGTTTCAAATTAAAAGTATCAAAATATTGATGCATCCACGCGTTTTTTGGATATGATTCTAAGATTTCGGATCTATTGTCCTATTTTTTTACCCTTACTTTTCCGATAAGTGTCACGGATTAAATTCATGTGATGTCATAGTCCTATAATAACTACAATCACGTATTTCCAGCAGATGAGTTCATAAATTAAGGTGACATCATAAACACATGATAAATGCAATGTGTTTTCAGCAAAACCAGTTCATGCGATTCACCGTTGCCAACTTTTTTGTATGAATTTTCTTTTAAAAAGTACATATTTGTCAACAATAATAATGCACATAGGTAAGCAAATGCAAACGATTTAAAAATACACCTGTAATACAAGATGTCCGGGCTTAAAGTATCCAAAAGCTAAGGATTATTACTACGGAATTACCCATCAGAATATATAAATAAACTATTCATCCGTGCATTGGAAACCCCTGCGAGATTTTTTGTCGTCTAGTCCAGCGGCCGCACGAGCGCGCATTATTCGGTAATCGAAGACGATTAACTTCTTACTCTGACTTCATTAGTAAAGATGTGGACGCTGCAGCAAAAGGTGCAGAGCGTACTTTGGTTAACGGAATTTAAATCACTCACGTGTTCGAACAGATTGGTATGTTGATCCTCCGACATCAAAATCTATCCACCAATAGGAAAGAACTTTAAAGGAGACGGGAACTTTGGTATCTCAAACTGGCGAGTATCCTTAAGTTTTCGGGATAGAAGACACTGTTGATCGTGTGCGTGATTCATTTTGTAGGAGTCGTGGTAAGTCTTTTTAGGCAAGCCAGTAACGACCTTCCCTTCCGTTCGAACACGTCGCTGTACACGCGTGACTGATTTAAATCCGTTAACCAAAGCACGCGCTGCGCCTTTTGCTGAAGCGTCCATATCTTTACTAATGAAGTTAGAGTAACAAGTTTATCGTCTGCGATTACCGAATAATGCGCTCTTCTGCCGCCGAATGGACTAAACACAAAAAAATCTCGCAGGGGCTTCTAATCCCCGGAAAAACAGTTTATTACATTGATGGGTAGTTCCAAAAAACAAGCCATAACTTTTGGATAATTTGAGCCGGGACACGCTGTATAATTTTTTTTTAATTTTGAAAAATCTTAACATTTGAATATTTTTACACAATTATTAAATTTAACGTTTTCTCTAAATTTATAAGTAGATTAACAAGTTCAAGTCTAATGATAATTTTAAATTTAATGGAGAACACGTGATTGCATGTATCATTTGACCGTCACATTTTACCCCAATCTTACAAAACCGAAAACACAACAGATATTTACTATACGCGCTTTTGTTATTAAAAACGGTGAATCAATATAGTTAATTGAGGATTTACTTCATAACAATTTCATCTTTTTCTTTTTACTTTCTGATAACAAAATTTCCCGACACCTTCGAATTAAAAATTTATACAAAACACTAAGCTATCAAACTTGATGCGAGTCTTTATGTGGAAAACAATTCTTATTTTATAATAATCGTAATTTAAAAGTGAAAAAAATTCTATCCCTGGATTCTTTCCAATTGTGAAAAGCAATTAGCTACATTTAAACACTTTTGACCATATCTTTCAAATGTGTAAATTCAGATTTCAAATTACTTGCTGACTTAAGTAAAAAAAGCCTAATTTCGTAAACGTTAGAAAAAAGATTACATTATCTTCCTTTCAAAAATTTCTTTTTTTTTCTTTCCCTTCATTTTAGTTCTTTTCTTTATCTCTTGTCAAACATTCTTAAAAACTTTGTTTTTTCGCATTATAGATAAAAACTTGGACCGGATCAGAATCCAAATACTCGGATAAGGACTCGGATAAAGAAGAAGTAATTTATAAACTTTAAACGGAACTCCGTTTCTAAATCCAATAAAAATTTTCCGTTTGTAGCTTCGGATAACTCTTATCAATGAAACCCAGGGCTTATTAAGAACTACTTTGACGACTTCCTTTCGTTGCCCTTTCCATAAATAGGGGAACAATCTAAACATTGCCTAATATTTTTGCTGTTCTTCCTCTCATCTGTATTTAAAAGCATTATCTCCAATCCTTTTAATCTTTATTGATTTATCTATCATGAATTTCTCGCTTTTTGAATTTTTTTATGGGCTGAGTTTCGTATACTAGCTAGTTACACTGTTTATTAAATTTCGTATTTTTGTAATAATTATACGGGATGAAGGCATAATTGAACATTGGAATAAAATACGTAAGAAATAGACAACATAAAATACAAGTATCTCCCTTCAGTATAGTAAAATAAAAAGAGAAATAAATATTTTAATGCAAATATAGTGATTGCACCCACTCTACTTCCATATCGCAAAATCAGATGCATAATTTGTGACTTTCAATTTGACACGATTCTGAGCATTCAGTTGTTGAATATTCTCTTTGCGGACTCGAAATGCTTTTTATATGAGGAAAGAGTTCTTACTTAAATATGTAGAAGCAAAAGCAGAAAGTAGAGAACATGCAATTGTCTTTCTTCAAACAATTAAATCTCTCCAGCAATAGGCATTCAGTAATTTACAAAATAGCTGTTAATTTATCTTTACAATTACCTTTCAAATTTTTCGTAATTACGTAAATGTGCATTATAATTTTTCAGCTTCCAACCACTCAAAAATTGACAAATTTGTAGAGTAGGGACAGAGCGCCACTGAAAAGTGTACCACATGCCATAGGTTGTCGACCCCTGAGCTACCAAAACTGTTGTCCTAGTCTTTTGACTATGGTTTGAAATTGTGTGGTCACACACCAATAGCCTTCGGGTTGCTTTAGATTGCGACGTTAACCCTTTCACAACTAAGGGAAACATTTTCTCCCATTTTAAATTGGTATTTACTTAAAACCTTATCTGCATCTCTTATACAGCAACTCAAAATACTACGTATTTCGAACGCTATTACATAAACGGAAATGCTCAGGAAAAAAATGTACTGTCAAATGAATTGGCGTCAATGATGAACATCCACGGGCTGTAGTGTTATTAATTCAGGTTATTGTACCGTATAATAATATATTACTGTGTTTTCTCGCATTTTTTGTTATTCTTTAAGCATAATTATCTGTATTTATTAAGTATAATTGAACAAACGAAAACAAACGCTTGATGTTGACGAATAATTCTACGGGAATTACTGTATTCTATTTCCATAAAATTCCAAAACGACTGTGTATTGCATTGCATTTTTCTTTCTTACGGTTCTTATTTATTTCACATATAAAAAATTTGAAAAAGCAGTTACATTACAAGTATTTACTCTTAGCAACCTTGTGGTCCTGTAAGGGTTAAAATTATCCATTAAAAATAGCTCCTTTTCGCTACAATAGTAATTTTTTCGGTAATTAAGCCTAACTTTTAATTAGTTCGGTCATTACTTTTGTGCTAAGTTTCATTCAAAAGCATTTATTCAAATTTCATGAAACTTAATTTCGAAAGTAATTCCCAAGAGGGTAAAATGAGCATTCTCAAGTAGGAGTAAGAAAGTTGGATCAATATAAAGTAATTAAATTCAATGAAAACAAAGCAAACATGTTTCGAGATTCATCGAGTTTAAATATTTTCATTACTATTCTTTTACATCGTCAATTTGATTAGAGACACAATCTCGCAGCTTAACAAAATTAAACGTACCCGTTACTGAAAGTTTAACATAATCATTAGAACGCCTCTCTCTTAATACCTTCCTAAACAAGATATGGACATCTCTTGAAAGTCAGAGAATGAATTCACGAGGAATTAAATTGGTACAAAACTTTTCTCTCAGTATTTGCTTAATAAATTAGTCCTGCAGTACCCTAGTACAAGATTCCTATTATCGAATTGATTTTTGTGAGTTATTAAGATCCCGTAGCGAAGCGACGGGAAAGAACAGTTGCACTACTGCGACGTGATTGATCCATTATACCTTGTCGTTTTGCAAATGTCTGCATTTTTGTTTTTAACATTATTAATATATTGAAACAACTCCACGTATGTTGTTTTCCCTGAGGTAACACTGTCCTTGAAGGGGACGGGGACATTTATAGACAAAGAGTTTGCTCTCCAGTGTGAGCTTGAAAAATAATATTAGGGCAACACTAGAAGATGTGATCAGGGTTACCAAGCTGACGACAAACTTTGTGAAAATATGATATCCCTTAGGAATCATCGAGAAGTCTCTAGGATCGACCCTTCTAGAAATTTCCATGATGCTATGTAATCTATCTTTGAAGCTAAAGTCGTGTGAGTTCAGAAGAAAGCTCAATCACGTGCTTTGACTGCAATAAGAGGAGAGACGTTGTCTGTCTGAGTTTCTGCTAGTAGAGCTGTTCTGAGGAGCCGTTTCTGGCGCCTTCTAAAGCTTCTTTATAACACACACACAAGTGTGTTTTGCATTACTAATGTTATAATAATAACAATTTACTAATGTGTTTAATAATGTTATAATAATTTCTTGTGCATTTATATATATACGTTGATTTGTCTTCATGAAATCTGTTCGTCGACCATTACTAAACCCGTTATTATTCGAATAATTAGAGTTTTTAGCTGCTCTCCCACACCCACAAATTTGCAACAATAGATGGCGTGGATGACCATTAAATCAGACTACTCTTTAAAAAGTTGTCGTTCTCAAAATTAATATAGCTCATTAACTTAAGGAATCTCTGTCAGTAGTAAGTATTTATATTATTTTTAAAATTGTTAAATCATATAAAATACAAAATAAAAATATCACGCTCAAAAAGTATTCCAAGCAACCTTAAATAAGTTACCATGCAAAATGACGTACTGTGAACTCTCTAAAAGAAATTACTTCCAAATTCTTTTAACTCCGGAACTCCTATATTTTTCTAATACGATATCATTAATTACGTAAACTGTAGTCGAAAATGCATAATTATTTCCTTTCCACATTTTTCATTCTAAGTCTCACTTTAAAGAAGTCACTAGTGTATAAACAGAAAAATGAATAACATATTTCGCAATTTCTGCAGTTGCAATTAATTCAATTTTTCCCTCACCGTTTTGAACAAAAGAAATACTACCTTAAAAAATTGAAGCGATATTTGATAACAATCAGTGCGTATGTTTTTAATTAGAGAAAACTTATCCAACCACCCGTTTGCACATCATACTTAATTCTTTGACGTTCTATAATGACATTTAATTCTTAAATAATTTACGAACGACGTAATAAATATCATTTATACGACTTTATAGGCACACCTTTTTACACCCTTTGCTAGATAATGTCGATTAAATTAAAAAATTGCAGGGATTTTGGAATTTGAAAAAGAAGACCATTGCTTATGTCTTAACGTAATATATTTTTCTTTTACGAGGTAAAAACTAACCTAATGTTGTTGTTTTTTTCAAACAACATGCATTTTAAATTTATTTCAAATAGAGAATGATCTCATCTTTTTTTAGCATTCGGAAAATTCCTTCATGAAAAAGTAATGAGTATTAAAAATGTATATCATTTAAAGTATCCGGCTACATTCGGGGAGACTTATTTTTTTAATTTTCCAAAATTCCCTAAATTTTTACATTTTTAATTTCATTTTTATGCACTATAATAAAAAATACAGTTAGAAATAATATACATACATAACACTTTACAAAAATTTTAATTTTTAAAGAAATTTTAATTAAATTTTAAAAAAATTTCAAATGCTCTATTTTTAAAACTAATTTTTAATTTACAAAAAAAAATTGCTGCAGCACATTTTTTAAAGATATGTCTAGAGGGTGGACAACAAGTTTTATATTATTTCTTTTTAATCAAAAGTCATAGCAAATCGAAGCTACGAAATATGAATTTCATTTATATTTTCGATACTTTTATAAGTAAATCAACCATAAAATAACTAAAAGTTGTTCAATTTCTTAGCTTTTAGTCCATCCTCTAGATAATACTATTAATAAAACTTATGTAAAAATTCATACAAGTATCTCTAACGGTTACTTGAGAAAAAATGAAATACCTTGAGAAAAATGAATTTAAACTTTATAAATGCAATTTTAAAATAACAATTACTAGTACATACTTAAAACTCTCCTGATTTGCATAACACACCTTCAAACTTTAATATTTTATTACATTTTTTTCTTTGGGCCCTATTTTTTTCTGGCTGCTTTTGAACGAGGTAAAAATGTCCTTTCGAGTCACTGACTCGAATGATATCGAAAGATTTGTAGTCAAGCAAGGTATAATAACCTGCATTAATGCCAAGGGCTTTCAATACCTCCAACAAACCATTGAAACCTTTATTAAAAATAATAACTGCAATATAAGCACCCAAAGAATATGTTTTCAGCTCAATAAAAGTTTCCTTTGGAACAATTTGCCACAAACAGCCATTGAACGCCTCATTTGCATTTTGTGTTTTATCGTGGAGACACTTCTATAACAAGTGTTTATCACACAATTTCATGTACTCGGATTTAACAACATTTAAAAGTTTTGCAGAAAAGCCTGCACTTTTTTTCTAAAAATTGTTTGCCGGTTGCTTTTGAGCGCTGGTATGCACACCAACTATCAGATCCGATTGGACACTGCCCATGCATGGTTTTCTCACGGCTTGAGCAACAGTGAAAAAATGCCGCTATGGTAGCACTTTGCCTTGCCTCGATGTTATGAGTATTACTTTTAATAGCATTGCCATGGTAGTTTTGGATTTTATCAGTCATAACATCGGTGAGCTTTCCTTTCTCACCGAGGCTTTTCTGGGTTTTTTTTTTTAAGCTTTCTTAGTCGGCTACCTACTCTTTTTTGGGTGTGTCCTATACACTCGTATTTGGTGTCACTGTTGATACCGTACATATCTTTCACTGCAAGGTATCCTTGGGAGTCACCCTCACCATAAAAATGGACATATTTCAGATTTCTTGTGGTACAAGAACTCTCGAAGATTCTGTACCAACCGACTGATTCCATGCTTGAAGCAGATCCAAGATGATTGCAAGTACATGTATGTCCAACTGGACTCTTAGAGTTCTTCAATCTATTGCAAATTCTGCAAAATTTTGACATGATCGCCAAATCTAAAAGCTTCCCAGGGTCAATGGATAAGGCTGCAACACAACCATTCAGAGATGAATGACCACGTCTTTACCGAGTACCATCAACAGATACTCCGCATTCTGCGACTGCCGTGTTGGAACATTTTTTTAAGTTTCTCACTTCTAAAGCAGCGTCATTCATGGCATCTTTAGCTGTTGATGGAACAGCAGCCAAGAGCTTCTTTTCACATAGTCTGTATGCCCCTTTTGTCACACAAGGCATATTCAACGTAGCTCACGGCTTTTTAGCAGATGAATATCCTCTTCTAAATACTCGCATTCCACAAATAAATTGCAAATTTATGGCACTTTGCTTGTTTAACTTTTCAGTAGATGAAAAAGGGATTATGAAATCGCATTTGGAGCATTTTACTGCTACATTGGAAAAGCCGATCCAAACACAGAATCTTCATACATATACATATTCTTCTCGAAACACTTTGGGAAACACAAACTGGAAAATACATTTGCCAAAATATTTAAGTCAAATATTCTGTTACCTTTTAATGTTCCATTTAAATATTCATTGTTCTGAGAAGAGTCCTTCAAGTAATTCAGTTTCAGTTCACGACAAGTCTGAACATTTTCACTTTGCTTTGGGTTGGTAAATATGTTACCGGCAAATTTTCTTTTTCAAGAAACTGACTTAATTCGTTTGTTACCCATTATAAGAAGGTAAAACAAAAGTGGAATGTCACGGAACAATAAAAAAATATATGCAATTCATGCGAAAAAATTAAGTTTTTAAGAAGAAATGTAAGAATAAATTTAAATTTCTAAGACGCAAACCAAAATAAAAATAAGTGAGAGAGGTCATAAGAAACAGATGTTGCCAATCGCATAAGTCAAAATAAAAGATTGGAATTGCTGCCAATCAATAAAATAGTTTTAAAAATTCTTAGATATTATTTTTAAATTTATAATGTGATGAAACTGCGAAAACTAGCGGTAAAAAGAATGTTTAGAAGTCAACTTCCGATTTCTTTTAATAGCAGTAATAATATTTTAAACACCTGTAACTTTTTTTTCTAATTATTGCACAGACAAAACAAAGACAGATTTAGAAAGATAATTGTTTGAATTTTCAAACGATGAAATAAAAGAAAATGTGTGATTTTCGACCAAAAATGACGTCTTCAACGTAGTCGGATATCTTAAATGGACGCATTCAATTTCCTCATTCCTGCACAGGAATGCAGCATATAAACAAACGGGCAAACACATAAATAATTTGTTTTAGAACTGGAGATAATTCACCATTCACAGAATTCACCTAACATTTTCCCAAATGAAAGTCATTATTCATTACAGAAATAGATGCTAATTTTATTTTTTGGTTCCATATACGTTTTTGCTTCAATAATGCGAACTTTTAGACTGCTCTCTGATAGTTCTTTTTCTTTTAAGCCAATGTAAATATGTAATAACGCACATATTAAAATTTAAAAACAATTGGTAAATTCCAAAATAAAGTGATACAAATGCTATATTCTGTTCTAATAGCTTAATATTTATACAAATATGCAAAAAATATATTTAATCCTTTGTATTCGATTTATTTTATGCTGTTGAATGGCAAACTTGAAATGAATCAAAGTAATTTTCATATAGATTAGAATTCAACATTTAGATTCATTTTTGTATTTTAATAATATTTAATGTTTATAATATTTTAAAGTGGGGGGCTTCTTAACACAAAATTTCCAACGTGCAAGAAAGGATGTCTTTCACATGTTTCGTAAAAATAAACTCTTGTCTCCTTCCGCCCTCATCTTTTTCGCTTGAACATACATAACAATAGCGGCTTTTTTATTCAATATGTAGTATTAAAATGTGTAGTTTACCATCGATTCTCGATTTTCCAAATCTGTTGTTGTTACTTACGCCACCAGATCGACAGTAAGATCAGATCAAGTTCCACAAAATTCATCCCAGCGAAGGGTCAGAAATTTACGCCTGTCGTTAGCCTTAACTTTAAGCATCATGCAAATGACAGAACAATTTTACTCGGTTCCACCCCAATTTTGAGAGAGAACACCCTGGAAGTAGTCAAGGGCCTCCCACCTCTCTTGCCCTTCCAACAATCTCACGAGAGGACTAGCAGCTCGACGGCTATTTAGAGTACTCCAATGCCTCAAAGGCACTATACATTTATAAACATCCATGCCTTCTCCGGGATTCGAACCCTGGTCCTATCCTTTTAAAATCCATTGTCACGATCTTGCTTGTTTTTACTTTGGACTGAAAATTAGTAAATGTATATTCTGAATTATAGACAAATTGAAAAATATTCTATGCGCAGCTTGTAGCCCCAGACTGTACTGATAAAATGGAAAACTATTACTGAAATACATCTCAAATGCTATACTGTACTGTGTTTTACAGTTATTTATTATTTCACTTCCGAAAGCACTTTTCATAGTAAACTAGTGTTGTCATCTCCAGCATTGCAACGAATGCAAAGAGAAAAAAAATTAAAAAATAAACAAAAAATTCTTAATAAAAAATTTTTACTTTTGGTTAGTTCTATGTATTAACTTAAGTTCTATATTTATTAAATGAAATTTGGAACACAGAAGTTGCTAAGAAAATCCTATATCTCTAATTCATTTAGAAAACTGGATACCATAATGTTAAAATACTTCCTTTAAAAGTTAACTATATTAATAAATCAATCCATTAACGTTATTATTCAGTTTTCTTTGGTTCATTAACAGTGACATCAGAATTATTTAGCTGTAGTGATATAAATGATAATAATGTACCAATTTTTTTTTCATCTTTTTCGTGTATTTTCACTATTGAAAAAAAATTTCTTTTAACGGAGATAAATATTACCAAATATACTAAAAAATAAACTTCCATCTCACTATTAATTCAAGCGCAGACAACTTAAAGCGTAAAACTTTATTCAAATTTTCAATTATGTATGTAGAGCTAATTACGAAAAGCAGTGCTTGATCCGAAAATTTAAATTTACTCATTTTAGAGGTAATTCTCTGACACGAGAATTTTAATTGCTTAAGTGCTCGGAATGTATAATTCATTACATTATAATTAAATCCCAGCTCTCAAATCCTAATTACATGCTGCCTAGTTATTATTTGCCCGTGAATTTATGTTTGAATGTATCGACCTCATTTAGAGATGTTTATAATATTATGTTTCCAACACTGTGAGAATCTACTGAACTGAAATCATTTTTTGGCAATCATTGAAAAAATTATTTAAGTACTAATTATGTAATTCTATCATTAAAGTATTTAATTTCTTTTTAATTCCTTTTAAGTTTATGAAATAAATCAAAAATCGAGAATTCGGCTTAACCCTTTATCTACCGCAATACGGTTTACTGCAGTTTTTTTAATGCGATATTTTTTAATCACTACATTCAAAATTAAGGGACATAAAAAAATACTCTACTTTGGGAAATTTTATAAATTAGAGTTAATTAATTAATTAAAGATATTTAACTGTAAAATTAATTATATACACTGTTCACTTAAAATAAATTGTCAAATCGTTTTCTAAAGTCTTCATTAACATACAAAAAAATAAGACACTCACCTTTTGACATTAACTATTTTTTCGGAACAAAAATGACAATCTTCGCAATATGCTGAAAACGCCTTCAGCTAAAAATGCAATTTCTGCTATAAAACTATTCGCCTTCCCCACTAAAATACTCATCATAGAACCCGTAAGGCCATATATCCTGAAAGAGAAGATTTTAAAAAATATTCCTGCTAAGTATCGTAAGAGTATCCGTAAAAATAGTTTCTCTATGTAATTTTAAAGTGAGTGGTACTTATAAGTACCGTTGGTAGATAAAGAGTTAATGTAAACTGCAGGATGGTTGAGTTTGTGGAAATGCCGAGTTATCGAGAAGGAGATTAAACAAGTAATATTAATTAAAAAAATTAACGTCAATTCCTACTTTGTTTGAAAAAACGTACTGGCGCCCTCTGTTGCAGCTAATTATAACTACAAGGGAAATAACGTAAAATAAATTTAAAATTAAAAAATAAAATTTAATTAATGAATTTATATTTGAAAAACTGTATGAATATCAAGTGTCCTCCACTACAAGTTTAAAAAAAATTATTTGAACTTGATTGGTTTAACAGAAATGATTTTATTAACGATTAAAAATACCAGCAAGATAAATAAACATACAGAGAGAGTGATCGAATAGTAGGAATTGAAAAAGAAGGAGTACGAGTGTTCCCCCTTAGAAAATAAGGTACTGCACATCAATTATTTACTTGAGAATACAGCAAAAAATAAACTGTTCAAATACCCTTAAATAAGGCACCCGATAAAGGCATACAGCATTTACTACATGAAAATGAAAATCAAGGAATACATGGTATGCAGTATTTTAATTCATCAAACTCGCCTCAAAAAGCATTTTATGAAGGCATAAAGTTGTCTTTAATGAAAATCAAGTTGCCAACTTTACAATAACTGGCTACTTTTTAAAAAAAAAAAATACGTATGTCCTGATATCTTCCGTACTGCATTGCGTATTGCTGCTTCATCCCGAAGACGATGAAGGAACAATAAGTCTGAAGGAAGAAAGGTTCGTTCTAAGTACCTTCCATTCCGTACGCAACTACTTTATCTTTCACGCGTGAAGTTTGGTACTAGTTAATATAGATATCACACCGCCACAAGTCCCCATTCCATTGGTTCGGGTAATAGGCGAACGAACAATACTATATTTGTGGCGAGTATGTGAGGAGTTGCGTCACTTTGTGGGTTGCGTCATCGTACGTGACGGCTTGAGAATTTGTGGAGTGACGGCTTATTTGCGTCAATGTTTGACGGCTTGGTTGCTTTTGCGGTGGATAGATGGCGTCACGACTGCTTCGTGTGAAGGGTGCAGTTCCTTTGAACAGCCAGGGTCCCCAACGAAGGAAGAAAGGTTCGTTCTGAGTACTCTATCGACCACACCAAAACGATGGTCTACGCGTGATGTCTGGTACTAGTTTATAGAGATATTACACCACCACAAATCCATTACCCACGCACCTTCTTGATCAAAATACTGAATTGTAGTTTCGACCGTCTTTTGTCCCTCACTATGTGGTATTTTAGGAATTTTTACGGTTTCCTCAACATTAGCGTCTTCACCATTTTCCTTTATTTTTTCAATAACCATAACAGCAGCAGTAATTTCTGCATTGGACATTTTTCGTCCTGCTGGGTGCATTCGAGTTATCAGACTATCGGGTTATCGAGTGTTGAGTTTTCATGATTCTTTTATATTTTAACCTGGGAGCAGTCGCACCCTCGATAGCAACTTTAGTGATCGCTCGGAGTGGCTGAGTCACCCCAATCCTTTATTTATAATTACAGTCGGACCTCAGTATAACAAATTCCCTAAATCCCGAAAAAAAGTTCGTTATATGGAAAATTCGTTTTGTAGAGTTTCATCTTTCAATATACTTCATAAATCACATAAAACAAATTTTAAATTCATAAACACTATGTATTAATATATAAAGTAATTATTCCCATCTTTTTGTAAATTAATATCTATTTATTTTATACATGTTACCCATCAAAAAAAAAGAAAGAAAGAAGAACTGCAAGGAAACCAAGAAAAAAGAATGTCGAAGAATACACTGTATTTTCAATATTAATTTTATAGTAAAATTAATGAATTTTAAGGACATTTTCTAATTTAAAGCATACAAGTAATATTAAACATATATTATCTTACAACTGGGACACGAGACAACTCCATTGAGGATGAAAGGGGATAGCGAAGATTTTTCTAGTGAACTGGACAATGGGGGTTAAACATTGCACTTCTTGACAGATACGTCCATAACTCAATTGCTCTAGGCGAGTTAAGATCTAATAAAATTTCTTCAAGAGAAAATAACTTGAAATGTTAAGAAATACTTTAAAAATAGGGGGGGAATTGAATCATAAAAGAAAAAGCTCATTATATAAAAAATTCCCTTCGCTATAGAGAGGCTATTTTATGAAGAAAATCGTGAAATGTTCAAGGTTCCAGGAAAAGTTCGCTGTATAGAAAAATTCGTAATATAGAGGTTTTACTGTATTTTATTATACACGATAAAAATCGTAATCCCAGTGTATAATGTAATTAAGAGAAAGTGTACAGTAAAACCTGTTTTGTGCGGTAGATAGGGACCGGATAAATTAAATCACACAAAAAAATATTCGAAAATTTTATTAATTCTTACATACAAGCAAACAATTTCGTCAAAATACTACGGAATTTCTTTTATGCGGTGGAGAAGACCGCGTTAAAAAGTCGCACTTAGAAAATACTCCAATTTCTTAAAAAATTTATGAAAAAGTACTTCCATTACAATATAAATAATTAAATTACACGTGCAAACATTTTAAGAACATTTAGTTTATCTTTGTATACATGGAGAAGTTTCCAAAATGCACATACATATTTCGCAACTACTCTTTGTAATCCAAAGCGCTCATCTCCCTGTCATGAATAAGTTCAGAATTACTTTCGTCACTTAAAAATACAACTTCAATTGATTTATTTTTTGGCACCATAATGTATGAGATAAGTTTTTGCGACGAAGATCAGTTAGTCAGTTGCTAGTAAATGTCACGCGATAACCAGATATGCATTATCGAAGCTCTTTTTTTTTAAATTTCATACTCCTTTCGTAATTGAAATCTATTCTAGGAAAATGCTTTTCGAATTTGTTCGAAAGCTGTGTTCTTAAATATATTTTATCCGTTTTCAAAGAATTTTCTTCTTGTCCATCTTCATAATCTATCAAACTGTTGATAATGTCACTGTCATTGAATGTTTCGTCTTCAATCAAGCGCGGGCTGCTGGTGCGTTAAGAGAAAGCAACTGCGCGTGCATTGTCGGAAGATTGCTTATAATAAGTGAACAGAGCGTTTTGGGGTGTATATACTATATACATTGCAGTGGCGTAACGTACACCCCCGCGACTCCCGCCTCGTGGAGAGGGCAGGACTCTAGGTAGCCTAAGGTCTGACTAACGCCAAGTACGTAATTACCCAATTTATAAAATATTAAAGACAAAACCTGACTTTGCAAGGGGCCCTAACATTCTCCGTTACGCCTCTAGTACACTGACAGTAAACATTACAGTAGCACAAAAGCTGTTAAAATTCATATACCGCATTAAAAAAGATCTCACACAAAAAATCATGCAAATATAAAATCGCATAAAAAAGGTCCGCTCAAAAACAGGTTCTACTGTACCTATACCTTATCTTAAGAACTTTTCAATTTGAGAAAAAATCCAATCAATCTGAATTAAAAAGTTTCAAATTAGAGTGGTTTTAATAAAGGACACAAATCACACATACACTTTTCGTTAATATTACAGAAATGATACTTGCTGGCAAAATTGTCCTATTGTGTTCAAGTTATTGTAGTTTTATTGTCCTTTGATGATCGAGAGAGAGAGACAAATAGCATGTTGAACTTTTTCTTCCTTGTACCTTTTTGACATGGCGCAATATGTGTATCTTAGTTCATTTGTGGCTTCATATCCGTTTTGATGGAATTCTTAAGGTAGCATTTGAAAATCTTCCTTTATACTCAAACGTTTCGTGTTCATCTCTTTTCTCAAATTTACTTTTCATATCATGATCAATTTCCATTATTTCATCAGGTTTCTTTCCTGGGTTGATCAATTTCTTTTTCCGAAATTTCAACTTCATCCAATGGAGGTCGCAGATGCTCATTTATTTTTTTTTATAATCTGTTCATTTACATTTATAAACCATAGAGTCGTACAACACAACAATCAAACAAATGTCGTTCACCGGGGGAAAATGTAGCCTGTTAATAGAAAATATTTTGGAACAAAAGTGGTCGCGCGGAGAACTTAGTCGACCCAAATACTTTAAGATTGTAAAAGAACGTTTGTGTCATTCCCACGAAATTGATGGAGATATCCGACAAATACATTTTAGCTCCCATGAAGACTGTCATATAGGAGGATACTGACAAGGTCACTGGTAACAAACAATTTCCCCAGAATTAAAGATTTCGTGAGCCTGGGTTGACTGTGGTCGTATCCAGCCTCCGGACAAGAGTGATCACTCTTATCCGGAGGCTGTTGCTGGCTTATTTAGATACCACCACAGTACTCCCCCACCAGGGAGTCGGTGGATAGGTGAACAAACAAGATATTTGTTGTTATGGCGGCGAGCGCGCTAGTTGCTACTCTTGCGTCTAGCGAGTCTGGCAACTTTTTTTGCAGTGCCAAGTGATTCTGACGACTTTGCCTGATGCGTCAAGTGGGTCTGACGCCTTTGATTGATGCGTCAAGTAGATCTGACGGCTTTGGTTGGTCTTGTTGCGGGTAGATGGTTTCACGACAGATCAGGTTTTGCTTTTTTCTTTTCAGCCAAGGTCACCAATGTCGGTGATTAGAACCCGCGACCTATGGATTCGTAGCCGCGTAAAATACCACTAGACAAAAGTGATCACTCCTGTCTGGAGGCTGTTACTGGCTTATTTAGATATCACGTGCATCACGTGACCATTCCCGGGTTAAGGGATAATAGAAATATAAAGATCATATATCTATACTGTGCTATTATGTCCATTATTTCATTTACAAAACATTAAAATCGAGAGAAATTGTGTAAGTTTTAAATATCATGAGATCACAAATAAATGAAAAAGGAAGTATTGATTTTTAATATTGGATTTGCAATTGTAAAAGAAGTATTGGGAAATACCTAGTTGCTACACGGAATTCAGCAAGTAGTTCTGAATAAATGCTTGAAATTTTTCCTTTTTTTTCTGGTAATTTGTAATACTTCTCGCATTAAATGTGAAAGAGGCATCTTTTTTTCCCTGTCTTTTGTATCTTTGTTCTTAAGCCTTTTGAAGCGTAAGATTTCTTCCGTACAATTGAATTTATCGGTTTTTGAAAAGTACTTTCTCTTGGCTAAATGTATTGAAATAAACTTAAGAAGCCTTTAAACAAGAGAAGGTTTTTTTTAAAGTACACAAAGCTTTGGCTTGCACATTTTGGCTGTTGTCCTATTTTAGTTTTTAAAAAATGGCTTTTTTTGTGTTCTGTTAGCTTTGAAGTGTTTTGAAACCTCACCGTACCCGCATATTTTCATTAACTGTTTCCACAGTTTTCAAAAGTTTTGATTGAATCAAAACCTTTTTAGGATCTTTTTATCGTTGCTTTTTAAGATCATTTTTTCATTGTTCCTCTGTGCATAAAAACTCTACAAAACTACTGTGATCAAAAAGATCCCCGGATTACTGGCACAAATTACTGTCAGTTTTATGGATCAGAATTTATCACGTTTCTTTCCAAGTGTCATCCAATTTAATGTATGTACATTTACTAGGTTTTATTGTAATCCTCAGATCATGCTTTAAAGAGTTTTTTGGGGAGAAATCCTTAAGGATTTGTATTGAATTTCCTGTTTTTCAATTGATAAACTCAAAACGGTGATCACTAAGTAGTTTCAACTCTGAAAATAAAAATAAAAATCTCGTGTTTGGCGTCACGCACCCATTTGCACACACGAACAACATCATATTGCGAATAATACGAGATGTGTCCCGAAACTAAGTTCGCTAAGTACTTTCGTTCTACCGTAACCGTAGTGAGAGTATCGGAATTCAAACATTATGCAAACGTCTCTTTGGTTGATTGTCATTTCACACGCCATTACAACCAGAATGGATTGTTTTTACACAAGTTAGTAGAGCTTTCAAAATGCTTAAGACGATTGAAAAACCCCACAAACTGTGAAGTGGTTACTGTATTCTGTTTTTAGAGACGCAAGGAATGTTAAATAAATTCATTGTCAAATTGTAAATGTTTATGGTGAAAATATAATGAGTGATGGGATAGTGAAAAAGTGGATTGAACAATTTAATGAGGGGTGCACCAATGCTCATGACGAAGCATGGTATGATTGAAAGAGTGAATGAGAAAATTCGTGAAAATATAATGAGTCATGGAATGGTAAGAAAGTAGATTGGACAATTTAATGAGGGGTGCACCAATGCTCATGACGAAGCATGGTTTGGTTGATGGCTTGATTGAAAGAGTGAATAAGAAAATTCGTGAAAACAAACAGTTGAAAATAAAATTGCTTTGTGATGAGTTTCCACTAAGAACTATCCTGCAATGCCACTCTTCACTGGCAGTATCTTTCTATGAAGAGGGTATAGACAAGTTGGTTTATTAATATTATAAATGTGGTAAATATGATGGTAATTACATAGAAAAATTATTTCCGACATGCTCTTTCATGTAAAAATAAATTTTGTATTAAAAAGAGATTTTCTTATTAGAGTTTTCCCAAAACGGTAATTATTTTCCTGGCACGCCTCGTAATAGGTTTGTGAGGAGGTGTATTATCGAGACACATTTGACAATAGAACCTGGTTGCACCTTATAACTTTTGATACTTAATTCGTCGTGTGTTGCAACGTCGATAAACATTTTGATGAATCTCGAATTTAGATTGATTAATATTTTAATTCTCAGAAAAAAATAGGTGCAAAAAGAGTTATTCCAACAAGCATTAGAAAATAATTGTGAAAAATCCACGTCGATTGCTTAACATTGCACTCTGAAAAAACACAAATACTCCTGTCGATATTTCTCGTAATTTTAAACAACACTCAAGGAATAAGGAAATCACCGAGATGTTCCCCACTGAAAATGCGAGGAGTAAGAAACTTCCCTTTTCTGCAAAATGAAGTTTGATTTTTAAACATTCCTAAAACGGTGATTAGAATACGATATCTTCTGTAGACAAATAGATGAGTCGAAAGGACTCGAGTGTAGATCAAATTCAATATTTCTCGAGTTGGAAGATATCTTATGTGAATTTATTGCTAACAGAAGAGTAAACAGAGTTAGGTTGCTCACAGAATTGGTATCGAAGTATTCACCTTTGCATTTGCACCATAATTACACCTAATCTAAAGGATGATTTTATGCATCATAGCACTGGAAAATTGATTTAATTTAGCACTTTAAACTATGATAAACTTCATAACGATGTTGCCTCCAGATGACGATTTGGCTGTCTTTCCAAGAAAGGGAAGTTACTGTACATGAAAAACATGCGTAAGGGATTATTGTCCTGAAAATAATCCCTTGTAGGATTGTTGAAGTAAAGAAACAATGAAGACCGAGTGTTGTTTTTCTTCAGGAAAACATGGTAGTGTTAATTTTAAAAAGTACATCCGAACTCCAGACAGCCTATTGTAATGTACAAGATGTGACAATTAAATTCCAGGGCTGCGCATGCTCTAGCCGTTAGGCTTAATATAAAGGGATGGGAATGGAATAGAGTTGACCTTAACATTTCCGGTGTGGGTGGCACGTTATTCCATCCTTCTATCTAGTTCAGTTTGTTTTTTATCCTTGCTTGAGAAAAATGTTGTTGTGTCGAAGTGTCGAAACGTAAAAATCAAGCTGCGCATAAATTTGAAATTCCTCGTGAAATTTTTTAAGAAATTCCAGCGGAATGTTTTAAATTGTTAAAGGAGTGTTTAAAGATAATTGCAGGACTCATGGTCAAATTTTTGAATGGCACAAATGATTTTCGGAAGATCGGGAGGTTACTGGAGAAGAACTTTCTTGTCGATCTGAGACATCAAGAAGAGGAGATGCTCATCGTTTTTGTTCGATATTAATGCTCCCATCATGATTGAATGGGTATCTCGAACCCAAATGGTAAAACAGCAGTACTACATTGATGTCCTGAGAAAGTATAGCCAAAGAGTGAAGAAGAAAATACAAGATATGTAAGGCAACAACACTTGAAATTTGCACCAAGACAGCACCTTGGTGCACTGTGCTCTCTGTAAAACAGTTCTTGGTGGACTAACGTATTACTGTGCTCGAACATCCACCGTACTCACCAGATTTCACACCATACGACTTCTACCTGTTTTTTTAAGATAAAAATGCATTGATGGGAACACATTTACAGGCTGTAAGACAGGCGAAGGTAAGACGGCACACTTACTGAAGATGGTGACACCTAATGAGCAGCAGTACTGCTTTGAGCGGTGCAAAACTCATATGTAGCTATGTATTAATAGGGAAAGGAGAGTATGCTGAAGCGTATTAAAAGGTATTTGTACATTGATTTCAATAAAACTAATTTGTAAGACTAGTCCGGTTATTCAATTGTCACTGTAGTATATATTGATGAATAATAAATTAAGTATGCCAAATGGAGAAAAATACCTAAATGGTATCTATAAATGAAATTTTTCGATGTTTCAATTCCTCAATCGGTACAGATGCGAGCGAATCAAATATTTTAAGTTTAAGTGAGATCTAGTTAGGGTAAAAAAAAATTTTCCAAAGAAAAAAAAAGAATTTCTGCTAGTAAATGCACAAGATTAAAGACATAAGCTTTTCATATATTACTATTCTGTTCCAGTCATGACATACGAATTACAGAAGCAAAAATTCCCCATTCTGTTAGACTGCATTAACTTCATTAAATCCCCAAAAGCAAATTCTAATTTGGTATTCTACATATGTCAATTCAAATTTTTCAAAAATCACAGTTTCATAACAATATCAAGGATTAAGAAAACAACTTATATCGCTTTTCCCATTTTAGGATTACATAAGTACAGTTTTCTTATTTCCCATTTTCCGTTCCTCTCTCTTGTTTTCTTTATGCTAGGAAATGAATTTGTAAAATGAAATTCAAACAGCTAATTCGAAAGAAAATCGTTCGACCTTCATCTTCTTCGAACTAGTTAAATCCAGTAAAATCCACGAAATTGTTATTTCCTCGAGCTGGTAGTTGACTGAAGAATAAATATTTCTGTAATGTTCTTCTTCATTTTATCTTAATTCTTGTTTAGGTAAAAAAAGGATTTTGCTCTCTTAATGTAAGATGGATTCTTCATGGGTTATATTTTACATCAGCAAACATTAGTTTTGGAAATAGGGTTAGCATAATTTCTCGAACACGCTTGGCATTTTACTATGGAACTATTTAACAAAATTGTAAAGTTTCCTTAATAATTTTAAATTATAAATTTTTAAGGTTTTTAATTTTTCTATTTTTAGGATATTTTATTATTTATTGACATTATCATTAGGTAATCTTTGAAAATCAT
The DNA here is from genome assembly GCA_019973935.1 of Trichonephila clavipes. NCBI lineage: Eukaryota > Metazoa > Arthropoda > Arachnida > Araneae > Nephilidae > Trichonephila > Trichonephila clavipes. Next base: position 365,052 of record BMAU01004138.1, on the reverse strand, counting down.
CTTTAAAAAAATACTTTTAAACTTAACTGCTTGTGAATGTTTAACTATCATTTCTAGAATATTACTGTGAAAATCGTTTAACACGAAACTGAGGGTTGTGAAATACGTTTTCGTGTTAAAAGATATTACAAAAAAACATATTCAATAAAATTTAATGTATTAAAGTACACTTAATTTACATAGATGTGTATGTATGTATGTATTTAATAAAAATAAATGAAACAAATACATTCACAAGAACTTCATGAAATTTAATACGAATTTTTTTTAAAGTTTTTTGAAAAAAAAACATTTATCAAGTTTTTTGGAAAATAATCTAATAATTCTCTTTACATTTTCCTTTTCAGCATCAAATTGTTCGATATTGTCTATTTTTTTCGTTTCGCTATTAGAATATGCGCCTAAATGACTATGCATACTTTTCATGATGTTCCTCATTTCGGAAGGTGGGGGAACAGGAGTTGTATTATTCATTTAATTTTCGTCGTAGAGAAATGCATCGATGGCACTTTTTGAGCTTTGAACAAACTCCAAAATGTCTTTGTCTGCCAAATTGGAGCTGTACACACATTATCAACATCTATTGCAACGGACTCTTTCGATAATACAGTAGGACAGTCCAATAATGCAGAAACATTTCATTAAGTGTCTGGTGTTTTCTGTATTTTGTTCATTCCCACAATGGAAATTTTTCATGTTAAACGATTTTTGTTTAAGTGGAAAAAAATGCATAAAAATACTTAGCAGTTTACGGGGACCGTTGTTTTATTTCGTGTTAACCGATATTTCGTCTTGAGCATTTTCGCGTTAAGCCTATTTCACTGTACCGGATGTTTCTAAAAGAATATCGGAGTTTTAACGCTTTCTAGTGTTCATTACATATAACATATCAGTATGATTCATACATCGAATGAAAGAGCAACTGAAACAGTTTTGTTTGATGACATGTGTGCGCGAAACGTGTGCTAATTTTTCCCCTTTCTCGCCGATCAGCACGCTAGTAGAAAATGGCGACTAGTAAACAAAAAGCTTTTTGTGTTCTCCAGTTTGCAAAGACAAAATCTGCTATTAATGTGCAACGAGCGTTCCGTATTAAGTTCGGTTGTCAACCTCCAAAATGATAATAACATTCTTAGGTGGTTTCATCAGTTTGAAATGACTGGCTGTCTTTGTAAAGGGAAAAGTACGGGATGACCATGGCTGTAACTGGTGACCAACTGCAAATGGTTCTGCCTATCTTGATGCTCTACAACTATGGCTATTTTCTGAATTGGAAGAAAGTGAAACAAATAACTTCATTTGACAGCAGGATGGTGCACCAGCTCACTGGCATCTCTCAGTACGTGATTGGTCAAATATCACTGTACCCAATCAATGGATTGACCGCAAAGTGCCTCCCGATAAAGCTTGTATCGCATGGCCCCCACGTTCAGCCGATCTGACGCCATGTGACTTTTATCAGACGGGGCTCAAAAAGGATTGTGTGTACGTTCCTCTGCTACCAGCTGACCTTTCAGACTAAAGACACATGATTGAAGCAGCTGTTGCAAAATTTCCTCAGAGACACTGAAAAAAGTTTGGGATGAACTCGCTTATCGACTTGATTTGTGCCGTGTGACGAATGGGGTTCACATTGAACGTTTGTAAACTTGTATGGTAAAACTGTTTCAGTTACTCTTTCATTTTTTCAATCTATACTTCTAACTTATATGTGAGGAGTAGTATAAAGCGTTAAAACTTCCATATTCTTTTAGAAACCTCCAGTATCTAAAATAATACGTATATTTATTATACGTATATTTTTTATATTTATAACAGCTTTATGTTTTAGTTTTAGATAGTTTTCTGCAATCAGTGTTGCCAATAATTATTTTTATAGCCCAATAAATAAAACTAGCTTTACCAAAACAGATTTTAAGGTCTGCGAATCAAGTTCTAAGGAAAAAAATTAATTTTAAGAGTGAGATGCCATTTCAGGAATTGTCCTCGTCACTTGGATGGAGTTTAAAATTCCAGGTTTTGCTTTGTTGACAATTCTCTCCATAATATTCATTTTTTTTCTATAAGAAAAATTAGGTCTATATAATAAAAATTAGGAATACCCAAAACACAGATACACAATGTTATTCTATTTCTTTTCAAATTAATTGTCCCTGCAAAAAAATTTTTAATGTGTTAAAGCATTGCAATTGATTTTTCCAATCTCAGTTTTTGTGTCTTTTTTTATCCCCAGTTATTTGTCCAGTATATAAAATACAATCTATGCTTAAAAGGTAATTACGTCAATTATCACTAAATGACTGGTTGTTGGCTTTCTTAAGTCTTTCTGTACGAACAGCTTTCATATTGAAAGTGATGACATTTACAAATATAACCAAAGAGAAATTCTCTCCATTTTATTAATTAACATGGTTCAAAGTGAAAGATTCGAAGCTTTAATTTACCACACCAATTGAACAAATATAATAAATCTAGCTATTTTTGAAAAGATTCTTGTAAGCCTGACTTATATTTAAAGAAAAATTAATACTAACAATTAATATTAAAAAAATGTTTAAGTCCATTCCTACTTAGGTCAACAAAAAATTTCTTTATTTTACCTCCTTTTTATTAAATAGTTACAATTAACACAAATATGTATATACATATGACAGAGTCAGAACATTAAGTGGTAATTAATTTTATTAATTATCATTCAAGTATCATATTGTCATCCAAAACAATCGTGTCTGTAAAATTTCAGTTCAACTGAATGCTTTAAAACGTGAGAAAAAATAATTTTCAACTTTTTACACAAGTCGCCAAAATGGTCGCTAAGTCGCCAACGTGGCTGTGTTTGTAATTCTTTAAATAATTAGTTTTAATCAATTAATTTTTATTAATTATTATCTAATTACTGTATTGGAATCCAAAATAATCATGCATATAAAATTTCAGCTCAATTGAGCGCTTTAAAATGTATTTTATTAACGCGCAATTGAAAATTCCACCTAGATAAATAAATAAATACATACATAGAGAGTGTGAGTTATAATAGTATGTATTGAAAAATGAGTTTTCCCATCCCTACTGTGATTATACGTTCCCATATTGGAAATTGACATTTCAAAAGGCGATACTTAAACTAAGTTTGGAGAGCATTATTAAGGCACTTAAATTCGCCATTTTGAAAGTTCATGAAAATTTTATTTGATGGAATTGTAAAGACTAAATTTCAATGATCTGGCATATTTTAAAAGCCTTCTTTATCCATTCGCATAATGATAACTGTGTGTGGGCGAGGGGACATCCTTTTCAGAATTTCCTTTGAGGATAAATGAAATATAATTTTAATCCAAGTTGAGTTTTCTAAAATTTCGTTCTTAAGTTTCATGCACTGAACCATAACCTTAAGTAGTAGTAACAACCTTAATAACCTTAGTAGTAGTAAGCATTTCTCATGAATAGATAACCTACCTTTTAATAGCCGGATTTTTGTACTTGTTCTGAAAATTTGGCTTAGAAACTGATGATTGAAGAAATTTGCAGAATGTAAGGAGTATTTTGTATAGCGTTCACAGTAGCTTGTCGAAATCAAAGGACGAGTGATAAATAGGATTTATTCAGAAGTGTTTGCTTCTTTTAGCTCTAATTGACTTTTTTTTATCTCTGTATAAAAAAGAAAAGAGGCTCACTCACTCACCACGACATCTCCCGAACAAACAGACTTGAAATCTAGCAGACATGATCCTTTTCTCTAACGGGTTTGGAGAAACTCGATTTCGAATGGTGTTGGAGAGGATGTACAGAAAGAAAAATCTCATTTTTGAAATATTAGATCTTCGGACTCGACATTTAGCTAGCCTGTTTTTTTGCTGTTGTTGTTGAGTAGCAAAGGGATATTATACGTAAAAAATAAACCCATTTTTGAACTCTTAGACAGACCTTAAATTTTGCAATCATGTTTTCTATGTTTAATACATATTCACCAATAAAGAATTTTCAGAAATTGATTCTGCGGTGCATGCCACTCTCGCCTGCACCTGCAACTTGGCGGAATGTGGCAACCCTGTGCCAGTGCATATAAACTCATTCGCTCAAAGACTGTTAGTCACTTCCAACTAGCTCGGTCAACTAAGGACCGTGGATGTTTTTGATTTAATTTAAATAATTATTATGGTAAATAAAAGATGTTTTTTACTAAATGCTCGCCCAACAGTCATTTACATTGGTGACCCTGGCTGCCCAAAAGAACCACACCCTTTGCGCGCAGCAGTCGTGGCGCCATCCATCCGCCGCAAAAGCAACCAAGCAGTCAGACAAATGACGCAATTCAGCAGTCACACCACAAAGCTGTCTCAAACAAACGACGCAACCCACACAAGCCGTCACGCACGAATGACACAACTGCTCACACGCTCGCCACGAATATGATATCGTTCGTTCACTTATTCGCTGAATCACTGGCATGGGGGTAGTATGGCGGTGTGATATCTAAAGAGTGTTTTTTTCCAGGTATAGAAGTTTAAGTTGGCATTACTTTCCAAGATGGCGACCGATTTAAAAGCTGAACAACGCTTTCAAATTGTGCAATTTTATTTCGAAAATAATGCTTCTGTGCGGAATTTTCATAAGCTAATTTTGTTTAGCGATGAAGCTCACTTCTGGTTGAATGGCTACGTCAACAAACAAAACTGCCGCATTTGGAGTGAAGCTAATCCACAAGTGTATGTCTAAACACCGTTACATCCAGAAAAACTGACTGTTTGGTGTGCTTTATGGGCTGGTGGAATCCTTCTTCAAAAACGATGAAGGCCACAACGTTACAGTCAATGGTGATCGGTATAGAGCCATGATTACTAACTTTTTCATTCCTGAATTGAACAATCATGATGTCTAGGAGCTGTGATTCCAACAAGACGGCGCAACATGTCACACAGCTCGATTATTTATTGAAAGGCACGTTTGGTGACCGCCTAATTTCACGTTTTGGACCTGTGAATTGGCCTCCAAGATCTTGTGATTTAACACCGTTAGACTATTTTCTGTGGGGCTATGTAAAGTCATTGGTCTATGCGGATAAGCCACAAACGCTTGACCATTTGGAAGACAACATTCGCCGTGTTATTACCGATATACGGCCACAAATGTTGGAAAAAGTCATCGAAAATTGGACGTCCAGATTGGACTACATCCGAGCCAGCCGTAGCAGTCATATGCCAGAAATCATATTTAAAATGTAATGCCACAAGGTTATCTTTCGATTAAAAAAAATTCATGTCAATCGAATAATACATCGTTTTTTATTGCAATTTAAAGTTCTATACCTCTAAAAAAACACCCTTTATATAAACCAGTACTAGTCATTACGCAAAGATGATCGTTTTGGTGTGATCGATAAGGTTCTCACGTTAGGAACGGAAGGTGCCTGGTTCGAATCCTTCCTACCACTTTATAAGGTTGCCGGTGCTCAAAGGGCCTTTTACATACATATAGTTTTTTAGAAATTCAAGTCCTGTCCCCTTTAAATCAAGAGTTGAGAGCCATAAAGTTTTTCTGTACTTATCAAATCTTAATACTAGAATTCAGTTATCAATAACGTAAAAACAATGTTTAGTCAATCTATATTATTCAGTTCCTAGTCATGTGGACAGGTAAGGGCTAGTAAATCATATTTCTTTAAAAAAATTGCTATTTTTTTGTATAATCTAGCAATATATACAGTATTTAAGATGCTAAATTGTAATGCTGTGGTAGATTGAAATGTTTTTTGAATTATTTTTTCTAGTGAGTTTGAATTCAGTTGTTTTTTTTTTTAGCGCGGAAATATTAATTTAGAAAACTAGAGTTTATACAAAATTGTCTGCATGTGTATAATAGGTCTATCTTGTGTAGTTCGATATATAGGCAAAGCAGGGTATAATTTTAAGAAATAAGTGTTTTAGAAATGTAAAATAATTAAGTTTATATTAAGTTAAAACATTTATTCTCACTTAGTTTTCAAAAAAAAAAATTTTTTTTTGCTTCAATTTTGTTTAAGAAATTCAAATTAAGTTTGTTGAAGAGTTTTCAGATATTTATAATCGAATGTGTTTTAATGGGACATTTTAGTAGTATTAAACTTTTTCAGCCATTGGCATTCAACTACTGATTTGGGTGAGACTCGGTCTCTAATTAAAACCCCTTTTTTTCGATCAATCATTTTCAGCAATTATAATTCAAAAACAAAGAAGGCAGAAACTTTATTATACGTTACAAAAATATCGGTGGACATTCATTAAATGTGAACTGAAATGAACTATTTTAAAGTTTGACATAACCTTATCAGCATTAGCTCATTAAAAAAAGTGTAGATTAAAAGTGAGGATTCATGTTATGCTTCGAACATTTTTTTAAAACGGATTAAAAAATTCAGAAATGATAATACAAATTCTTTAATTATATTTTCCTCGAGCAAAACTTTTTCATAACAGAACTGTAAAAAATTGAGGGAGTACATGCTATGCTTCATCACTTGACATGGTTTATTTAAAAAATTTCTAATAAGTCTAAAATTCATATACTTTGCTTAGGATCATTCGGAACTTGTATTCACTAAAAAGATTGCTTTTAGAGTCTATTAATAATATATTATATATATATATACTTCAGGATAACCTTTTTATTGGTTTAAAATTATTTATGATGCAATTGGTTTAACTCATGTAACGTCATATTCACATGATGAATCCAATTATATGCAATCTCGAGTTTCTAGTCAATCCGTTGTTGCGCCTCACTGTTGCCAACTTTTGTTTTTAAATAGTGCACATTTGTACAGAATAATGCACATATCTAAGCAAAATGCACTTGGTTAAATCTCTTAACTGCCTGTTAAAAGTTAAGCAATTCGCTCCCCAGTACTACAGTTCATCACTCAAGCGTATGTATGCAGTGTATTAGGGGGCAGATAAACAAATTTTTCTCTAAAATAAGTAAATGAACCATAGCCACTGCCAAGGTCATCTTTCTGCGTTTCAAAGCCTTTGGAATAGTTTAATTGATTGCAGCGCAAAGAATAGAATTGTATTTCGGAAAGACGCATATATACGTCGGAGGCCCTTTATGCCCCGGCTGCAGTTAAGAGGTTAAAAGTACTGTATAATATTAGTTGTTTCTTTTAATTTTTGTTCCTCAAAAACTTTTTAGAGGTTTTTATACTTGGGAATATTTACTCAGTTTTCAAATCCGAAATTTTATCTCGCTTTTGAAAGTCTAATGGAAGCTTTGAATTCAGCAAAAAAACACACGTGATTAAATTTATCATGTGATCGCCAAAAATTAATTTTTGGGGTTTCTTTTTTTTCACTTTTTTCTTATCTTTATACCAAAAGGAATTACATATGTTAAAAAAAATTGTGAATAGTTTATCTTTAAAACTTCAAGAACAGTTATACAGAATCCAATTGTGTAGTTTTAAAGGGTTCCTTACAAAATCAAATTAGTAAGTGAAAAAACGAAAAAAAAGTATCTAGAAGTTACGATAACTTTCATTGATTACTTTTTTCAAGGAACTTAATGCTTCAATTTTTCCAATGCAATTTATTTTCTTGCTGAAAGGTCATCACGCACTGCTGAAACTTCTAGTGGTATTTACTGAATACCGCTGCTTCCGAAATTCATAAGAAAAAATACATACAGCAAATAAAAGCCTTCAATACACTTCTTATAATAAGAAAAGGCTTTAATGAAATATTTATCAGCTTTTCATATAACCTATTCGACAATCTTATTAACATAATCTAATATGTTATCTGACAAAATAAATTGAATCTCATAAATCTTTTATTTTAAACTTACCACTGAATTGATTAGTTTTTGTAAAAAAATAGAATAAAATTTCCTCACCCACATTACATATTTTTAAAATTCCACAACAAAAAGTATATATATATAGTGTTAAATATCTTATTGGCAGATGATATTTGTGGAGACATTAGTGACCATTTTAGATCGAAAAGTAGAATTTTATTTTTAAAAAATCTAATCACACACACACACACAACAATACTGCTTTAAATAGAGCTACACAAATATATAATAATGAAAAATACTATGACAAACAAATAATTCATATAACAGCTACTCTGTAGAAATTGGTAAGGCCTACTTTTGTATAGCAGCCCAGGTGATCAAGAAGTCTTAAGACATTATTGACGGTGGCGGCAGATCAAGGGAGCAGGAAGACAAAAATGCAACCTAGTGGATGAAGATGAAATCTTGAATATCACGTGGCACGTGTGGTCACTTATTCTTGGAATGCGGCTGAGGCAAGAGGGCTGTGGGTAGCCCAGTGGTTAAGATATCGGATCACATGGCAGGCATGTCATGAGTTCGAGCCCAGTACCACCAAAGACCCGCCGTATAGGGCAGCGATGCACGTTAAATCTGTCGAGAGCTGAAACGTCCTCCCGTTGGTGTGGTGTGGTAGTTAGGAGAGGGGGTGCCAGCTCAGGTGTCGTCCACGTCACTTGAACATGGTTCAAAATTACGTGGTCCGTCGCCAAAAGCCCTCGTGTAGCTGAACAGTGCGACGTTAATATTCACTCACTCACTTGCGGCTGAGGCCAGCTCTGAAGGTGAGTAAGAACAACTGGTTCAAAAGTCTAATGTACCAAGCATTTTTACTGGTAATTGTAAAAATAATGAGCACCTCACATGGAGTGTGAAATACATTACCACACCATAACTGTAATACCGGGTGCAGGATCAATACAGTGATACATAAAGCAGCCCATCCGGAATAGTGATTAGTGATGCTGGTTGCAGTGACGAAGTTGCCTAGGTTCGATTGTTACGAGAAGGCATGTGGCCGCGGTAGCCGAAGTAGTTGGGTAAATTTACGGGTTCGAGTGATTGTGCAGCGATGCACGTTAAATCTGTCGAGCTGAAACGTCCTCCCGTTGGTGTGGTGTGGTAGTTAGAGATGCCAGCTCAGGTGTCGTCCACGCACGAAACTCATCTTCGAAAAGTTGCAGTGCGACGTTAATATTCAATCAATCCATACGAGAAGGCATACGAAGTTGTAAAATTAACCCCGTATCGCCCTCAGGCGTCTCAAATTGCAGTCCCTCAAAATTGGATAGAATGAAGAAAAATCAAACTATCGTTTGCATTTTGCTCAAAGTTGTGGCCAAAATGACAGATGTAGTTTCGCCTCCTTTACTACAAAGAAATTGATGGTCTCGATCTGTCGATAAGGTGGGATTAGTAACAAGCAATGGTAAAGCAGCCTCTCTACACAGTGTCTCTGAATCCAATCATCGTGGTGTTGCAGGCAGAAACATAAATCGACATGTCGGAGTATTTAGTTGCTCGTATGCGCCGTTCAATGCCTCGTTGTGTACTCGAACATTTGTAGCTTTGTGACTAAAGTAGTCGCAGCAATGATTGGCCTTGTGGACATTTCACTGTGTTGCAAGCAACACCAAATAGTCAGCGTCATTTGTTATGCAACGGACCGCATTTGTTGTGAGAAACTTTTTGAAGTAGCAGAGGGATCCAACATTGCCATGTGGATACGGTATTATAGTGGTCATGGTGACGAACTCGTGACCAGCGTTGTCGAGTTGCACGTTCGAATCCTAATGCTACTGAAGACCCTTCGTGTACTTTTAATTTGTAGTGGATCAGTCCTCTCGTTGGTGCGGTATGGAAATTCGGAGAGGAGATTCCAGCTCAGGTGTTGTCTTCGTAATTAACCGTGGTTCCGAATTACGAGATCCTTCACCAACAGACCTCGTTGTTGCCTTATGTGTGACGTAAATAAACATTCACCTATCATTGCCATGTCATCACGTGGTGGTGTGCGGAGAAGCTAAGGCAATAGATTCTGTCTGTGAGACGTTCCCTCTTGCATCCATAGATTACAGTTTCAAATCCCGGTTGCTAGGTTACGTTCGATACTATCACTGTTTTCTCTTTCAAAAGGATATTACCTATTCTTTATAAACAATTTTTCCTCGGTTAAAAGCGGAAACATACTCGCAGGCATTTGCGAGAGATATGAAACCTGCTAACACAAAACAATCGCAAGAAAAATCTATTCCAATACTTCAAAATGATATTATGCTATCCTTTTGAAAATGACTTAGTCTTTTCAGACTTTTCGAACTTTTCTTTTATGGTTCAACACGCATTTATGACGTGCTAAGTACAAACTGGTGGTACTTAAATAACACACGAAATATTCTACTCTTAGGAAAGGAATTTTCAAAATGGTGTGAACTTAGCAATAGGCTTTCAAAAGTTATGAAAAAATTCTGTTCGACTTTACAGGATTTAGAAGCTCATTTTTCATTTCTGCGAGGGCAAAAGATTAATTCAAAAAAGTTTAGGGGATTACTAATCCAAAAACCCTTTTGTATCTGCAATACCTATGGGAAAATTCTCGCATTTAAATTATTGCTCTGAAGTCACTGAATAAATGTTTTGTTTTTTTTTCGTTTCTGATTAAATTTTTTATTTCGAAAAAAATTCAATGAAAATTATTTAACGTAGAATGCAATTTTTATTTTATATTTTATATGCGCCTTTGAAATAAAATCCCCTTAAGAGAGTTGAGGGAGTCTCTGTAAGAACTATTATGCGTCTAAAAACTCAATTCCATTTCAATAAATGAAAGAATAAGGATTTAGAAAAACGCTACATTTCTTTGCGAATGTCTTTATTCCTAAGAAAAAAATAACTTCAAGATGAAATACGTTGTACATGTATTGTCACAAAAAACACTTTTCACGTGCAGTAAATAAGTAAATAATGAAGAATTAAATGCTGAAATGAATCAGCAAAATAAATGCTGAAAAAAAAGATTTAGATGTTTTTATCTGTACTGCTAATAAAGAATCACTTGTGATTTGTTGATTTTTCTCTTTTTTATTCTAATTTTTTTTCTATTTTTATTATTTCCATGCTATTTTCGATGAAAAAGTAACTTTCATAGTTTGTATCGCCTAAGAATTCGAAATGTTATTCTTATTTATTGCATTCCATAGAAATCTCTGGGGAGAACAAATTGATTCTTTTTTCAATTGGGTTTCTTAAGAGCAGAATTACTTCTTTGTCGAAGGATTTTCTTTGTTGAAAAAACTAAATTAGAAATCGTATAATCCCGTTGAGTATTCGAATGCAAAGTATAACTTATAGTGAAAAGGATATTACCTTGCACAATAGACTTGGTTTTCTTTGTAAATAACTTTCTTGATTTAATGCTATAAAATGAACAAAAAATAAAATACATTTCAGATGATTCATTTGCATTCTTTTCCAAGAAATCAAAAATTTAGAAGAAGTAAAAATGTATGTATTTTAAACAAGAATGCAAAGAGTCTTTGAAGAATGTCTAAGAAGACATTATCTAAATTAATTTTTTATTCGGTTTTTTTTTTTTTTTAATAATCATGCTAAAATATATTAAATTAGGTTTCTTATATTTCGTTAAACTTTATAAAATGAAAATGAAAATAGCTTCAAAACACATCATCTTTACATGTGCTATTCAACGATAAAGTTCAAATAAAGGAAAATAAATTCCACATTTCAGAACACCATTTCCCACTTTATTTAAACTTATATAACTGTATACTTTTCTGTTTTTTTCATTCATTTCTTCCATTATTATGCTAATAAAGTGATTTTTGTTGAAGAGAATGGTGAATATAAAAAAAGATTTGGATTCTTCTGTATTCAAGAAAAAAATAAAGAAAAAGATTAAAGGTAGCTGATGATTATTAGAACAAATCACTTTAAGACTATTTTTGTTCGTCTTTTTTTTTTACAAAAAACTCATAACTGCTCACTTTAATTTTTAAAAACATATTTATGTATTATGCATGAAATTTATTTTGTTCTTAATACTCTCTAGAAATATTATTTTATAAATAAGATTATTTTCCTTTTTTGGTACAATTTTAAAATATTAATTGATTAGGTTAATCGTCGCATTTTTTATTAAATTTCTTTGGGATTCAGATAATGATTTAGATTTCTATTTGTTTGAAAAAAGCAGCTTACATCTGTACCTGTATGATAAAAATAAAACGTAGTAAATTTAAACTTCACATTTTTATGTATAATTTCAATATTATTTTTTCTATTTATTCTTTAAATAATATTCTAAAAATGTTTCCCCTTCTTTTACCTTTTGTTTCATAATTTGTATTATAATCGCACCATATAGTTACAATTTATTTATTAGAGTAATTATAATTATAACAAATGTGGTATATTTTTGAACCATTACCTTTCTTACATTTAAAAAAGCAGTTGTGTGTAAAAGCAGAAGGAATGTAATGCTGAAAAGAAGAACGTGTTAAAAATCTTCCATTTCTTTCTGTTCAGGCGTTCACACTATTCGGGGAGAGAACGAGAAACACACACATATTCGTTAATCTAATAATCGTAGTATTAGTAAGAGAAATATATAAATAAAAAAATTTTGTAGAGAGGCGTAATTATGAATTTATCTTTCTCTCTATAGTATATATCCCTATGTTTTTATGTTAGTGAAATAATACTAAGTCTTCCATTATAGAATTAAATCTTGACTCTTATTCATTCCTATGATACTTGTATGTAGATTTAATTTGATGTATTTAAATTCATTTATATATACATAAAAATTGATCCAAAATGTTCTGAAATGAACCTATGTTTCGTATTAATGTTGTTAGGAAAATCAAAAGGCCTTGTAAAACTCAACTTTTATTTATACTGATTGCAATATCTCAAAAGTCAACGTCAATAGGAGTGAAATAAAACTCAACCCCTAACAGAATATAGTAATGATTTATACTTAACTTTGAACGAACAACCTTCGAATCTCATAATCATAAAATTAGTTTAAACTGAATTCAGACACCAGCTACACTGAGACGACTCGTACGTAGCTTCACGAGCTTCAGTCTAACTCTCCAATCACAGTTCAAACAACCTACGATCTTCAAGTTAACATTATACCCTACAGCCTCAAACACATCCTAACAATAATAAGCTCCTTGCCCCCTACTTTTTTATTTTAGATCTATATTAATAGCAACCTTAATCTGCATATCATAGTTCCTTCATAAGTCGAGGCTTTAAAAACAAATTATATTTCCCAGTGTGTTAATTGAAAATGCGTGAGAACCCGCCACTATATACATAATTATTATAAGAATTTTTTCTCTGTTTATATTAAATTAGAAGAATTTAAACTCCTAAATATGTATATGCGTAATAATTCGCGTTAATTTTCTAATGAGAGTTTTTTAAATTTGTAAAGATCTTGAGGACTTCTGGACTTCACGTAATTAATTGACTTTAAGTTTATCCACCTAACAAGATTTAATCGTAACTTTAACACTTAAAAATTACGTATTCATCGTTTTTTTAGATTATTCGGTATTTAAACCCCGTCTGTCAGCCAGTAGAAGAAGCTTTTCACGGAAGTCGTATGTATTTCAGAACTTCCGGTTGACGTTTTGTATAAAGCTGAAAATCAATAGCTAATTCACGCTGCTTGTTGTAAAAACTTGTAATTGCACTCTGCGTCATCTGCTTCAAGTGTTCTGTGTTGTACTGCCGCCTACATGTAAATAAAAAAGATTACTATTCTATAAAATGATCCCTAATCAATCCAGCAACATGTAATACATCCACAGCATGATAAAAGTAATCAATAATTAGTAATTAAAGTATAATGTCGCTCGCGAAGTCACGACATATATATATGAAATATTTTTATAATATTTCTGGAGAGTGGTTGATTTAAACAATGGCGAACCAAAGGTAGGGCGTGGCCGGTGATGTGATTTTCTGTATTACGTGGTCTAGTACAGTATTATCGAAGAGGCACTCATGTAAATCTTTATTCCTTTTTATTCACATCCGGAAACATATTAAGATCCAGTAGGGACGGCATTGCACATAACAAGAAGCAAACATAATGGCACAGACAAAGACAAACATAGAACGCGTTGCAGCAGGCTGATTACATGATGAAGGCGGGTAGACAAAAGAGCGCGATTACGCAAGATTTTTGCTTTTTATACCAGCAGTGCAAGCGCGTGATGATTACGTAATCGTAGTTCTGATTGGATTGAATGGGCGGGACAGGGATTTCGGACTAGCCGATTACGATTAAGATTACAATGTTAATTTTAAACCAAAGAGTTAAAGTTATTTTAAATATTAGTACAAAGAGTTAATAAAAAGGATACTAGAGGGAATTATTACACACACACACATATATATTACCATTAAAGTGTGAAATCCGTTATATTTTTTTCATAGAATAACTAGGTGTTTCATGAAATAAATCCACAAGTCAGTTCAAGTATATAAAATTATTGAATTCTATAATTTAACTAGGTATTCTATAGAATAACAATTACTTGATCGTTAAAGTAGGAAATGTGGCTTACGAAAGTTCTTTGGACCGATTCTAGCAGCTTTTCATCAGTTGTGAACTATTTATAACTGCTTTGTAACGACGTGTGTGTGTACTCTTAATTCCGCTGCTTTTAAACATAGAATTTAGACGGTGTATTTATGTTAGTGTTTTACGTTGTGGATTATTAACAAGTACTTTTGATACCTCTTTTCAAGCAATGACTTCTTCAGAGAGACAAACTTGTAAATAAGAAAAATTTAATACAAAAAAGATTTGAATCCATCTTTATTAAATAAGCGTGAAACAAAGGAAAACAATGCTGCACTTATTCGTGAAAAATTATTTAAACAGCAGAAGTAAAAAGTGCTGAAACAGCACAGAAAAAGCACCACGTAACTATTGATTACCCCCAGCATTAAGATATCCTCGAAGTTCAAGGAGTATAAAAGTTAATTGTGCCAGTAACAGATTCAAAACATATTTTCCCCCTTTCTATTGAGCTATTGTAAGCAATATGAGCAATATTAAATTATGCAACCTCTTGACAATAAAGTTCGGTGAATAGTCCTGTAACATAAACGTAGATGAAATATTAACGAAAGTTACCTTACTGTGCTTCGAAATAGTCACCTCCGATAACTATGCGTCACAGAGATCTGCTATACATGTCCTGGAAACTTCGCAAGAAGATTTCTTCTGAGATGGAATTCAAAAGCTTCATCAAGTTTCGTCAGTTGTAAGAAATATCGTCAAATCTCTTTCCTTTCAAAGCGAGTTTAAGCCGTGGGAATAAGAAGGAGGATTGAGATCTGGGGAGAATGGTGGATGTTCAATTTGCACCCCCCTCCCCTTTGCCCGCCTGTTTGACGAAATTGGCTTGTGTGAGGGCGAGCATTGTTGTGAACAAAAAACCATACAGTTGTGCGTACTGGGGTCGTACCCTGAGTAGTCGTTTAATGAAACGGGCCAAAATTTCAATGTATCATGCAGCATTCATCATCCAGCTATCATGTGCGCAGTTAATCGACGATCTTTCGTGATTAATTTTCTCACCTTCTCAATGTTTTCGTCGCTGAAGGAGGTCGCCAGGGGTTGTCAGTAACACTTGCCCGACCTTCTCGAAAACGGGCGAACCACTCGTACGCACACTTGAGGGACAGAAACGTATCCACATCGGATACGTTTCTGTCGGTGAACGCTTAAATTTGGTGACGCTTAAAATAAAACTTTAAATTGATCTTTTGTTCGTTTTTTTTCTGTTCTCAGTTAAGAACCAACGCACTGAAAAAGCACTTTGTAAAACAAAGTCTTACACGGAACCCAAACGACGCTCAACTGGACAACGGTGGAGGCAGATGTTCAACACCTGCCGCTACGCATGTGCAGCGTTTTGTTTCGCCAGTGTTGCTAGATCGTCCGTTCTGACTTCATTCACCACACTTTATTATCAGAGGTTGTATCATCTGCTGTTCCGTATTATTTATCAATTAATCATCCACAATAGGGATAAAATACATTTTTTGACGATTTTAGCTGTTTATGGGGGGATCAATTAATTTATGAAACAATTAATTTATTTTTCACTTTAACGGTCCATCATTAGTAATTTCTTAGAATAACTAGTTATTTTATGGAAGAACTGGATAAAGCATGGAATTTTTCATCTATTATGTATTTTAACTGACTTGTCTAGTTGTTTCATAAAATATCGTAAAATCCAGCGTATAATGTGCACTTTGAACACAAAAAATGAGGTCGAAAAATAAGAGTGCGCGTTATACGCCGGGTATAAAACGAGCATAATTTTTTTTTCCATCTACACATATCGAAATACTATTTATTTAAAAGAAATGACACACATACCTTACGAACTAAAAGAGCTTTACTTCTAAAAATATATTATTATTTCAAAAGTCTGGAGTAATATCTCGAATAAATGGCTTCAAAACATAAGAACATTGTATACTATCATTACAGATTTCTTCTTAAAAAACGGGGTGTGCGTTGTACGGCGAACAAATCTAAAAGTTAAAAATGCAGCTAGTAAGTATAGGTGCACGTTTTACACTAGATTTTACGTTATCTAGTTATTCTATGAAATAACTGAATTATATATACACTTTTTAACGGTAACATATACATTCCTTGTGACTTATCACAATGGAAAATCGTGATTTAAAAGCTGGTATACTTATTGCAAGGAGATCATAGGTCACACACACACACACAAAACATCAAGGGCTCTAAAAATAATACTTTATCGCAGTTCCTGCCTTGGTGAAACGCAAATTTACTATACTATTTTATCACCATTCAAAGATAGTCGCTTAGGGTATTTCGCTCACGATCTTATGGATACAGCGAATTGCCTTTTCAGGAATCTTGGGTACGATATACCTTTAGTTCTGGAGGGCGACTTCCATACCATCACCTTAATAGGCCACTTTCGTCGCGGTACGGCCTAAAAAAATGAGATTTATTACCCCCTCAGGGGAGCTCTTCGACACATACTTACGCCAACTACCCACTGGGGGGCTTGCAGTCTCGAACCGTGTTGGTCTTGGTGATTTCAGGGACTTATCAGCGTCTCTATCATACCCCTGCGAGATTTCCAACTTTTGACTGGCACCTTTCTATTCCTAGGGTGGCTACTAACTTTTATAGTAGAAAAATTTAATGTAGTCGAATGCTTGAGAAATTATTTTATTTTTCGGAAGTGGAGATAATGAAATGCGATAAAAGAACCATAATCCTATAGATAATTCCCTGGTGTTCAGACGCTGTAAAGATAAAACAGGTTATACAGATAATTTCCAAATATTTCATGAAATATTTAATTATAAAAATTAAAGAGATATATATATATTTACATGTAATTCGTTCGTATGCTGAAAATTAATTCTTTAATTTAATTTTTTTTTCTTCCTCTACATACCATAGAACAGTGATTCCCAATCTCCGGGCCACCCAAGGAACATTAAATTATTTACTTTTTATTTATAGTGGTGTATTTCTCTCCAGTTTGAGCGATTTTCCATTACAGTCACTTCATATTCCATATTCAATCACTTTACGTTCTTTTTTTGATGTAACTGCATTTTATTCTGAAGCCATATTTAAATACAATTAAATTAAAATTGTTAATTCAAAACAATCTAATATATAAACAACCAATGTCCTCCCTTCCCCCTCAGCGGGCTGTGGTAAAATTATCGAACGTTGACCGGTCCACAAAGATAAAAAGTCTGGACAGCACTCATAGAACCACATCTTTTCCACGTAGATAGGTTTTAAATACTGAAAAAAATTAAGTAATATAAAAAAAATTAAATCAATTCCTACTAGGTTAATAAAGAAAAATTTTATTTTAGTTATTTTTTACTAAATAATTACAATTATTATAAATTTTATATACATAGAATGGAATCACAATATTAATTGGCAACACACCTTTTATATATAAATTAACATTAAAAACTTTTTAACCGCATTATATTTGTAATTACATTTTCAAAAAAAAGTTGAGTGTAACACGTAAAAAATTATTTTAGCACCAGTGTTTTTTTAGCGTAAAAGTAATGCTAACGTCTAACTGGTATGTGATTATTTAGGTTAAGTTAAATTTTCCTTAAAAATTTAACAAAAGCTGTTTTATCCCATGGTACTGCCCTCTAGAGCCGCGATATTCATCCTGTGGCCCCGGTCTCCTGCCCTTTTTCACTAACAAGTTCAATTATTTAAGAACAATGTATTAAAAGTTCAGGGAGAAATTCTATCAATCAAGTAATCCCATATATCGATTTTGCTATCGATGTGGTGCTGGTAAGAATTGCGGAATAACTTTTTTATTTTGTAATGGTAACGGTTAATGTTAGCAAATAACAGTAGAATAACGGCAATTTTATGGGTGAAACTAATTTTTAATTAACCCTTACACCGTCCAAGCGAAAAGATATCAAACGAATATTTGTTATTTCAAGACGATGGAGATCTTGACTGTTTCGTAGAAAAAACACATGGATCAACAACTTGTTTAATTTGTTAAGAAAATGCTATATTTAAAACAATATAATTTTGCTCGTCACTATACCACTAAGCACAAAAAGAAAAACAAAAAAATCTATCGGTTCCTCCTTTTTTCTCCTCAACAAAATATTTGGGGGTGGAGGATTTGGGATCATTGACGAAACAAAATTGAAATTGCCCCATAACAGGGTAAAAAAATGCACCATTTTTTCTGTGAGTTGAGTTGGATCGAGTTAAATATAGTTTTAAAATGAAATCGAAAACTATTAACATTTTGATCAATTTCTTTTTAATGTCTTTAATCTTAAGCGTCCCCCCTCCCCCGTTAATCCTCATGTTGAGGCCCCGAAAAATAGTTGTCGACCCGGCTGAAAAAAAGGTTGATTACCGCTGATCTAGAGGAATAATATCGAATGAAATATGTCTCTTAAACTGTAATTACTTAATTTAATTAATAAATTAATATTGGGAAAAACAGTATTAACATCAAGTGTCATATCCACTACAAATTTTAAAAAATGTATTTTAATTTGAGTAGATGAATAAAAAGTATTTTATTAACGATTGAAAATTTGAACAAGATGAATAAATAAATATATAAATAGAGAGAGAGAGTGAGAGCTATATATATATATATATATATATATATATATATATATATATATATATATATGTAAGTGAGTAAAGAAATTTTAAATTATTTTTTGAAAAATACTTATCTTATGTAATTGTTTTAGGATTTTTCTACTTTTCTTACGTATTTGTTTTGCGATTTTTCTGCATTAAGAGTTTGGAAGAGTTTGTTACATAATAGTAGTGAGTGGTTTTATCATACTCTCTGAGTTTTTACATACTCTGAATTTTTGTTTATTTTATTTTATTTGGTTTTTCCTACCGAGTTGCAAAGGGGGAAGGTTGGCGCCTTCAAACTAGTTTAACCCCACTTATTCGGTCCTAAGTCCGAAATTGCTTTCTGACTCGCTTCTTCTTCTTTTTTGTAGTTTCTTTTTTATTTCTCTATAATTTTGTTCTTCATGTTCAGCTTTTATATTTTTATTACGCTATTTCTTGTTATGTTCATTATCTATTATTTCTTGTTTTTGATATATAATACATATTTCTTTCATATATGTGTATATATATATATATATATATAAGCAGGAATTGTGAAAAAAAATTTGTTTAGTTTTGTATTCTATTTCTTCGTTTATATTAGGATTGATTTTGATGTATTTCTACGTATCTAGTTACGTATAATTTTTTCGAATAAGATATTGAATATATAATACGTTTGTGTGATTAAGCTTTATTAATTCTTTTATTGCATTTATTAAACCCTTTTTTTTATTTGAAAAAAAATAATCATCCTTGAAACAGTGATTAGTTCACAAAATCTGAGAATAATATTTAAATCAACTCAAACATGATATTTTAGTCATTATTTGAATATAAGTCTGTTGATTTTTAGTCGCTAGGAAAGTGAATTTCACAAAACAATTTTAAAAAATAGTAGTTCCTCTCCAAGAAAACTTTTTATAGGATTAATTCTTTCTAGAAATATTCGTAGTTATCAATTTTAAATATCAACATCGTTCTTCTGACTATTTCATTTCTTGTGCCAATAAATTTCTAATGCATCGAGAAAAAGGGGAAAAGATCCCTATAAATATTCCCTGTCTGGGTTGATGGAAAGATAGATTCACATAACGGCGCTAGATTAGTCACAAGCACACATGTTAAGAATTCCGAATTGATTAGAGGAAGATATATCTATGAAGAAGCACGGATCCCACGAAGGGAAGGGTCGAGAACGAAAATCATTTCTTTTGAGAGCGACGAGAAGCAATAAGCAAAAAGGGACGAGATCGAACTAGAATTAAAATAAATAATAGTTTTTAATAAAAACTAAAGAATACACTTTTATTGTGTGAATCGAAGTAAAAAGTAAAACAATAATTCTTAATATAAGAATAAAATTATTAACGAGAAAGTTAGTGTCATTGGGGTAAAAGCGTGGGGTGCTTTATATTAATTGTAATAATTTCTTACTAGTTCTACTCTGAAATGCTGAGTTAGTGTAAAAATGTAGTACAAAGCACACTACCCCACGCTTTTTCCACAATGACATTAATTTTCTCGTTAATCATTTTATTCTTATATTAAGAATTATTTTTTTTACTTTTTTGTTCGATTCACACACACACTATAAAAGCGTTTTTGGGTTTTTTTAACTATTATGTATTTTTCGTTTTTTAGTTCGATCTACAATAAAAGCCTGTTTTTTAATTTTTAAAACTATCATTTATTCTTTGTTGAATTTATCCTTAAGTTTGATATTTGGAGCAGGAATTATGTGGCTGCTGGAATTAGTCTTGCTCTTCAATGGATATTAATTAATGGGTCTGATGGGTATTTATTATCTCCGTTTACGGGACCTCGGATGTGAGTCCCATATCATTATATTTCTAAGATTCCGCCTCTATAAATACAGGTCTAACTACTAAAAGTGTGTTAAGAAGTATTTAATGTCAATCGCATTATCTCCTTTTAAACGTATTGCTATAGTGTTAATTCGTATCATCCCTTCCAAACGTATTGCTTTATTAAAATAAAAAAAATATTTAGCAGTTAGAACATATATTCATCACCTTTTAAACGTATTGCTATAATGTTAATTCGTATCATCACTTCTAAACGTATAAAAATATTTAGAAGTTGGAACATAATTTTTTTTCACATGCACAAGTCTTGAGGTCTTAGGGTTGCGCCTTAATCTTTTAATCGCTAAATCGGAAATTAGTTTATGCAATAAGACGAGAAATGTGGAAGTGGTATATGGAATTAGTCACCAAATCTATAAATAGTATTCTTAATTATCCTAATCAGGATAATGGAACAAAATTATGAAATTATTGTATCGTCATCGATCCTTGACAGGTGTGCTAAATTTCGAATGAATCTGAACTTAGGTGGGTAGAAATCGAGTTCTAAGATTCCATTACATTCAAGTGAAACTTATAAAAGCGTGTTAAAAAGAGAAAAATTGTTTCGAGGGAAGAAAACTGTTTCAGGAACGATTTTTATGTAGAGCAATGTGGGTAATGGAATCCAATGTGTTTGGCCAACTACCATCGTCAAAATTTATCATTCCTGGGTGACTGAGTGAGAATTATATTAACGTCGTACTATAAAGTAACATGAAGGCTAACCGTGACGGACCTCATAATTTTGATTCATGGTCAAGTGATGACGACGACTTCTTGTGAAAGGTTTACACCTCTTTCTTGGGCACCTAGATATGTGGGAGGTAGGGAAGAAACACTCGTCATGATCAAATCATTCTATTTATTAATCACACTATAAAACAACACGAATTCAAATAATAACAGTAACAGATTGTCTCGATGCTAACCACGAAAGTGGAACAACAATGATAATACACGAAATATTAGGAGACTATCAAACTCGATCCTTACTTTATATAGGATATAATCTATCATCCGATTTAATCTAATATCAGTTTAATCTCAGTGAACAATCGTCACTTTAAAGCTTCCTCCTGATAAGTCTTTAATCACAATAATTCTAATATGATACCTGTCAGTAACAATCTCCCCTGTGTGTGTGATTTTGGGTTTATCTCCTCTCCTACTCTCTATTCTAACTAGAAAACTTCGACTATATACAGTAACTTAATTTGCAAATCACTGTTTGTTGTGAATAACGCGAATTGATAGCCCAAAGATTTCCCAAGAGGATTAGTGGAAGAATCACGAATAGATCCGTTACAATCTGAGCTGGCACTCTCCCTTACCATATGACCTCTCCCAAACCTTCATGACGACTTTGGGTCGGGACGAATTCAACGTTCATCGACCCCCTCTACACGGCGGGTCTTCAGTGTCTCTAGGGCTGGAAATCATTACACTCCGACCACGAGCTCACTAACATAACGATTAGGCTACCATGTCATTTAATGGGAACTATGTGGCCAGCGAAATTCAATGTTTGTGTGTGTGTGTGTGGTCAGCTGTCATCGCCGATTCCTCGGTATTCAGTAGTAAGGAGAAATGTATTTAATTCAATACATTCGATTTTAAATCAATAAGAATTTTTTTACGTCAAAATTTTGCTATCGTGAAGAACAGGGATATTGGTGCACACTGAATATTCTAGAATAATTATTATTTTTCATTTTTGTTTTACTTTAAATTCGGTCAGTAATAAGTTGATATGTATACAAAGAACAAGTAATTTTTTTATATTAAGTCAATTCCTACTTAGATCAACAAAGAAAAATTTTATTTTAGTTACTTTTTTATTAAATAGTTACAATTAATATAAATATCTATACATACATATGACAGAATCACAACATTAAGTGGCAATTAATTTTTATTATCTTTAAAGTATTGCATTGTATTGTCATCCAAAACAATCGTGAATGTAATGTTTCAGTTCAGTTTAATGCTTTAAAACGAGAGGAAAAAAATTTTAAAGTTTTGGCCCAATTCGCTAAAAGTGAAACCAATGTGACTGTATCTGTAATTATTTAAATAATTACAAGTAGTTTCAATCAATTAATTATAATTAAATTATCGTATTGTCATTCAAAACAATAGTGTACCAATAAAAAATTTCAGCTCAAAGGAGCGCTTTAAAATGTGAGAAAAAAAACCTTTTTGAGTTTTGATACAAGTCGCCAAAATAATGCCAACGTGGCTGTCTTTGTAATTCTTTGAATAATTAGTTTTAATCAATTTTTATTAATTATAATTAAATTACTGTATTGTCATCCAAAATAATCGTTTATATAAAATTTCAGCTCAATTTGAGCGCTGTACGATGTACTTTATTAACGATTGAAATTTGAACAAGATAAATATATATAAATAAACAAATATAAAGAGAGTGAGCTAATAGTAGGAATTGAAAAAAGATACAATGTTTTCTCCCAAACTAGAACGTATTGTTTCCGTATATGGCAACTAAAAATAATAAAGAAATTTCTGTGCAAATAAATCAAGAAAGCTTTATTCTTAAATTATTTTTTATTTCGCTGGTTCCGAATAATTAGATTAATATTGACTTTTTGCCTCAATTAGTATTACAAATTAATTTCCTTTAAACAATATTTTTCTGAAGAAATGCGAATAATATTCAGTAAACGAAATGCAATTAGTTAATTTGCGAGCTCACTCTTATTCAAATGAATTTAAAAGATCATGAGTATAGAGATTTTTATAGTAAAAGAAATGATGTTAAAGAAAGCGTAAGGAAGTTATCACTGATTTCAAAGAAATAGTGAGAGAATTTTACTTGTTCAATATATTGAAATCTTATGCGTCGTGCTGGAGATTTCGTCTTTGTTCACTCTTACGCTACTTCAGCTTATAAATGCCAAAAAGGGTCCTTAATATTGTCAGGTAAAAGTATATTCAATATAATATGTTAATATGTGAGGGTTATTAGCATACGAATATCAGATTTAAGCCCTCTTTTTTACGGAAAAATATAAAACGGATCGCCCAGCACACAAATGTTAGTTCCCGCTTCTTTTAAATATTTTAGTACGCAGAATATAATATAAAGCCTGAATGACTTTGACTTAAAATATGTTAAGACTTAATATTATTTTCCAATATCAAATTTGAAGGTAATCTTTTTTTTTTCAAAATGTCCAATCTGGATGTAAAAAAGTTTATGTAGGACGTTAAGTAAAAAAGTAATACCAGAAATTTGCTACTTATTTATATTACTTTAGTGGCATTTTTTCTTGTATTCATTTTAAAATAAATTAACATAATTTATTCATTAAGAATTGTAATTTGGAAAAAGACTAGAGAATTTTCCTTTGATTTTCTTTTTCGTATTTGTTCTGTTTGTTTTTGAAATATGCCTGCCTAGCATTCCATTTTAGTTAAATAATTGGTTATATAAAAAAGAAATTATTTTGTATGAATCTTTATTTTTTACTTTAAAATCAACGAATGCAACCAGGGGCGTAGCTACCGCCGTATCAGCCGTATCAATGATACGGGGCCCCTATGTGTAAGCAAAACAATCCTAAATTGGTAAGGTCCGTCAAAAGGACCCCTAAGGAATTTTGATACAAGGAATAGGACTAGCTACGCCAGTGAAAGCAGCGATAACGAATGTATTGAAAGCATTCATAATATACTATACTTGAAAGTACTATTATATATAAAGTATTCTACTAAAGTATACTATAAAGTATACTATACCATACTTCACTATATACTATACTATATAAAATATACTATAGTAGATGCCTGTCATATCCAGTAGATGTCTGTTACTTTTGTGTAAATCCTTTATATATCTACTGCAGTTTTGCTGATGCAATGGATATCTAAGAGAAATATGTAATTTTACAGTTACATAGCAATCTTAAAAACTGCAATGTATATGCAAAATTCTAGAGAGAAAAAATTACTTCACTTGTAGATGACAGAATTTAGAATTCTTAAAGTAAGATATTGAATATATGTTTTTCATCCAATCATATTTGTGAAATATTACCTTGAGACAACAATATGTTACGTCAAATATTCTGAAAGAAATACAGATTTAAAAATATTCCACTGTCCATTTGTTTGATTGCATGTACCATGTCAGCAGCAAACAGCCATTGAAACGGATCGACCTTTCTTTGTTTTTCAAAATCAAATACTTCACTTTTTTTCTCTCTCTCTCTCTCTTCCCTTCTCTTTTCTCGTAGTTCTCTTTCTTTGCTGATTCTGTTTTTTCTTTCCTTAACAAGGAAAAAAATAACACTAAAAATTATTCTGGGTTATATTTCAAAGAGAAAGTTTCGGTTTTATTAAAAAAAAACCTGCTTCAATTTTTCTTTTTTGGAATCTAATAAATTTTGTATTTTCTACTTAGTATAAATTTCATCTATTCTAGCTTGCTATTGATAAAGAAATATTTTTTTGGAAAGTTTCATTTTTTAAGTATGCTTAATATTCTAGACTAAGAGTAAAATTATGTCTGCAGTGAATAAAGAGCCTCAAATATGACTTTAAATCTATTATATGACATTACTGCTTTTTCGTCTGATAATATTTTATATTAATACATTATTAATAAACCTTTTATCAATTATTTATTTAAAAATTTCCATTTAAATTTCAGATTTATTAATTTTAAATTAAAAAAGGGCTTATACTTGAATTTTAAAATATATATATATAAGAAAAAAATGGTTCTTTAACACCCTAAATCATAACATTTTACAAAAGTGAAGAAAAATCGAATCATTTGTTTCTTCTATTATCATTTGAATTTTTTTTATAAACAAAGTATTAACTAATTTGATTTATAAAAAGCTGACATTTTTTGCCAAAATTCATTCTATTGAAATTTGAGCCAAATGGGAAAAGAATTGTTTTAAAACACATCATTAAAATCTACGAAACAATTGTTAAAAAAGTCAAAAAAAATACTTATTTCAAACGTTCTTTTTATTTCATAATAAAACCAAAAAAAAAAATATTGTGATAGAAAACTAATATTTTAAAGCGCCATGTTCCTTCTGAAATATTAAAGAGTGGGCTTCTAGGTCAAATGCTCTCCTCGTCATTTAACCAAAGTTCTAAATTATGAAGTCTGTCAGCAATACCCCTCACATGGCTTTTAGAATGCGATTTTAAAGAAAAATCTAAATAAGGCAAATTCCTCTAAACTAAAACTCAACCAGAGTCGTGGGTTTGCGCCCTGAGAGAGAGAGAGATGACACTGTGTAGACCCGGGATGGGCATTAAGTCGATCGCGATCGACCGGTGGACTGCCAAAACATTTTGGTGTGACCACCTTCACTAAGACCTAATAATTATATGAAAGTCTAGAAATATTTTAAAAATACGGAGAAAAAAAACGAATCTCAAGAGAAAAAGTTCATTACATAGAAAATGTACTTCGCTATTTGGCAGGGGCGCGGCTACCGCCATATTAGCCGCATCAGTAATACGGAGCCCCCAACTTACAGGGGCCCCAAAATGTGTTACGTTCTGACTCTTTGAAATGTCTTTTATTTCTTCTCCAAAAAAGGGCCCCCTAAGGAATTTTGATACAGGACCTACTCAGAAATAACTACGCCAGTGCTTTTTGGAGGATATTTTACGAAGAAAATCGTAAAATTTTCTTACTTCCAGGAAAAAGTTCGCTAAATAGAGAAAGTCGCAAAATAGAGGTTAGTAAAATGGAGATCCAACTGTATGGTAGACTTTCTGTTAGCTCACCATGAAAAAATTAGAAGTAGCCCGTACCCTGGAAAAGAATGCCCACCGTTGGTGTAGAGGTTATGATTCAGGTTAAATTTTGTCGAAATTAGAAGTCTTCTCATTAGCTTGGTGAGGAAGTTTGGAAATAGGGTACCTGGTCAGGTGTCACTTGACAGTAGTTAAACTATGAAGTCCTCCGTCAACAGCCCTCGTGTTACTTGCAAAAGCGATATTGATAAATCAGTGCTTCTCAAACTTTCAATATTTGCAGATCAATATTCAATTATAATTTTAATCACGCCCCCTTTCCATACAATAACAATGTATTGAATTCAATAATACTGTACTTTGACGCTAAAGCTACAATACGACTTTAACCTCTTAAGTGCCAATGGCGTATATAAACGTCTCGCTCAGCCTAAGCGTTAATTTCCCCGGACGTATATGTACGTCTTTCCGAAGTACGATCTTTTCTGTGCACTGATATCCATAAAATTATTCCTAAGGCTTTGGAATGCAATAAAAGGATCTTGACAGTGTTTGCGAAGGTTTTACTTATTTCACAGGATTTGCTTACTTTTATTCCTTTTCTTCCCTCCCAATAAAACACATGCGCGTGCCTACGTAAATGGTAGGATTGGGGAGAGCATCGCATAACTTTTAACAGGCAGTAAAGAGATTAATTACAAACTGTACGAATTATCAAGATAAGTGCTAATTTTTATATTTAATTTCATGCATGGCAAGCCTAGGAGTTCACTGGTTATTATTAAGCTTGTTCTTAACTTAGTATTAATCATAAAATACATCGTTCAGTACTGATACATTTATAAGTGTATTATATCTGTGTAAAAATGTATGTTTCATTTTTTATTACGTCAGAATGTTTATTATTTGTTTACTTTTAGTAAATTAATAATTTTTTTAAAACAATCTTTTGTTTTTTCGACTTTTCAATATACTCGCCCCCTCTCATACAGTTATTACGCCCCCTAGGGGGGGGAGCACCCAAAGTTTGAGAAAAGGTGTGATAAATAATCAATCATTCCAATAAAGACCATGAAGTAAAGTGAGTTCTATAGAACTTCAAAGTACACGTGTTGGAGGGAAGTAGAAATTTGGAGGTGCCATTCACATCGTCTCCTCGTGATTTCAAATTATGTGTGACTTAAATAACTTGTGTTACTTCAACGCGTTACGTCAATAATCAATACTTTAGTTTACACAATAAAGTTCTAAGCATTATATGAAAAATTGTTAGATATTTATATGAATCATGCTAACACGTTTTTACTGAACTTACGCACCTGGTTTGTGCCCTTATATGATACCTACTCTATGTGGTATAACTAGGTGTTCTCTATGCAGTTGATGTAAATACGTACATAACAATGTTCTACTTGTGACAATGTTGGACTTTTGAAAACTAAAGTTTATTATATATTTGAAAGAAACATAAACAAAAAAAATTATAAATAAGAAAAGTATTTGGAAAATCCATCTTAAAATGAAATACAAGTACTGAAATTTATACCATCGGCCATACAATTTCATCAAACAAAAATGCGTTGTTAAAGGGTATCGCAGTCGTTATTGTTATGGAAAATGCGCGTGAAGGTTGTCTACTATTGGCTGCATATCGGGTCACATTTGGCGATATCTTTTGATTCGAAGAAAGGTGTTGATGATAAATCCCCAATTTAGTTAAGTAACGAATTTGAAATGAAATGAACTAAAGAATTATGCGTTAAATATAAAAAGAGTTCAGATTTAATCTTTAAAAATGAACGTTAACTCTTATTTCAAACAGGGACAGAGTTAGAATTATAATGACAGCTGTTCTGTTAAGCTTAAAATAAAGTTTGAAAGTATAAAATTATATTTTTTTCTCGGAAGAAAAGTATTTTTGAAGTTTTCAAACGCTATTTAATTATGAAGGGGGAAAATTTCTAAATTAGATTTCGGAATCTCTTTCGACAAAGTTTGATATGACTTCCAACTTTTTTTTTAAAGAATCGTGACACATTTTCATCCTTCGAAGTTTTTATTAAGCTAATAGAATTTGACATAATTGAACAATTCTTTAAAACGCTCGGCTCTATTTTCTATGAAAGACAAAAAAAATTCTAATTACTCACACATTTTTTTATATAAAATTATTTATTTTGTTTATTGTAATTTTATTGTTTTGTCATTTCTGTTTCTATTTCAATAGTCATTGTTTTTATCTGATGGAAGATTTGAATATCTTTACATTTTTTGCTGAATAGTTTCATGTACGATTAATTAATTCCAATTAATATTTAATGAAAAAATAAATTAAACTCGATTAATAAATACTAAAAGCATTATGTAGCACAAATTTTCGGAAATCTTTATTAATTTAATCTATTTGTAAAAAAATATAGCAATAAAGCGAGGGTGGTCCCAGAAGTACTCAGCCCAACAAAGAAAACACAAAATTTTTAGAAAAAAATGTGTATTTATTTTTCAACATAATCTCATTTTAGCTCTGTACACTTTTCCCACGATGCTCAATAAATGCGATACCATTTGTATTATAAGAACTGTCTTGCTCCTCCAAATAGTCATTAACTGCCAACAACACTTCATCATCGTTGGAAAGTTCTTGACCACTCAGTCATTTTTTCAAGTTTGGGAATAGAAAATAATAAGGCAGAAGGGTGCATGAAGTAGCAATTCAAACTTTAATTCATTAATTTTATCCCTAGCCATTATGGATTTGTGAGCAGGTGTATTGTCTTGATGAAGCAACACTTTCTTCTTGGCCACATTCGGCGATTTTTGCTTGATTTCTTCACTCAAACGTGGCAATACTCGCTGTTGATAGGTTTTTCTTTTTCAAGATAGTCAATGAGAATTATCCCACGCCATGACCATCCCTGCAGATAGAACGGTCATCGCCTTCTTTGGAGCCAGACTTCCCTTTTCAATCCATTGTTTTGATGATTCTTTTGTCTTGGGTGTGAAGTGATGAACTCATGTTTCATCCATGGTTTCATTCAATTCTACTTTCATGCTGTGAAACATCGCTAAGCACTTAATTTCACGATGTTTTTGTTCGAATGTGAGCAAACGAGGCACCAATGTTGCACACAGCTTTCTCATGTCCACATTTTCAGATAATATGCGATGTACCACACTTCTTGAAATGTTTATTATGTCTGCTAGCTCATGCACTTTCAGTCGACGATCATCTAGTACCGCTCACTTTGTGGATTTTCTGCACCATTTCTGGGAACGTCACCTCATTTGGTCAACGACTGCGATACTCATCTTGGCAGCTCGTGCGGCCTCGTTTTAACTCGGCTACACAATATTTTACTGTTGTAAACAAAGGAGCAGACTCGTCCAAAGTAGAGTAGTTCAGCTTTTATATTGGTTGGGCTGAGACATTTCAAATAAAAGTATTGCATCTCATAACGATGACCAATTTTCTCCATTTTCACAAATTCACTAAAAACGTTCACTATATATATTAATGGTTGCCAAACAAATACTGAACAACGTGGAGTCTTCAAACTTGAAGCATATTCTTTATAGATTGCGTACTTTCTAATACAATGATATTTTTCAAACAACTACCTCCATCTCTAGGTCCGGCAGGGTACTTATGGGTCCAAGATTAAAACACGCCATGTATGCTACTTTTCCGGCAGTAATTTACTTTGCTTGGGAGAAAATTGAGTTTTATGAACAAAATTCACACTTCCCTGCGAATACTCGAAAAATAAGATTCTGGCTACCGTAGTAGATATGACTAAAGTTACCAGGTTGGCGACTTTATGTCCCTTAGAGACAAATTTGGCCAAAAAAACACGATATTGCAAAGTAATTATTAAGAAAGCTCTAGGATCGACCCTTTTAGAAATTTCTATGAAGGTATATGAAGGAACTTTGAAATATAAAAGTCAGTTCAGTTGAAATCAGAATTTGTTTGTGTGTTGACAGCAATCTGTCTGAGTTCCTGCTAGTGGAATTGTTTCAGAAAGCCATTTTTGTAACGTTGTAAAGTTTGTTTTTAACTTGCGCGTTTTGTACTATTGTAAATAATCTGTTATAATATTACACTGATTCTTCATATAGTTATCTGTTCTTCCTTTTCCATTAACTGGAGTCGGCAGCTGCTTTTACCTTACTCAATTTTGCAACATTATCTTATACATAAACTGCCATAAGTTTTCACATATCATAAAAAGCGAAAGTTTTAATTGCCTCAGAATATAAGTATGGCTAATTAAATTGTCACGTCTGAATATACTCATTATTTACTCTTTTCCGTTAACTTCCCCTGATAAATCAACTAATTTAATCCCAGACAATGGATCAGTCAATTAAATTAAGTCAGACAAATGAATATTCCTTCTTTAATTAAAGCATTGCTTAAGAGCTATGAATATATTGATCCACAGTAAAGACGTTACTCGTATGAATTTCTCATTATGTGTAGGTATGTTTTTTTCCACACTTTAAAAATAATATCCTGATATTTTAAATTTACAAAAAACAACTGGACAATCGATTCCTTAATCGTCATCAGCTGTTGGCTGCAGACTACAAATATAGCTTCGAAGATACTCTTTAAAACTATAAAATGAACTCGGAAGATCATATTCTTAACTTTCACTCTTTTACTCAGGCCGTTAGCTATTTTATGTATTACTAACGCTTTTTATTTTTAGGTTTAATTAAATTTCTTTTATATTTTAAGAGTTTTATTAATTAAATTTATTGATCACATTGCATTAAGTTCATCTGATTTGGGGGGATTTAGATGCTGTGATATTTTTTCGACACTCATCCGGGGGGTCACCAATTCAGTGGAGAGGGTTACAAAGCTCTTAGTTAGACGAGGCCAATAGACGATAACAATTAATGTATCCATAGCTGCACCAGAGATTTGTGCATGGAAAAACGAAATGTAAAATTTTGTCTCGTATATGCTTCTATTTAAGTTTTATGTTTTTAAATTACTCTTGAGTATAATTTGAACATTTCATTAAAACCAAAATTAAAACATTTAATAGTTAAAATACTTGTTAAAAAATTTTTTTTACGAATTGATTTTTGTATACTGATGTTTGAATTCACATAATTCTGCAAACGTAAACTTGATAAACCTTACTAAGTTATACCAATTCATGTTTATAATATTTATTATTCCTCTAAGAAGGCATTGTTTATGGAATAACTTTAAACAAATAAAGGAATGTAAAAATTTAAAGAACTCTTTTAGATAACTATAATTTTGTTCTATTTGAAAATAATTTATACTATCATCTAGTAATTTTATTTAAAAACATTCAATCTGTGTTAAAGCTTCCAAAAAACATCTAAACTAATTTTTTTAGGTTTCAAAAATATTATAAGGACTCCAAATAACTTTTCCACACTTCTAAAGGGTGTTTTTTAGAGGTATAGAACTTTAAATTTCAATAAAACAAAGGTGTATTATTCGATTGACATGAATTTTTTTTATTCGAAAGATAATCTTGTGGCATTACATTTTAAATATGATTTCTGGCATAGGACTGCCACGGCTGGCTCGGATGTAGTCCAATCTGCACGTCCAATTTTCGATGACTTTTTCCAACATTTGTGGCCGTATATCGGCAATAACACGGCGAATGTTGTCTTCTAAATGATCAAGCATTTGTGGCTTATCCGCATAGACCAATGACTTTACATAGCCCCACAGAAAATAGTCTAGCGGTGTTAAATCACAAGATCTTGGAGGCCAATTCACAGGTCCAAAACGTGAAATTAGGCGGTCACCATACATGTCTTTCAATAAATCGATTGTGGCACGAGCTGTGTGACATGTTGCGCCGTCTTGTTGGAATCACAGCTCCAGGACATCATGATTGTTCAATTCAAGAATGAAAATATTAGTAATCATGGCTCTATACCGATCACCATCGACTGTAACGTTGTGGCCTTCATCGTTTTTGAAGAAGGATTCCACCAGCCCATAAAGCGCACCAAACAGTCAGTTTTTCTGGATGTAACGGTGTTTCGACATACACTTGTGGATTAGCTTCACTCCAAATGCGGCAGTTTTGTTTGTTGACGTAGCCATTCAACCGGAAGTGCGCTTCATCGCTAAACAAAATTCGCTTATGAAAATCGGGAACAACGGCAATCTCGTTTTGGGCCCATTCGCGAATCTACGCCTTGCTTGATGATCGTTTGATGAATTGCCAAACCAAACTGAGAATAAATCACTTGACAGCTGTTAAATCAGTCGCCATCTTGGAAAGTAATGCCAACTTAAACTTCTATACCTGGAAAAAAAACACTCTTTAAATCGAAGTAGTTTTAATTCAAACTCGTGATACGGTGGGTAGCAATAAAAGAGATAAATCTTTTCGAAGGTCACTGATCAAAAAAAGAACTTTATTCCGACTCTTTTATTCTAAAAACATAAACAATATAACAAAAACCGGTGTTGCCATTCTCAAAATATTAAATAGTAATTAAAAAAAATATTCAATTTTATTACTAACGTTGCCATCTGAAACTTAAAGTTTGTAATATGTAATTAAAATAAAAATAAATAAATAATACATTTTTAACACAATTTATGAAGTATTTCATAAATAAAAGTTTAAAGACTCTATAGGAGTTAAGCCTTTAATTCAATATTAAAGCATTATTTTAAAGAATTAAAGAAGAAATCTTTGCAAAAATTATATCTTAAAATGTGCAGCAAAGTGTAAAAGTTGGAAATTTTCTTTTTATAATATAATATATTTCAGTACAAATAGGTAAAAACACATTTTCATAGTAATATCTTAGTTTGATATTAAAAAACAGAGCTCACGCCTAACGAAGTTAATTTTCGTTAAGAATCATGAAATCGTTTCATTTTAAATTTGTTACATTTTCTTTCCTCACTTGCATTTCATAATCATAAAAAAATATATATATAAAGATTTCTCTCTCAATAAATAAAAAATAAAATATGTTAATATCCCTAATCTACTTCCAAAAAACTTCACCTTTTTTTAAAGAAAAATATAACTTTTGAGTTTTAAGAATAAAAACCGATTTTAAGAATTCACTGTAGATAGGCCTAACGAGAGTTTCCGTCTCTCTCAGCAGTCTATTTTCTTTCATCTCCAACTTCGTTAAATCTAACAAACTCTGCTGATTGAAACTTTCGGTAGAAACTTTACCATCCACAAAATCCACAAAGTAACTAGTTGCTCTGAAAAAATGAATTTTCAATTTATGCTTCAAAGTTTAGTAAGTTCATTAGCTCAGTTCCTTTGCAATACTTTTAAAGAATTCTGTTTCTATTCGCAATATGTAGCAACTGAAATTTTAAGAATGTTGTTGATTTCTCTTTCCTAAATTTATGAGAAGATCTTTGATTTTAAAGTTAGATGTTTGTTTTTTTTTATATCACTTCAAAGATATATATCAACCGCATTTGTACATTTTCACTCGCTAAATATTAATTATTTGTATGTAAACAGTCTATTAAATAAGTAAACATTTAAAACAACAGCGCCATTTTCTCATTCTTTTCATTTGTTTTTTGTACGCAAACAAATATGTTGCTACTTACGATAAGATATATTTATTTTTAAACATTATTATTATAAATAAATAAATAAAATTTGCACGATGACGTCACTGTTTGGGATTACTTTATTCTGCGTTTGGAAATTAATAGTGCAGCTAAGCCGAATGTCAAATATTGAAGCATAAATTAGTACAATGCAGAGTTTTTTTTTTCTATTTATTTTAATTATCTTTATAACCACTGTTCTGTTTAAAAATATCAACCATAGCTTAAAATTATATAATGCCTTGCCAGTATGCGAATTATTCTACAGAAACAACAGAATTTTATATAGGATTAGCTGTATAACCCGGCGTTTAACAGGTTTTTTCGGGCTTATAACATTTTCCTTCTTTTTTCCCCAGGAGGATTTACCCTTCCCTTCCCCTCTCGATATCAACATTTCCTGGTGATTTCTATATTTATTCCCTTTTTCGGAATTTCTACAGCGCCGCTTCCACTTCAGACGAGTTTCTTTCCCCTCCGTTCAACTTTTAGACCGAAAGGTAGATGAGAGGACTTGAAAGAAAAGTGAATATGTTAATTGCGAATGCATAAAGTTTTAATTTTTAATTGTATAGTGCAGCGGTATTCAACCTGTGGCCCACCGAACCGTTTTAAGTGGCCCGGTCATGACCCATTGCTCTACGAAATTCTTTCCTTTAAGATAATGTATTAAAAATTCGGTGGGAAATTCTTTTACAAGAAATCAAATGTATCCATTTTGCTTTTTGTTGTCGATGTCGTAGGGCAGCGAATTCACATTACTTTTCTACTTGTAACGGTTGCGGCTAGTGATAACAGACAGCAGTGGATTAGCGACAATTTTCTGGGTGGAACAAATTTTTAACAATCTGTCATACCTTGCAAGCGAAAAATATTCCAATGATTTCGATGTTGACTGTTTTTTAGTGAAAAACAAACATGTGTATCAGTACTTGTTTGATTTGTCACGAAAGTGCTGTATTTAAAATATACCAATAAATGGGAATTATTTAATGACATTTTTCATCGTTCAAGAGGTGATAAATACGCTTTATTGAATATACCTTGTAACAGCAACAAAATGTTTCATCAGTGGTGATGTCATAGTAGTAACAAAGACATCGTAAGAAGTTTGTTATAATATTAGTAATCATATGAAACGATTAACTGATGCAAAAATCGTGAGGAATGTTTCTTAAATTCTTTTTAATTTAGTGTTAGCGACAAAAATAAAAAAATATAAAATAACAATAATTAAAAAAAATGCAAAACAGGAGTTATAATATTTTGATCAATTTTCCATATTTTAAATTTCCAATGTTATCTTGGTCTTAAGCATTTCTACCCCCTCCTTTCGTTTAATCTCATGTTACGGGCCGCATGAAATGGCTGGCATGCCCAGCAGAAAAAAAAATTAAAGAACACTAAAAATTAAATTACACTATACCCCTGGTATAGTGTTCCATTAAAGCTTCCGAATTCCGCACATGAACAACAAACCGCAGTAATTTTTAAAAACACAATGTAAAAAATATATAAATGAATAAATCCTTGGAAAAAGACGTGTGTGTGTGTGTGTGTGTGTGTGTGTGTGTGTGTGTGTGTGTGTGTGTGTGTGTGTGTGTGTGTGTGTGTGTGTGTGTGTGTGTGTGTGTGTGTGTGTGTGTGTGTGTGTGTGTGTGTGTGTGTGTGTGAGAGAGAGAGAGAGAGAGACGCACACACTCAAAATGTGAAATCCGCAGTTTTTGATTAAATTATTTCAATTTTTGATCATAACACTGGGAAAAGTTTTGTATGATTAATAGGATGCTTTTTTTTCATCTCTATAAGTTCTTTCTTTTTCCTATAACGAAATTCCAAATTTATTAACACTGCATTTCCTTCAAATAAAAATTTGGCGTTAAAATAGGGTTAAAAGAAACAGTTTTTAATAATATCAAAAAAGATACAATTTCTGTTATGTTAAATGAATATTTGTAAAATATTTTTATTTTCTTACTGCTCCATAACTGTGAGGAATTATTTCGCGGTAATTCTCAACTTTTATCGAACAATATTCTGATTTTTTGGTTCTGTTCAACCATTTTATGAAATGCTGGTAACGTTAAACATAGAAGTGTATGTTCTTTTTATTAAATTTCTAATTGTAAATATCATTCAAAACATTTGATTCACGGGTTTAAAAAAAAAGTTCAATGAAAATGACTTTTTCGGTGAGTTAAGGAGACTTTGTTGTTTTAATACAAATTCCTTTTTTTTTCTTAATATTTTACTTATGTATCGTTCTTTAGAACTCGCGTTATATTTAAAGAATTAACTGTCTTAGCATATTTTGCTCATATGAAGATTTGTAGCAAGCTTATCTGGAGGACAGAACTCATGACGCTTGGGTTCATAGCCAAGTAACATAACTAACCACTAGACAAAAGTGATCACCTCTGACGGAGGCTGTTACTGTCTGACAAAGATACCACTGCAGTACTCTCCCACCAGTGAAGTCAGTGTATAGGCAAACGATTTTTTGTAGGCAAATGTGTGAATTGTTGTTAATTAGTGATGTTGCGTCAAGTGGGTCTGATGATTTTATTATTTATTTTATCTGTTTATTTATTATTTATTTATACTTTTATTGCTCTTGCTGCGGGTAGATGACGCCATGACAGTTCAGAAAGTTGTGTTTTTCTTAATTCAGTCAAGGTCACCAATGCGGTGGTTGCTTATCCGTAGGACAGAGATGATCACTTTTGTCTAGTGGTTATGTTACGTCGCTACGAACCCAAGCGTCGTGAGTTCTGTCTTCCAGATAAGCTGAGTCAAAGATTTGAAACAGCGGCTATCAATACCAAAATTAGTCTGAAGTTTTATTTGTAGATCTTATGTGCTCTTTTTTTAAAAGTAAATATGTTTAAGGCTGTAACGGCAAATTACGATTCGATAAATTATATTAATTTCCTCTTAAATAAATTTATTCAACATATCAATTTCTTAAATCTTAAGGTAATCTTTTCAATTTCTTTTTTCGAGTGTATAAAAATAACAAATTACGTTATTTTTAAAACTTTCTTAGTAAAAGGGCTTTGAATTGTTACAAAATCAAAAATGTTGAAATTCTACCCATTTTTATAGAGATGGCAAATTACTGTCCATGATTTTATCCCTTTTGTATCCCTACGTCTAAGATTTTATCCATTTTCCATTACAAATTATCCTGATACTGATATTTCCCGGAGTAATACAAAAATATAGACTTCTATAATTCATACACATTGTAAAAATCTTCTGTCAAAAAATTCCCGATTTATAAATGAAACAATTTTTTAAAAAAATAACTTCAAAGCTCGGTATTCACCATTCCACCCTCGTACTTTGAATGTCAAATGCACCAATCTACATCTGAATATTTTTTTAATTTTCAGAAATTGTGTGGATGAAGATTTTAATTTACAATATTGTCTTGTTTCTAGTTTAGAAAAGGCAAAGTTTCCCACGAGCTACAATGGTAGTCAAAGAATAATACATTATTCTTATTCTTTAAATTAAAGTTATTGCTTTCCTTTTTAAATTTTCTGGAATTTTTTTTCTCACTATACAGAAAAGAATCTACACCGACCGGAATCCTAATACTAAAGTTAGAAAAAAACATTCGAAATTCCGTGATCTTCATTTCTAAATCCAATAAAATCCTCGCCTGTCGCTTTCAACAACATTTGACAACGAAGACACCTATTTATTTGGAAATGCTATAGATTTTATTTCGTACTCTTATTGGATTTCTTTATAAAATAAAAAGTCAAGGCAATGCCATTATCCCATACATTATAACTCTTTGCTTTATGTATTAAGGCTGTTGCTTTTTTTTATTATTATTTTGTGGTTAGTTTCTTAGAACCAATAGTATTGAATTCTTATTTTGTATAATAATTTGATAATATTAAGCTATCCAACCACGCTCGGAACCGTGATTTTAAAAAAGTGCATAAATGGAACATTTTCTTGATATTCAGTGTCACTCGGATTAGAATACATGCATAAAATTGTTTTAAGGAGATTTTGACAAAAAAAAATTATTTTAATATAATATTTTGGCAAAAAATTAACTTAGAATAATTTTTTTTCCGAATGTTCTCCTTTTGTGAAAAATGGTTCTATTATAATAATATTTTGCCTGTATATAGCTCAGACCTTTCTACAGAGGCTCAACTAGAAGTTTTGATAAATTCACACTATTTTCAGAGTTACCACCCATTGAAATAATTATCGGCGTTTTTTTCCTAAAATCTCTACCCTCTGTTGTCGTAAAACATGGATAAACCCACTTCTACGTTATATATTTCAAAAATTCTAGTTGAGCCTCTATACAGAGATCTGAGCTATATACAGACAAAATATTATTATAATAGAACCATTTTCACAAAAGGAGAACATTGGAAAAAAAGATTATTCTAAGTTAATTTTTTGCCAAAATATTGTATTTAAATAAATGTTTTTGTCAAAATGTCCTTAAAACAATTTTATGCATATATTCTAATCTAAGTGACACTAAATGTCATAAAAATTATTCATTTATGCGCTTTTGCAAAATCCCGGTTCGGAACGTAGTCGGATACCTTAAGACCTATATTATGAAAAAGGAAGACGAATACCTCTCTTTTACTCTAAAACTGCGCTGAATTTTTATTTCTTTACTTCTGCACCTTGACACAGCCACAGTGGTGCACACAAAGGGGGAGGGGTCCTGGGGTCCGGACCCCCCAAAGCCCTTGAATTTTTTCCGATTGATTATAATTCTAAGTATATAGTACGTAAAATTTAATTAAGTATTTGTTATTAATGATTAATTTTATTAATTAATGCTAATTATTTATTCAATAATTAGTTTCTTACTGTGTTTTGTTCCCGAAAATCGACAAAATCAAAAGGATCATGATACAAGAATGGTGAACTTTCGACCACGGACCCCCTGCCCCTTGAAAAATTCCTGTGTGCGCCACATACAATTGTCCATGAGTAACTATTCCTTCCTATGATGTTACGCATAAACCAACTTTTTCAAAACTCTTTCCCCGGGATTTACTAATAGTCACGTCAAATGCCAATCTGACAGGGAATTACGTATGTTTCAGTACGAATGGCCTATCCTAGTTTCCTCGAGTGTCCAGTGTGATCCTTGGTATGCGTGATACCACAATTGCATTGCTCTTGGACTACCATGATATCACGATGATAAAATTATCTTTACAGAAATTTGTCTGGCGGATTTATATTTGAATTTTGTAAATGGTCTATCAATCCTTCTATTTTCGATTGTGCTTGGTTCAATCACAAATAATACAAACGTGCTCCTTTAATTTTCAGATACTCATTTCTGACATAATTTTGTGTTAATCTTTCAGCTTGAAATAATTGACTGTACTAAATAAAAATGGCGCCTTTTTTGCCAATTTGTAACCAAAAAGTTGAAGAGTACTTATTACCTTTTTATTATTGTTCTAGTGTGTGATATAAATAAATTTATTACATCATCATGAAAAACTTTTTTTATATACAAAGAGAAATGAATCAACATATATTTAGGATTTCATCATGTTTCATTTTTGTTCTTTTTTTTTAACCAATTTGCTTAGAAACATACTTTAGCCACATAAGAAAATTAAACGACTCAAAGGTTAAAATTTGATATATTTCACAGAATGCGACAACATCTTTATAAGCAAAGCGGTAATAACCTTTTGATATTAGGAGAATTAACGAGTGGAAAATTTAAACAAAAATGTATTTGGTATTTATTCATTGAGTAAGTTTCTCTAGAATTATGAAAACCCCAAAACCGGATGAAGGGAGAAAGGCATATTATCTAGCTGCAATATAATAAGTCACTAATATAGTTCGTTTAAACTTTTTTTTGAGCCTGTACATACGTTCAAAAACACCAAGTTGTCTATTTGTTACATCCTTTATATAAGTATACATCTTCTTTTCTAGCATATTAAATTGTTAAAATGAAAAGGATTTTTAATAAAATATTTCTCAACAATTAATCGAAAAAATAAATACAAAAATTTGTTATTGAAATAAAATATAATTAATATAAAAACAAAAATTTAGAAATATATCTTTAACGTATTTGTTCCAACAGAAAAACTTTTAAACTGAAAACTTACTTTTTTCTTTATGACTTCCACGAACACGTCTCGCTCAGTAGGTGCGTTAACTTCCCCTGGTGTATATATACGCTTTTACATTGCGCTTACATTTGTAAAACTATTCCGAAGACTTTGAAATACGATACAATAACCCTGGCAGTGTTTGCAAAGGATCTACTAATTTCAGAGAAGAGAGGATGTACTTATATCATGCGTTTCCATTTCCCCCAATACATCGCCTAATTACGCGTGCCTGTGTGAAAAATAGTAACAAGGGGGAGTGAATCGTGCAACTTTTCCCCCGTAGTTAAGAGGTTATTTAGATAATTTTCTTGTTTATTAACAAAGAATAATAATGAAATGTTTTAATGATCATTTCTTTTACAATCTTAAATATGAAAATACACCGAAATCAGAGTTTAGAAAAATAGTATAATTAAAAAATGCTTTGTCCATACATTTTTAATTATAAGAATTTATATGATCACTAAACAATTTTGCTTTGATTCAATATTATTTTTAGGTTTTTACGTTCATATTTGGGACATAAAAAGTTAAAAATGTGGATCTCTACCATATTCATAAAAACACGCTTTTAATTAATTAATTTTTTTAATTGAACTTCCAATTCACTTTGGATATTTTTTACTCATTCAATTTAAATACTTTTAATCATTAAGTTATTGATTTTTCTTGACTTTTTGTGTGGGAATAAATTTATTTGGTAGTATCCTACGCTTTATATAAAAGGTTATAAGGTTTGAAATTTACCTTACTCAGTAATTCATTTTTCAGGTAATTGAAAACATTTCTTTCATAAAAAAATATTTTCTCTTTCAACAATAATCATTAATTGAATTTCTAAAAATTTTAATTAACAATAAAAATGCAAAATGAAAATATCAAATTAAAATACCTCTGAATCACTAATTTTTTTTAAATATTGGAAGAATATTGTTTAAATTTAATCATAAAAAGAAAATACTTCATCTTTTTAAACTTTGAAGGTTTTATATATTATGCTTATTCTTCGCGTTCATTAAGTAAACTGCAGTCAAGTATAAATAATTCTGATATACTGGTCAGCCGGGGATGATATTTAATTAAATTATTAACTTAAAAAGAAAAAAATCAATAAAACATGCCGCAAATTAATTATTCCTTCTCTTTATCCCTCTTCACTAAAAATTAAATTGTTTTCCTCTTGCTTTCTGCAAAAACTAATATGCCCAAAGGAATAAATGAACACTATAATAAAATCTGACTTTTCTGAAGAAAGAAAATTTTAATGTTTCACTTGTAAATGACATTTATATCTTAGTGTTCTTGTGATATTCAGCATTAAACAATTTGATTCTGTTATAGAATAATTTACCTGAGCCTTAATAGAAATTACAAACAAATTTCGATTTAGTTTAGATAAGTTTATTTAAGTTTTATAAGTTTATTAAGTTTATTTAGTTATAGTTAAGTTTTATTTTAGATAAGTTTTTATATTGAATTTTGGATAGCCAAGCTTCTTTGATAGATATTCGGTTCTTTGTTTGGAAAATTAAGCCCTTGTTGAACTCATTCTATTTTAGGTTACCTTTTTACACATAGGAAGGTATTATGCAATAGTTGGGGAAAATGGAACACCGAGGTTTTAAATCTATTTGTACCTGCGAAAGCAATAAACTCTCATGATGCATTGTTGTGAGAGTTGACGGCTTGCTGTCGTATTATTCGCTACAAAACAAAGTGCGTTTTGTGATTTTCAAAAAATTTTGCAGGAATGTTTCCAAACTTTTTAACCTACTAGTGCACATGTTACTTGAACATTGATGTTAAGCGTAATTTACACTGAAAGAATTGTAATTTGTTATATGCAGTGGTCATTTTTTTTTGTTTAACAATGTCTTGTCCTTCAGTGTAAAGGCGGGCTGCGGTAGCCCAGTGGTTAAGGTATCCAACCATGGCAAGCATGTCATGAGTTCGATCCCAGTACCACTAAAGACCCGCCGTGTAGGGCAGCGATGCACGTTAAATCTGTCGAGAGCTGAAACGTCCTCCCGTTGGTGTGGTGTGGTAGATAGGAGAGGGGGTGCCAGCTCAGGTGTCGTCCAAGTCACTTGACCATGGTTCAAAATTACCATGGTCCGTCGCCAAAAGCCCTCGTGTAGCTGAACAGTGCGACGCTAATATTAACTCACTCACTCAGTGTAAAGGCTTATTTTCCAAGATGGCGTGTGTGATATTATGGAATACTAGGTAATCAAAAATATAAAAAGTTGGATCTTCTATAATAAACAGACTCCCGATTTAAAAAGGCATTAGAAAATAAACTGAAAGAAAATAACTAAATAAAGGATCCAGAAACTTCAAAAGAAACAGAACATTCGAAGATCCTCTGTTAAGAAATCGGACTTATGCTAACTTCTAACCCTAAGCCTACTAGAGATAACTCTAGTGTTAGCAGCGCGAAATCGTTTCATTCTATGATTATCATCTGTAATGGGGACTTCTGCAGTTTTTTAAGATCATCATTTCAGAACTTTTCGAATGGTAGTTTTAACTTTTTAATTCCTACTTTTAGTTCACTCTCACCCTATATAAATTTATATATCTTGTTCAAATTTTCAAGCGTCAATAAAATACTTTTTATGTATCCACTCAAGTTCAAATATATTTTTAAAACTTTCAATAGATAACACTTGATGTTAATACAGTTTTTTCAAATAATAATTCATTAATTAAATTTAAATAATTAATTATATTTTAAGAAATATGTTTCTGTCAATATTATTCATCTAGATGGCAGCACAATTGGATAAAACAACTTTTGTTAAGTTTGTGATGAAGATTTAACTTACCCTAAGTAATCGTATGCTAGTTAGATATCAGCATTCCTTTTACACTGGTTTTAAGATTAATTCTTAACTATTTTTACAACTTTTAATAAAAAAAAATATAATATTTCGCATTTAATGAGGTTAAAAAGCTTTTAATGTTAATTTAAAAGGTAATTTGCCACTGAATATTGTGATTTTTTCACATATATATGTACATGTTAATATTAATTGCAATTATTTAATAAAAAATAACTAAAATGAAATTTTTCTTTGTTGACCCAAGTAGGAATTAACTTAAAAACAATATTTTTTGTATTATATGTTTCAATTAAGAAGACATATTTTTTAACCATAAAACAATTTATTCACTTAAAAAACTGGTGAATAATACAAAAATAAATAACATGGGAGTCATATATTAAATAGTTTACCTCGGCACTTTTAATTGAAATGTAGTTTTTCGTACGCATGTTATTCATTCATAAAATATTTTAAAAAATTAACAAATTGTGTTCCAATCATAATATGAGATCTAGAAAATAAACAGAATTGGTTGAAATTTCTATTATACAGTAATACCCCGAATCTACGCGATAGGTGGGTGCAAACCGAAGTTATTCTAATGTAGAAGGTTTCATAAAATCAAACGAAGTGATTTGTCACCTCAAAGATGCACCATTATAGACCCGCCGTGTAGGGCAGCGATGCACGTTAAATCTGTCGAAAGCTCAAAAGTCCTCCCGTTGGTGTGGTGTGGTAGTTAGGAGAGGGGATGCCAGCTCAGGTGTCGTCCACGTCACTTGACCATGGTTCAAAATTACGTGGTCCGTCGCCAAAAGCCCTCGTCTAGCTGAACAGTGCGACGTTAATGTTCACTCACTCACTCACTCACTCAGTCA
Organism: Trichonephila clavipes; assembly: GCA_019973935.1. Taxonomy (NCBI): domain Eukaryota; kingdom Metazoa; phylum Arthropoda; class Arachnida; order Araneae; family Nephilidae; genus Trichonephila; species Trichonephila clavipes. The sequence continues at coordinate 320,942 of BMAU01004138.1, read as the reverse complement.
ACTCAAAGATTTGTTTTCTCCCTCAAAATTTCCTCGTAGCATGCTAATAATATTTTTTCCCTTGTTTTGTCGAAAACATCGTTGGAGTCTAAATTTTCTACAATTTGTAACCTTTTTTCAATTAAATTTAGGGTAATTCCCAGCCATCATTAAATCTTCTGTTTGAACTGGATCTAAAGGCTCAAGTTCTTCAATGTCTTGCTCATGGATTTCTATGAGCTCATCAATTGTCAGCTCCTGATTGTTGGCACCCAGCAGTTCTTATATTTTATCACTATCCACTTCTAAATTTATTTGACTGACAAGATCGATAACTTCTTCAATCACATTACCTATTTCACAATTTTTTTTTTCTGAAACTAAAGACTAATTGACGAGATTTGAAAACCGCGTAACTGCGGATTCGCTAAGTGTCGGAGTAGTGTTAGTCGAAGTATTACTGTATACAATATTATATATTTTCAAAATCTCTTATCGTTTAAAAATATAGAAAAATAAATGTAGAAAATTAATTAAGTATATGCGCTAAGAATTTTAATTTTAAAAAGATAGATATTTTTTTATAATTATATTTAACAGGTTTACCATTGTAATACAACTTTTAAACTTAAGTAACTAGATTGAATTGTTTTTGCTTTACAATTCTAATAATGATTTTCTACTCTGTTCTACATATTTTAATATATCAACAGACAAATATAGTACTGAAAGTTCAATATCAGTATCATATGCTTAAAAGCCTAAATATTATGAATATGCGATGAAATTATTTTTTTTATTTTGATTTAGATTGCAAATGTTATCATATATAAGCTCAAAAATTGGTTTTTATATTTATCTGTTTAATGTTTCATTTGACATTAAATTGCATTTGTCGCCACATTTCATACAACTTTTTCTCAACTTTCTATCTCGTATTTCCAGTTCTTAAATTACAAAACAATGGGAAACAATTATTAACGTTTAGCAAAATAAAATTTCCGATACATTCATACATTCTTTAGAGTAATTCGTTTTCATACTACTTAATAATCAATATCTAATCCTTTTTATGGAAGAGGCATGAAAAGCATCTTACTTCAAGAATTTTTAGCACAGTCAGTGTCCGGATTAAAGATTCAAATTTGTGTAAATGATGAAAGTTTTCTATTATCGAGATTTTAGAGGAGTGATTCTCAATTTTTTTGTTATTGTGGTATTCTATTAACAATTTCAAAATTTAACGGCAGTCTAACAATAAAATAAGTTTAAAAGAATACTTATCTATAGTTTATTAAAATAATTTCTACGACTAAGACAACAAAATGTTTGAGTAAATAATTATAAGAATACATTTATAATGCGAAATCTGATCATGATTATTTTTGATAATTTCGTTTATATTAAGTGATGAAGCCACGCTCATTTCATCATCTACATTTAAAAGTAAAGTTCTTTTTTTTTCTTATTTATGTTTGTTAATGCTGAAAATCTGAATTCACACAAATGAGATGTAAAAAATTGTAATAATATTTTTAAAACTTTTTTGGTTATTATCGCCTCAAATTTTAATCAAATCGACTCTTTCAAATGTTTTGAAATTAAATCTCTATTATTACAGAAGGAAATTAGTTCTTTCTCTTCATTTAAAGATAATTTATATGCAGATATATCCGTTATTACAATTAGATTATGAACCGAAATTTGTTTATATGAAAATTTGGGAAGCAATGAATAACTCTCTCCTTTAGTTTTGTCAAATAATCAATAGTAATTTTATGATTAGTTTATTTCTATAAAACGACCAAATGATTTTGGTTCCGGATTTTTTTTTCAGAGTATAATAGTTTTAACAAAGTTTGGCAGCACGCAAGAGGGCCGCGGCACTGTGGTTGAGAATCACTAATTTTGAGCATTGTAGTATTTAGTCAAAAGAATGTTTATATGGATTTCTTACAATTCTCAATTCAATTGATTGGTTAAGGCAGTTTTCGATAAAAGTACGAGAGCTTGAACTAAACGCGAAGCACATTTTCAAACAGAAAAATGCCTCAATTTCCATGGAAATTTGTAGAATTATAGCTCGTATCTCTGTTAGCAATATAATGTTTTTAAAAATTTCAAAATACTCCATGAATACTTTCTTTTTCGTTTTAATCCGGGAAGGAATGGCCCATTTTACATTACGGTATAGGAGATAAAGCGCGAAACACATTTTATACCAGAAAAAAATGAATAAACTAGGTTAAAAACAGGAAATAAAGGGTGTTTTTTTTAGAGGTATAGAACTTTAAATTGCAATAAAACAACGATGTATTATTCGACTGACATGAATTTTTTTTATTCGAACGATAATCTTGTGGCATTACATTTTAAATATGATCAAGCAAGGCGTAGATTCGTCGAATGGGCCCAAAACCAGATTGCCATTGTTCCCGATTTTCATAAGCGAATTTTGTTTAGCGATGAAGCGCACTTCTGGTTGAATGGCTACGTCAACAAACAAAACTGCCGCATTTGGAGTGAAGCTAATCCACAAGTGTATGTCGAAACACCGTTACATCCAGAAAAACTGACTGTTTGGTGCGCTTTATGGGCTGGTGGAATCCTTCTTCAAAAACGATGAAGGCCACAACGTTACAGTCAATGGTGATCGGTAGAGAGCCATGATTACTAACTTTTTCATTCCTGAATTGAACAATCATGATGTCCAGGAGCTGTGGTTCCAACAAGACGGCGCAACATGTCACACAGCTCGTGCCACAATCGATTTATTGAGACACGTTTGGTGACCGCCTAATTTCACGTTTTGGACCTGTGAATTGGCCTCCAAGATCTTATGATTTAACACCGCTAGACTATTTTCTGTGGGGCTATGTAAAGTCATTGGTCTATGCGGATAAGCCACAAACGCTTGACCATTTGGAAGACAACATTCGCCGTGTTATTGCCGATATACGGCCACAAATGTTGGAAAAAGTCATCGAAAATTGGACGTGCAGATTGGACTACATCCGAGCCAGCCGTGGCAGTCCTATGCCAGAAATCATATTTAAAATGTAATGCCGCAAGATTATCTTTCGAATAAAAAAAATTCATGTCAATCGAGTAATACATCGTTGTTTTATAGCAATTTAAAGTTCTATACCTCTAAAAAAACACCCTTTATAATCAAAACATTTTGCTTTGTAAAGGATAGTGAAGCCAGAATATCATATTAATTTTTCATTTCTTTTATATCTGAAAAAATGTTCCAAATTCGGGTCCTATTCTTTAACATTAACCGAAAAGAGCCTTAAAGAAAGCTTCTTGATGTTGGCTCAATGTACTGTTCTAAACCATAAACGTCTTTCAACTAAAACAAGTTTTCATAAAAGATGTTAAAATGGGAGGGGGGATTCTTGTACCATTTTAAGAATAAAATAAACATTTTGCTTTGTTTGCTTTGAAGAGTCGAAAAACATTTTATCCATAATCCAGTTCATCCAATGGGCTAAACACACGACGGTAATATAAGAAATACAATCATATGCTCTTGATTGAACTCAAAAACCGGCATTAGACTTGTATGTGCTGTTCTACTTGTAAAATTTAGAAAAAATTTCTAACTTGAGAATTGGACAAACATGTCCAAGTACTAAGATTCGGTCCAGGCTTTAAGACTGGATCACTGATGGGAAGGCTGCATTAGGACGACATGACGCTCGCTGTGTTGGAGTTTTGGAAGTTCCAATAGTAGGATCGAGAGTCTAAGCGAGTGTGTTGGAGCGTCTTGCGGTGACGTAGAGTATCAGTGGGTTTCCCCCTTTTGTCTTTTTGAAGGTGGGTTATATCCCACCTTCAAAAGCAACACGTAACTCAGAATCACTTCTGTTTGGACGTAGACTGGATTACTATTCGACCATTGGTCCTTGTCACCTCTCGTGCGGTTGACTTTGAAGCTGGGGCTTGGCGTGGGAATAGCTTGTCGACTGGATAAATGGAGGTAAAAGGTTGACTTGCCCTAGAACTTTGGTGTCGGTATTGTCCTGTCTTGGGTACTTTCCCAATTGAAATTACGTAGCCACTGGGAAGTTATATATTCATTAACGGGAGATCAGTCCTTTGTTGGAGACCACCGCAATTCTTTTAAAAGTTTCACAAAATTTGAATAAATGTATACTATACGCATACTTTTAAATGAAGTGCATTTTGTTTTACTTTCTGTGTTGTTATTGGTGACAAATACGTTCCGCAAAAGGCAAAATTTGACAACAGTGAAAAGCGTGAACTAATTAGCTGGTAACACGTGATTGCATTTATTATGTGATTATGACGACAAGGGAATTTAGCCCATTTCATTGCCTTAGAAAAGCCTTTGAGTTTGTTTTAAAAGTATTATTTCATTATCAATACTCAATAATCCTACTTTGAACAAGAAATTATTGTAAATTCCCTCACCAGCATTTTGACTTCAACATATAAAATTTTATTCTTAATTTTATTTTAAAAGTCAAAATTTTTCAAAGTGTTACTATGTGAATCTTTCTTACACAATATTTGCAAAATCCAACCTTAACAACGTTTTCGTATAACCTTGTGACTTATCAAAAGTTAAATATTGATTATGGTTAAATTATCAAAAATATGTACCCCATAAATCCCTCTATTATTGAATGCAAATTTCAATAAGAAATAATCCATTTTTAAAAAAATTTATATCAATTTCAACAGATACAGAAATATGTCAAAAATGACTTGCTGTCTTTTTTTCATAAATCCCTTTCTTCATCTTTTTTGTCTTTTTACTTTTAAAATAGGAATATATTGCTGATGGAAAAATCTGATGCAGAAATCACCTTCAAAGATTCCTCTTCTGTGACATTAAACAAAAGTTGCGAAATTGTTGTTTCACAAGGTAGCTTCTGAAAGGAGAATGTGTTTAAGTAAGTTCTATAAATTCTATTGACTTTTTCTGCTTTCACAAATATATTTTTAGTTTTAAGAACCTATTAGGATTTTTAGCTAAAAGTGAAATGATCTTACCCTTGAAGTCACTTCCTCATCATCTTGTCTACCTAAAGCTGTGGGAGGTAACGATGAATGTATGTGTGTGACTAAGACTATCCATGATAAATCTAATTTATTATTATCACTTATAATATTCCAGAACAAGTAATCTATAAAAGGGAACCATTGGAGTGATATAAAGAAAGCAACTACCTTACGTGAATTAGCGCACGAAATCAGCTTAGTTTAGCTAATATTATTTAAACTTACATAAAAAGTATCGTATTATACATGCGTATTTGATGGGATAAAATAAATTTAGAATATTTATATTGCCATTTTTTTAGAGTTTTGTAATTTATATCGATACATGTCTTTGCATGAATACGTTAAAATCGTTTGCTTACAAGGTCAATATAGATTAAATGTTTGAGGAGATCAAAATTAAAGGATTTATATGTTTGAAAAGCAAATCATATACTTCATTGCCACTTTAGGATAATTAATTTAATTTTTCTAAGATTATTTGATAAGCATGGGATAACTCAGTGACCAATGTCAATAAGTCTTGTACAAAACTTTACAGAACTACCATACTAACTATAATATTTAATCTAAAAAATTAAATTGTAATTTTTGTTTTTTATATACCTTTTTTCACTACATTTCATGATAATTTTGGGAAGGAAACTATCTTCAAAATTTCATTAGAGAATTCTAAAATTAGCTTAATATTCTAAACACTTACATATCATACAATTTCTTTTCCCTGCCCATGAATTGGTAGTGTGTGCTTGCTTTTTTATATCCTTTTTTTGAATTCTTAAATTTGGTTATATCTATATATAGATACAATTATCAGGGTAAACACACAAGGATCCAAGAAAAGCAAAGGTTGACTCTCGAATTACTCAAACAAATATATGTAAATAGAATACAAATTTTTCATTGTTCTTATTCATTTTTTGTATTCTTTATCAGCGAGGACAATAAATGTCTTTTTTATGCGTAATAATTCACGCTACATTAAGTTTATTTGTACGTAAATATATATATATATATATATATATATATATATATATATTTTATATCAAGAAAAACCTTTCCAACTATGCAAGAATAAAGTTTAAAGATAGCATTTATTTGAAGAGCATTAAATTTTATTCTTTATTGAAGAAAAATGTATTTACGAAAAGAGAACGAATTTCTACGAGCCTTAATAAATAGGAAGAAAATATAAGTTTGAAAATATAAGCAAAAAGAATTATTTTTATATTAAAACAATATCCCAGTAAATATAATGAATCAATACACTGAAGTAGATATTTACTCCCCAAATTTCGTAATAATAAATGTCGCTGTTTCCTTAAAACGTTCAAAACTAAATAAAATATATACCTAGTAAACGCAGAGATGTTTGAGATATTTACCAAGACCGTTACCAGTATAAAACCTTTTTTTAAAGAATTTTTTTTGCAATTAAATTTTAAGAGTTTATAGTATATTTGATGTGTATCATAATATTACATAAAACCTTTACATGTTTTAACCTTTATATGAATGATAAGTCCAAATCGAATTCTTCATTTTCTTTTAGATTTTATAAGTTTAATCCTTTCTGCTATCAAAAATATAATGTTTTATATTTTAATGTGTTAGAACATGTCGATCATATTCTTAACCTTGTTTTTTTCAACATGATTTATTTATAAAGCAAGTACTGTAGGAAGCCTACAGCTACAATTATTACTCTAGAAGACTAGATATTGGTTTACTTTTAAATTCTACAAAATAAACCTTCATGTTGGAAAGAATAATATTTTCAAAACTAACGAAAAATGGTTCAAAGAGTTTTGTGATTCAATAGTTCAGAAGTCCGTGTAACAAGTTTACTGAACGAATTTTAAAATCAAATAGATCCAGTCCTTTGATTTATTTTAGAAACAAATCTTAGTAAATAAAGTTTCTCTAATAATTTCAGGGAAAGAGATTCATTTCAAGCATTATTTCCGGGAAGTATTAATTCTGAAAATGGAGTTTCCAATTTCAACTGATTATAACATCCCTCTTTGAACTGATAAGTATCAAAAGCCGGAAGAGAGAGAGCTTTTAGCGAGCTCTGATGGCTCATAGAATACTCAAATAACATCACCTCGAAAGTTCTGGTAAATTTTGTTTGGCTTTTACTTTAAAATATTACGGAATCATTTTTGTCTATTCATGTAATGAGACATTCTATCCTCTTTGGAGACAGAAATCTCTAATACTCCCTCTACAAGGAATTAATTGTGATATTGAAAGAGATGAGGTATCTATGAATTCATTATTGAAATTCATAAGCTGATCTATCTTTAAACTTAAGAGATAACGGGCCTTAAAGAATTCATAAAAAAAGGATCTCGAAGTTCTTTAAATAACTGGTATTTAAAGAAGAAGAAAGAGGTTTTTTTTCTATTAATCTTAAAAATTGTTTTGAAATAAATGCTTGTAAAGAGTATTAAGAAAGATTTCCAGAACGTAGATAATAAAGGGATTATTAAGCATATCTTCTTTTGTTAGCATTTTAAATTAAAATAATGAATGATAAATATACAGGATGGCCCAGGGTCATTGGGACAAACTATAAGGGGAGGTAGCGGTCATCACACGGATTCAGATTTGCATAGCAACCCCTTCCAACCATGGGTTGCTATGCAAATCTGTGAACCTAGATGGCGTTGTTCACAAGAGCATTTAAAGAAACATGCCTGAATTACCGCTGTCATTTGTGCTGTCATTGCCCGCAGAGGAGTATGGAACAGTTTTACGAACAACTAGTTGGTAGATATGCACCTGATTCACGAATTGGCAACAGGAAATGCACTAGCAACAGAAAGATTGTATCACGAAAGGCACCCAAAGAGATGCATCGGACCGCCGAATATTTACTAATTTGCATCACTGTGTGTAAATAGGGATCATTACGAGGTGATATACATAGAAGGAATCCGAGTACCCTGTTCGTGCTGCTCCTTTCTGCTGCTCGTGCAGTTCTATCTGCTAATCCGTAAATCAAGTGCATATCTACCAGCTTGGTTTTCGTAAAACTTTCCATACTCAACTCAAATGATTGTGGTAATCAAGGGCTGTTTCGTCAAATGCTCTTGTGAACAACACCATCTAGCGCTGAACGAAGACGCTTCCACCTATGGGTTCCAATGAAAATCTGAATCCGTGTGATGACCGCTACCTCCCCTTATAGTTTGTCCCAATGATTCTGGGACTCCCTTTATAGTTAAACAAAATTTTAATTTTTAATCTATAAATTTAAAAACGAGGCTATTCAATAGCAACTGTTGGCAATAAAATGTACAGTTTATCTAACACTGATAGTACATCGCTTTCGAAATGCCCCTCGTATTGTTAATGTTAATTGAAAACCGTGTATTATGCTTATACCTATATTACGCTTAATTCAAGAATACATCTCGTCAAGCTAAACTAATATTCTAAGTCTTCGAACAAATAGCTTTTTTTATGTTTGAATTTCCCATCTTAAAAAAAAATCTCAATAAAAATAGCTTAACGTAGGTTAACGTTTTAAGGATGGTTGAGTTTTACATGCACTTCTTTGATAAAATAATCCAGTGATAGCTGATGGAATGTAGAAAAATAATGAATCCAAAACCTCAATTCTAAACCTAAGCATAGTCTAATGCAGCGATACTTAACCTGCAGCCCTCCGAGCTTTTTAAAAAGGCCCGGGCAGGACCCATTGTTCTGAGAAATTCACTTATTTAAGAACAGTGTATTAAAAATTTGGGGAATTCTTTCAAAAGAAATCAAATATATCAATTTTGCTTTTTTGCTGTCGATGTTGTTCGGCTGCGAATTGGTATTCTTGTTCTATTAATACAGTTACGGTTAGTGATAACAGACAACAATAGGGTAGCAACAATTTTATGAGTGGAATTAATTTTTAACCATCTTTCATACCTTGCGAAAAATATTCGAATGATTTCTCGAGGCTGACTGTTTTGTAGTGAAAAACAAACAAGGATCAGTACTTGTTTGATTTGTCACAAAAGTGCTGTATTTAAGCGCTCTTTAAATAGACTTTATTGAATATTCTTCGCAACAGAAACAAAGCATTTGTCAGTGGTAATGTCAAAGCAGTAACAAAAACATCCTATGAAGTTTGTTATATTATTGGGACTCGTACGAAATCGTTTAATGATACAGAAATTGTGAAGAAGCGTTTCTTAAATTCTTTTAATTTAGTGTTAGTAACAATATATATATATATATATATATATATATATATATATATATATATATATATATATATATCCTGAGAAAATATATAGATCAGAAATATTTCTTAAAAATATTTTTAAACTCGTAAATGCACAAATCCACCACACAACATTAGGTCCACAAAGTCAGCTTGTTAGTGGTCCAGCTGTGAAGAATTTGTGCATTCCACACACAGGATACATTTTAATATACATTTTAATACACACACACTTAGAACAATATTTACACGACTACACTTTAAAATTATTTATTACCAATTAAACATTTATATATGTCCAATCACACATTTATGACCAATCAATCAAGCAAGTTTTTTACATGTGGTCTGGTTTGCATCTAATGCCAAGTGGTCAAACTCTAGTGTTGGATCAAGAATCGTTTGAATGATATGGCATTGGTTAGATGTTATGAGCAAAATATGCAGTCGTAATTGATATATTAAATATGAAAAGTCGTGCTATAAGAAATGGATCGTATTCTTGATGGGATACTCTTTGGTGAGTTTTTAATGATTTACTCTATTCATTTGTGAATATACTGTGTTTTTAATGTGAACATTCGGTTCTTAGAAATTTTTAGTATGAACTTTCGGATTTTTTAGTTTGAACTTTCAGATTTTTTAGCTTGAACTTTCAGATTTTTTAGCTTAAACTATCAGATTTTTTAGCTTAAACTATCAGATTTTTTAGCTTAAACTATCAGATTTTTTAGCTTAAACTATCAGATTTTTTAGCTTAAACTATCAGATTTTTAGCTTCAACTATCAGATTTTTTAGCTTAAACTATCAGATTTTTTAGCTTAAACTATCAGATTTTTTAGCTTAAACTATCAGATTTTTTAGCTTAAACTATCAGATTTTTAGCTTAAACTATCAGATTTTTTTAGCTTAAACTATCAGATTTTTTAGCTTAAACTATCAGATTTTTTAGCTTAAACTATCAGATGTTTTAGCTTAAACTATCAGATTTTTTAGCTTAAACTATCAGATTTTTTAGCTTAAATTATCAGATTTTTTAGTTTGAACTATCAGATTTTTTAGTTTGAACTATCAGATTTTTTTAGTTTGAACTATCAGATTTTTTTAGTTTGAACTATCAGATTTTTTATTTTGAACTATCAGATTTTTTAGTTTGAACTATCAGATTTTTTAGTTTTAACTATCAGATTTTTTAGTTTGAACTATCAGATTTTTTAGTTTGAACTCTCTTTCAGATTTTTTAGTTTGAACTCTCTTTCAGATTTTTTAGTTTGAACTCTCTTTCAGATTTTTAGTTTGAACTCTCTTTCATATTTTTTAGTTTGTACTCTCTTTCAGATTTTTTAGTTTGAACTCTCTTTCAGATTTTTTAGTTTGAACTCTCTTTCAGATTTTTTAGTTTGAACTCTCTTTCAGATTTTTTAGTTTGAACTCTCTTTTTCAGATTTTTAGTTTGAACTCTCTTTCAGATTTTTTAGTTTGAACTCTCTTTCAGATTTTTTAGTTTGAACTCTCTTTCAGATTTTTTAGTTTGAACTCTCTTTCAGATTTTTTAGTTTGAACTCTCTTTCAGATTTTTTAGTTTGAACTTTCAGATTTTTTAGTTTGAACTTTCAGATTTTTTAGTTTGAACTTTCAGATTTTTTAGTTTGAACTTTCAGATTTTTTAGTTTGAACTTTCGGATTTTTTAGTTTGAACTTTCGGATTTTTTAGTTTGAACTTTCGGATTTTTTAGTTTGAACTTTCGGATCTCAAATATTTATTTTTTCTACCTATACAACTATTTTAAAGATGGGTGCATTATCTTGGGCGTTTGATGGTTCACTTATATTATGCACTAAATTGTTTTTAAATTTTAATATTGTAATATCTTTCAGAATGCGATGGCGAATAGTTTTATTTTTCAAGTATAATGATTTAATTTTAACTTTTTAATTTAAAGTATAATGGTTTAATTTTAACTTTTTGATTTTTAATTTTTAAATTTTTTTTTCTTCTGAAATTTGAAAAAATTTCCAATTAACTTACCAAGTTGCAATAGGGGGAAGGTTGGCACCATCAAACTAGTTTAACCCCACTTATCGGTCCTAAGTCCGAGATTGCACTTGGATATTTTATAAATTTTTATTTTATTTTATAATTTTTTAATTTTGTTTGAAAACGATGGAATATTATCTTTTATATCCGCCATTGATATTCTGAAGTGTTTTGGTATTATAGGATTCATATATTTCAATTTTTCAATTGATAATTGTGGTTGTTTTTATATATTTAAATATATATATAATAATAATAATAATAATTAAAAAAAGCAAAGTGGGAGTTTTAATATTTTGATCAATTTTCCACATTTTAAATTTCCAATGTTATCTTGGTCTTAAAGCATCCCCTCATGTATGCGGCCCGCATGAAATGGCTGACATGTGTACGCAGCCTAGCAGAAAAAAGGTTGAGTATCCCTAGTATAATATATCCAACAAAAAATCACAATCAGTACATTGATTCAGTTTCGTTCGTCTGTATCAAAATTCGGTTATTGAGAACTGAGAATTTTGAACAGTGTATTTTTAAGATTTCCTTTTTTCCACAGAAAACTATTTCAAGAAGTAATGTATAACATGCCCAGCATCGAAAAAAGAATTTTCAATTGCAACAACTGAAATAAAAACTGGGAAGACTGTAAAAGATAATATATATTTCTCGTAAAAAGAATTCCTTATAAATTATTCATTTTTTATTCCAATTTGAATATTACAATTTTTATTTGTTAACAATGCATTTTTTATGCATCGAGAACCAAGTAACTTTCGATCAGAAAGTAAATAAAATTCAAAACTCCGTAAAATTTGAAGTGTTATTCTTGGTTTCTTTTATATGGATCTCTCCAAAGCTGCAGTGAGATCAAATCGATCTGTTTTTAAACTGAGATTCATAAAACTGAACTGATCTTTGCTGAAGGCATATTTACTCGTATTTTCAAATCGGGCCATAAAAATAATGGAAAAATCGAATAACTGCGGGACATTCATATGTAAAATGCACTCCCAAAGAAGAAAAAATATATTTATTTTAAATGTGTACGTTTCACATTAAGCGGATTTCTTTTCTTTTCATATAAGCATTCTCTTAAATCTTTTACTGCGAAGTATGAATATTTATGAATAAATTAATTCGACTTTTTCGTCTTATCAGTTTTACAAGAAGGGAAAGAAGCCAAAGTACTGTTTAAATGCGAATAGCAATGCCATGAGAAAAAAACACGAGACAACGTATTTTAAATCCTATTTCACCACCTTATTACTCTGAAATAATCTCAGGTTTAAACAGAAAGTAATATGTATTTAACTTAAAAACTGCTGAAAATTGATATAATACATAAAATGATAAAATAAATTGATGTAAAAATCGGAGAGGCTCATTAATTTTCTGAAAAATAAAATTGTTCAGAATCATTTATTTTAAGCAAAAGGTGAATTCTGCAGTACAGTGCCTCTCAAACTTCCAATACTTGCTACCCAATTTCCAACCATAATTTTCAACGCCCCCTCCCCCTTCGAGACCATAATAATGTATTGAATTAAATAATAATATACTTTGTGACGCTAAAGCTACAGTGAGACTTTAATTATAAACCGTACAAATTATTGAAAAGTATTAAATTTTAAATATAATTTTGCATATGACAAAGTCATCTGGTCACTACTAATTATTGAACTTGTTCTTAACTAACTAATATGTTCTGTTTCGAATCCCCTTGGGGCAGGAAAGCCTACACCAAGTCCATTTGACCTTTCCTCATAATAATGTCACACACCAGGTCTTCATCTTCAAACAATTGTCCTTGGGGAATCCCCAGCAGTACGGAAGATGAGCAGGAGAAGCAGGGAGAGAGCAGGGACAGGTAACGAAAGACTTTACCTCCTGCACAAAGGTCGTACCACGCATGTGACCGCTTTTAAAGTGCGCCAAGGACGACTGAAGAGTCCTGGAACTCCTGTACTGTAGATAGGCCAGAACTCTTAGCTGTGTACCAGTGGTGAGCAGGAGGGTTTCACCAAGTCAAATTATTTTTAGCTCTGTGGAGGGAATGAATTTCTAAATGGCTCAAGACAGAGGAACTGGGGTTAGGAAGAATACAACCCCTACCAGCCACTGGGTTAACTTAAAATTTATTTTTTAATGATCAAATACGTCGTGCAGTACTGATACATTTATAAGTAGTATATTGTTTTAATTTATGGTGTCGTACTCTTAATAAGGCCATCCAAGGCGTTAAAACCATTTGATTTTGCCAGTCTTAAATCCGCAGACACTGGAGCAAGTCCAGAGGAATAACAGAGCTTGCAATTTTCCTCCATCTATGAGCTATACGTACTTAATTAATAGCTTTCGTATTTATGATTACTTTAATTTCTTCATTTACCTTCAACTGAGGCTTTCTTTTCACAGTCTTTCAGGTCTTGGAAACCGTTCAATTCATCTTTAAGTAAATACAACTGAACTGATACAAGGCATAATAATCATTTATTGTATAGGAATTCAAGATCACAAACGACGTGGTGAAACGCAAACACAGTAAAATAGATGAATGGAAGGGCAACGTGGTTTGTTGAAAGTGTCGTTGACCAAGTGCAATGTTTAAAATAACTGTTCAAAACTGCACCCTCCAGTAGTAATACATGGCTGACAGCTTCGGTTGAGTGTTTGCTGCGCACTTTCTAAAATTCCAGGCATTTTACGATGAAGCCGAGAGATAAAGGGGGATCATGGCAACTTAATATCATCCATATGGTGGATTTTGCCTAGGAAAGGGATACATTCCTTTTGGTCTCAAAGAGAGGTGCCCTTTAACTAACATGTTAATAAACAGAAAGTAGAGCAATTGCGGATATTCGAGCAACGAAACCCTCGTTTGAGTAACTGAAGTCGAATGAGCAAGACTCTTCAGATGTTCCAATAAAAAGAAATTGGAGCTTGATAAATCGGGATGTCGTGGTAGCCAGGGGACTGGTCCATCATGTTGTATCATCATGTAGTTGCCTTCGGGATGGATATTAATGGTTTCAGTAATTTTAAAGGTGGGAATATACTATTTGTGTAATGGTTTCATCTATTTAAGTTGTCGTTGCGGTTGATGTTTTTGGTAACCTGGGCATATGTTTGAGATATTTGTATGACTCTTAATTTCGGGCTTCAGGATATGAGATATTTTTATTTGTTTTGATTTCTTGGATTTGTTTTTCAGTTCTCCACTTGCGGCAGAGTTTTGAATCAGCGGAATGGGGTTGAGTGCAGTTAATACGTTTAGGCTCTAGAATGCAACCTGTGGAAGCATGTCCAATAGATGCACATCTAGAGCAAGTAAGTTGACCGCGGCAGGGGAAGTTTGTGAGTGTCCGAACCTCTGGCACTCAAAATAGCGCAGAGGATTCGGAATGTAGGGGCGGATTTTACAATTCAAATATCCAGCTTTAATAGTTTGGGGTAGTGTGGGGCTGCTGAAAGTTAAAATTAAATGTTTGGTCGGTATGACTGCTGTATCTTTTTTTATTGTGATTCTTCTGACCTGAATAGCACCCTGATCAGAGAATCCATCTAGGATTTCTGCTTCAGGGGTGATCAACAGGTCAGGTTCAAAAATGACGCCATGGGATGTGTTCAGAGATTTATGTGAACTTATATTCACTGGTGAATCGAGAAATGTTTTGGCAAGTAGGAAAGACTTTGTTTGCGTAGAAGAACTGGTTTTAACAAGTAGATCACCGGATCGCAATCTTTTAACGGATTTCGGTTCCTATTCCGATGAGAGTTTTGTGTATTGTAAATGGCGAATCCTTTTACATCTCGTTGTTTGGAAGTGAAAGTAATAAAAACCTGGAATGTTGAAATTGATGTTGTCAATGTTGAAAGTGGGTAAAACAAGGCCTTTACCCGGGCACAGCTGCATTGGATCCATAAGCGGGAAAAAAACTTCATCCAGGCGTGCCTTCATTTGTTACACCCATCCTATTTTTTCTTTTTAGCAACAGATCATTTATGGCACTAAATCCAAGTTCTGTCAGTGGCGCAAGGCGGGGGGGTGGGGAGTTTAAGAAACCCAAAGTCTGACTTACGTCCAATACGCAATCCTTTGTAAAATCCGCCTTGGAGCCCCAAACCAGACTTTGCATGAGGGAGGTGCGTGCGTGTTCGTTCTCCGTTACGCCACTGCATTGAGTTAACTGGGAAGTTGGAAATGTTGATAGTTCTTTTATACATTTGATCAGATTTGGATATTTGTTTCCAATTTATTCACAACGCCTTTCCCTCATTCCTTTTCTGTTAACTGTAGGTTTAATTGGGTTATCGTTTTGTTTTTCTTAAAACTATCAATCTGAAATATCAGAAAGATCTACTAACATTGGCTGCGTTAACCAAGTAAGGAAATTAATTTTTTGTGAATCGGAAAATCTTTTCAGCTGACAAAATTTTTAGATGTTCAACTATAATATTTAGAGCTGTAACAATTACTTCTCATTTTTGGAGCCTATAAAACCTTTAAAAATTTCTCTTCGAAATTTTGTTTGTAATTGGCTATATAACTAATAAATAAATCTTTTAAGTTTTGAATGTGTCCTTTTTCGAATTGCTCCCCTGTGGAGCGTAGGCCTTGAGTTGAGAAACACTGATCTAGTGGTAATATAACATTATTATTCTTTCCGACGGCACTTCTCCAAAATGTTGATGAACTCCAAATCTTTTTCCAATTCTAGCATCGTTCTCAACTTTCATTTACGCGCCCTCTGTTTCTCAATCTGAGATCAAGGCTATGTTAAATTATTTCACCTATATCCAAATAATTTTCCTTTTTATTTTATCAGGTTTGTTATGACGCGTAATGGATGTTCTTTAATTTTTAATAACGTTTTATCTTGTTTTGAAAGTTCCAAAGATGGAATTATTTTTTCCCGTTATTCAAAATTTTAATTAATTCTAAAGATTATGACAGCCTCTCATAAAATTTATGCAGGATTTAAAAACAAAAACGAGCAGATTCTTTTCATGTTTTTGCAATATACTTTATGGTATGATAAAAAAAATCTGTGTATTATATGGACTTGCTTTTAAAATTCTAATCTGAAAGATTCATCACCCAAAAAACTTCTCGCATCTAGAGGATACTTCCATTATTGATAATGAAAAATAGCATAAGGGAATTCAAGATAATTAGATGAGAGTGCAATTCTCAAATGACTTTTGAGATGTAAATCATGAAGGGCAAGTATTTCATGTGATCAAAGGTGTTTTTTTCGAAATGAAGGAAACAAAGCGATTTCTTAATGTAACGGAAGAAAAAAACTCGGGTGAGAATTTTGGGAAGAAGAGGGATGTTTGATCGCTCAAGTAGTAGTGATTCCATAGTAATGATAAATAAATTATAGTTTTAAAAAACTAAAACACACTCTTTTATAGTTCATCGAACTCATTTGTAACTTAATCTTTTAATCGCCAAATATAGAAATGGAATTTGAAATTAGTCGCCAGATGGAGGACTGGATCTGAAAATGGGAATTTATTACTCCTGATGATCCTGATCAGGATAATGGAACAAAATTATTAAATTATTCTATTGTCATCGATCCTGGACAAGCAAGCAAAATTTCGAATTAATCTGACCTTTTAAAGTGGGTAAAAATTGAGTTCAAAGATTCCGTTACATACAAGTGAAGCTTATAAAAAGGTGTTAAAAAAAGGAGATTGTTAAAATAACTCAAATATTGAAAATGAGACATATTTACTTAAATTTATGTATTAATGTTTGTGTAATTTATTTAATAATCAATTTCTTTCTGAAATAAAACACTAAATTTAAATTATTTGCTTCAGAAATATTCTAACAAAGATTGAAATACATCTTATTTCAACTAGAACATTGTCCAGAATCAATAACTCCTTTAAAATCTGGACTCTATTGATTATTCTTTTTATCAGAAACATTTAACACCGAAACTGCGATTAGAGCTACAATTACTAGGATAAAACGAATTAAGGTAATGCTATATTTAACTAAAGCGATAAACTTGGTCATTTGGATGGAAATGTACGAATGTGCCAGTTTTATGTGTTCGGATTCATTGAATTTTTAATTTATTTCCACGAAAGATGCAGTGCTTCGACAAAGGTTATAATTACCCTGCATCGAATCGTAATGTGTTTAACACTTTCCTTTACACTTCGCTTCGTTTGTGTTTAATTACCTCTTCAGTGAATTTTTAAATACTATTAAAAGGTATTCTTTGAAATGTTTGTTAAAATGTTTTTAACAAATTGCTGTATATGTAATTCGTTTAAATTTCAAATAGAATCCAAGAAACGTATAACTCAAGCGATTGATGTTAACTGAACATTAATTGTACCACTGTTGTTTTTAAGAGTTCGTTTATAAAATTTTTAATCATAAAATCCTTTAATTTGTCACGGGGATCGGCAACCTTTGGCACGCATGCCACATGTGGCACGTGGTACAATTCCCAGTGGCGCTCTATAGATTTGTCAATCTTTCAGTGGAGGGAAGTTGATAAATGTTTAATGGACCATTATCTGTCAAACCTCTTCAGAATTATGGACATTTACGGAATTACGAAAAAATTTGAAAGATCTAAAGATAAATTTACAGCTATTTTATAAATTATTAAATTTCCTTGTTAGAGAGATTTAATTGTTTGGAAAGAGAAAATTGCATGCACTCTGCTTTCCGCTTTTAATTCTACATAAATAAGCAAAAAATCTTTCCTCATATGAGAAATATTTCGAGTCTGCAAAAAATTGAAAAATTGTTTAACAACTGAATGCTCAGAATAGTGTCGAATTGAATGTCATAAATTATACTCCTGATTTTGCGATATGAAAGAAGAGCGGTACAACTACTAGGTTCGCATTAAAAATTTTATTTATATTTTTATTTAACTCTAATGAAGGGAAATACTTATATTTTAGGTTGTCTATTTCTTATTTCAATAAATATATTTAAAGTATCCGACTACGTTCGAAACCGTGATTTTAAAAAAGAGCATAAATGGATAATTTTCATGATATTTAGTGTCACATAGATTAGAATACATGTATAAAATTGTTTTAAAGACATTTTGATGAAAAACAATTATATATATATATTTAATTACAATATTTCGGCAAAAAATTAACTTAAAATAACCTTTTTTTTAAATGTTCTCCTTTTATAAATTGCTTTTATAAAATAATAATATTCTGCTTATATAAAATAAAGACTTCTCCAGAGAGTCTGAACTATTGTTTTTGAAAAATTTACATTAATTTCAGAGTTACAACCAATTGAAATACTTATCGGCGTTTTTTTTTCTTAAAATCTCTCGCCTCTGTTGTCGTTAAACATGGATAAACCCATTTCTAAGTTATGTATTTCAAAAATTCTAGTTGAGCCTCTCTACAGAGGTTTGAGTTATGTACAGGCAAAATATTATTATAATAGAAGCATTTTTCATAAAAGGAGAACATTTTAAAAATGGGTCATTCTATGTTCATTTTTTTGTTAAAATATTGTATTAAAATGATTTTTTATTCTAATACTATTCTTGAAACAATTTTATATACATTTTCTAATCTAAGTGACACTAAATATCATAAATATTAACCATTTATATGCTTTTGCAAAATCCCGGTTCCGAACGTAGTCGGATACATTAAAAAATGCGTAATATATGCACAATTTAATTTATTTTTATTGAAGAAATAATTATATTTGGTGCTGTTTATTTTTATGTTAAGAAATATCTTCAAATGAAGCAAAATTAATGCATAATAGAACAGTAAATCTATATTATTAATCTCTGTTCTCTAACTTTGCATGCACTATCGTGGGAATCGAATTGTTTCAAAAATGTCCACTGTGTGGCACGCTGAATATTTTTTAGTAGATTAGTTTAGCTCGCTGCAGCTATAAGGTTGTCGACCCCAGATTTATCAACTTGTTAAACATTTTAAATGTGGTTAGGGTCATGAACTCGTAGCCGGAATGTCTTGAGTGCTTCAGTAGTACCTCTAATACTACTGTAAAGCAGTGCTTCTCAAGCTTTCAATATACGCGAACCACTATTCAATCACCATTTCCATCGCGCCCCCTCCATATAATAACAGTTTATTGAATTCGATAATACTATACTTTGACGCTAAAGCTACAATACGACTTTAACCTCCTATGTGCCACCAACGTATATAAATGTCTCGCTCAGTCAAAGTATTAATTTTCTGGACGTATATATACGCCTTTCCGAAGTACCATCTTTTTTGTGCACTGTTATCGTTATCCATAAAATTATTCCTAAGGCTTTGAAATACAATAAAAGGATCTTGAAAGTGTTTGCGAAGGATTGACTTATTTCAGAGGATTTGCTTATTTATTCCTTGTCTCCCCTGCTCTCCCCCAAAGATACACCACATAGGGGCGTCTACGTGGTAAACGGTGGCAGTCGAAAGTAAATCGCGTTTTTTTTAATCGGCAGTTAAGGAAATAATTATAAACCGTACAAATTATCAATATAAGTGTTAATACAAACCCATGGGGTCACCGATAATTATCAAAAATTTGTTCTTTACTTAGTATTGTTAAATTAATAATAAAATACATTGTACAGTACTGATGTATTTATAAGTGTATTATATCAGTGTAAATGTGTATTTTATTTTTTATTATATCAGAAAGTATTTTGTTTATTTACTTTCAGTAAATTAATTTCTTAAATAATCTTTTGCATTCGACTTTTCAATATGTTCGCGCCCTCCCCCCTCGTAGAGTTATCACGCCCCCAAGGGGGGGGCGCCACACAGTTTGAGAAACGCTGATGTAGAGGGGAGCGATGCATTTAAATACTCGCGGTTCAGTGCACTTATTGCGCCTAAGAACTTTTTGGGCTTGGCAGTGGGTCGTATTCCTTTTATAAGTATTTATACTCAACACATATGTACATCAAATGCTGTTTTCAATTGGTCCGCGTGTTTATCACTCGACATATAATGATGTCTTGGAGACTTTATCTATTTCCTGTGATATTGTAAACTGTGACGTCTCTGAGACGTCAAAAACCTTCTAAAGTGAAAGTCGGGAATCTTGCTTCGATTCTGTTTTGTTTCGAGAACTCTAGGTCCTTCTTCTGTTTTCTCCACTCGTGGCCGGAGTGTCGCAAGTTCGAGTCCTCTGTTGGCACTCAAGACCTACCATGGCCACGTAGAATAGGTCGATGCGCATTAAATCTATTGAGCTCAATGCCCTTCCGTTGGTGTGGTGTGTCAGCTACGAGAGGGAGGTGCTAGCTCCCGGTGTTGGACTCGTAACTTGATCGAGGTTTAAAATTATGAGGTCCGTAGCCAATATCTCTCGCGTTGCTTTATAGTGCTGCGTTAAAAAACGCTCAGTCAAAACAGTTTAAATCATTCTTTCAATTCAAAAGAGTTCTCACTCTGAAAGATGGCGTTTAATCTCTGGAACATCGTCTTGAATCGTGAATTCTATGATTTCTGTCTTTCGTCATCAGATTTAAAAATTAATTTCTCGGGAAAAACGTTAGAATATTGATAATTTCACTGTTAAGCATTCTGAACAATTAATCCCATTAAAATAAGCTTAATTTTTATGTCATCTATCGAAGAACTGCACTACAAGATTGATGATTATTTCACACAGAAAACGACAAAGAAACACGGTAAAATCCTATTTTAGTCACACATTTGGTTACAGAGACAGAAATAGGACTAAGCTGCACCAGCACAGTTCATATTTTCTTTATTGAGCTTAATCTAATATAGTGACATTTATCTTGATAAATAAAGGTGTGAACTCTTTAAAATAAGATCCAACGAAGAACGCTGAATAATTCTTAACCAGCACGAAAAAAAGGGAATGGAGCAAGGCTGTCAAATGAACGTTAACACAAACACACGTGCGAAGAATTCGGTATTGATTGCAAGGAACTGCAGGGTGTAAAGGTATCATGTATTCCTCAGCATATATGGAGGGATTTAAGATTTAAAAAAATAAGGCGAGAAGCTAAATAAAGGGAGAACAGCGAAGAATATTGAACAGATAATGAAGGTGTCGAATATCTGTAAAGAACTGTTTTATCTCCGAAAATTAAAAAAGTGATTAATGAAGAATTTACAAGAAGTATAAATGAATAAAAATTTTCTTTTGAGATGAAGAGCGAGAGATCTCACGCTCGTATTGTCCTATAATACATTAATATCTCACCCTCTCTGCCTGTCTCATATCGTTCGTAATTACATTTATCTGATCTGATTTTTCCTTTACGAAAATTTCTCAGATTAAAAGAATTACCAGTCTTGATATTTTTCTGATATTTCATATCGAAGAGAGGGATTGGCACACACATATATAATACATTTATACACAGGGGGATTTTAATTAAAGTTCTCCTCTTTCAAAATGCTGTAAAAAAAGAACCACTGGTCAAAAGGACTTCAAATTTGCCCTGATTATTCTTGGAGAAGAGGAAAGTGATTATGGCATAAGAAAAAAATTTATTTGGGGGATATTGTTAATTTTTATGCAGTTTTTGCCGAAGGAACATATAAAAAACGCTTTTTCCTATCCTGTGTGGTATGATCTTGCCGTAGTGGATGGGCATTTCACTGACTGTGCCACAACTGTTGAATGACTTGGAAATATCCGTCAAAAAGCCGAAGAAACGATCCAGTCGGTTTAAAGTACAACCCAGTGGCCGCGGTAGCCGAGTGGTATAGGTATCGGACCGTGGCTTGCTTTGTCACGGGTTCGAACCCTGTACCACTAAAGACCCGCCGTGTAGGGCAGCGATGCACTTTAAATCTGTCGAGAGCTGAAACGTCCTCCCGTTGGTGTGGTGTGGTAGTTAGGAGAGGGGTTGCCAGCTCAGGTGTCGTCCACGTCACTTGACCATGGTTCAAAATTACGTGGTCCGTCACCAAAAGCCCTCGTGTAGCTGAACAGTGCGACTTTAATATTCAATCAATCAATCAATAAAGTACAACCCATGCCAAAGCCGTCATTATTCAATTCAAAATGTTACTTGTTGCCGAATCCACTTTCATTAAGCGCTATCTATAGACACACTTTGGAACTTTGTCATTATTCCATTATTTGTCATATCCCTTTTCAAGTATATTCAGTTTAAATTTGAAATCCTGATCAGTGAGTCTTTTTTGCAGCATTTTGGAATTGGAACCTTAACTATAATTACCCTGTATATATATAATATCATTATTCAAGAAACAGTTTCACATTATTTTTTTTGTCATTTCACTAAACTAACCGTTCATTGAATTTGTGTTTTTAGTATTAAAGTACAGTTGAACCTGCTTTTATGTTCGGTAGATAGGGACTGCATAAAAATAAACGCACAAAAAAAAATATTCAAAAATTTCGAAAATTCTTACATAAAACAAACGAATTCATGGAAATACTAGTGTTTTTTTTTATGCGGTGGCTAGAGACGGCATACAAAAGTCGCATTCATAAAATATGCCAATACTTAAGAAATTTATGCAAGAGTACTTCCATAACAAAATAAATAATTAAATATTACAGATGGAAACATTTTCAAAACATATAGTTTCTCATTATATACACGGATAAGTTTTCAAAATGCACGTGCATAATTCATTTCTACTCATCGTAATCCAAAGCCCTGTAATGAATAAGTTTAAAATCGCTTTCGTCACTTAAAGGTACAATTTCAACAGATTTATTTTTTGGCAACATAAAGTAAGAGGTAAGTTTTTGTGACGAAGGTTGGGTGGTCAGTTGATTTTAAATGTCACGATAGCCAGATATACATGATTGAAGCCCTTTTTGAAATCTTATACTCCTTTCTTAATTGGTATCTATTTGAATAAAATGCTTGTTCAGTTTGTTGGAAAGCTGGATCCCTGCATATTTTTATTCGCTCTCAAAGAATCCGGTTCTTCTTGTCCGTCTTCATAATCTATCAAATTATTGATAATGTCAGTGTCATTGAAAGTTAAAACCTGACTTTCAGGGGGTCCTAACATTCCCCGTCACACCAATGGTAAATAGATAGGAAACATTACAGTAGAGCCAAGGCCATTGTGTCCTGGCACGAGGGGGGCATGACTCTAGGGGCCCAAGGCTTGACTAACGCTTAATACGTATTTACCCAATTTATAAAATATTAAAAGTAAAACCTGACTTTCAGGGGGTCCTAATATTCTCCATTATGCCACCAGTAAATAGATCAAAAACATTACAGTGGCGTCAAAGCCTTTGAAATTCATACACCGCATAAAAAAAAGATCGCACAAAAATAAAATCGCATAAAAAACGACCGCACAAAAACAGGTGCTACTGTATGTTAATTTACATGAGAAATCTCAAAAAATATCAACATTGAAAACGATTTAAAAATTATACTATTTATATCAGAGCAAAAATAAACAAAAAGCATTTTAAAAAGTTTGTTTTTCTGTTAATATTTTACAATCGATTCCATCAGTGGTGTAACGGAGAATATTGAGTCGCCTCTACAAAGTCATATTTTGGTCTCCAAGCTGTATTTATCATCAGTCAGACTTTGGGCCCCCTGCAATGTGGGGGTTATAGGGGTGTACGTTATGCCACTGGATTCCATATTAAATATTTACACTTAATTATCAACTACTGTTTTTTTCACTAAGTATTAATAACCATTTTTGCGCATAAATGGGCCACATTTAAAATACTTGTGTGTATTAGGAAGAATAAATGTGTTGACATAAATTTATCACCCATGATAAATAATATCAGAAGAGATATGTACTACTAAAACTGAAACCAAACCAAATTAAGAAAAAAATGGAAATAGTCTAAATTTTAACTCTGATTATATTTCTCGTTTTGCTCATATGATTTCATTGTTATTGATAAAGTTAAACTTTTTTCCCGTCTATTTGCTTCCCTTTCACAAAAAGTGGATTTTTAAACTTGTTTATTTTCTACACTATGTTTCATATTTCTCTCTCTCTCTCTCTCTCTCTCTCTCTCTCTGCTTTAATGTGTATTCTAAATTAATTCCCGGTAAAATATTTTGTAAAATATTTTTTGTACTCAGCAACAGACGTTCTCAAATCATCTCTAAGCCATAATCTATCATCAATTGAATGATTATCAATGAATCGCTTTTGAAAATCTTTGCGAGCATTTTTATGGGAATCATAGTATTTGTAACGTAAGATAGAATTTATTATTGATTTGCATGCATCAGTACCAACACGCACTAGAACTGTGTTGAGGGCTCTGTAGTTAATGGCACAGGGTGGTTCGCTAAGTCCGTATTAATCTGCGCAGTCATTAGAAGAGTCTCAATAGCATTCCCATCCCTTAAACTGAGCATTAAGAGAGTATTTTGCAGTGTTTTTTTCCGTGCTCGATATTCTCTCATGTACTCTGATGGAGATTCCGCAGTAGCACTTAATAAATTTGCAATATTCTGTTTTTTTTCCTTGTCACTTTTTCAACTGGACTTGCTGCTGGTTTTTCTTTTTCCTTTCTTTCACGAAACACTTTTCCTTTTTTTGCATTTGATTAAGGCATTCTGACTAGAATTAATATAATAATTCAACGCAAATAAAAGTAAAAAAAAAGCAAATTAGCCACCGAAAACATCGCCATGTAGCAAACAATCTAAGAAAATATTTTAAAAAAAGCACGCTTTTACTGCGAGAGCTATTTCGTCTACACCGTAATGTCACTGCATCTCATACAACCATCGATAGATGTTCCCGGGTCTGGGGGGAAAGGACCCCCAATAAGAAGGTGGGCAAGTTGACCAATCGGAGGTGAGCAATCATCTAACTTTTACACGGATATGATGCAAGTCACGTTGTGTCCCCTCTCCCCCTTTTCCTCCCAACTCGCTATCCTGTCATCATGGTGACGATTCTGGGGTGGGAGGGGGAGGGGAGACTACTTCCGATCGCTTTTTCACTGTTACGCAAAACTGGGCAAATTTCTCATTCACTCTCGAGCGCTAAGAAGTTTCACTTCAAAAATCACCTTTTACAGTTTTCCTATTCTCCTACTGAAATAATGTGTTTTTGCATTTGTTTTAACTTTTGACTAGCTTATGATTAAGTTAAGCGTATAAGAGGAAAACCTTTGAAGAAAATAGGAAAACTTCGATAAATTCATATATGTGTAAATAAGAGGCAAAAGCTCAAAATTGCTTCATGTTAATGTTCTATTAGTTGCTTTTTTTTTCAAATGTAGAAATATTGTTTGGAACTTCCAGGAAGCACAAACCTTCTCTGTAATCAACAAGCCTGCTTAAAAGGTCCTTACGCATTTCTTGTTCACATTTCATTGAAAAGCTACA
Organism: Trichonephila clavipes; assembly: GCA_019973935.1. Classification (NCBI taxonomy): domain Eukaryota; kingdom Metazoa; phylum Arthropoda; class Arachnida; order Araneae; family Nephilidae; genus Trichonephila; species Trichonephila clavipes. Next base: position 295,323 of record BMAU01004138.1, on the reverse strand, counting down.
TTTAATATTAACTAGAAGTAAAAGGAACTCTTTTGCTCTAAATTTTTAATGGAATGATTACAAACATATATTTAAATGAGAAAACTTAAAATTAAAAGATATATAAATCAGATACTGCAGTTTGCGAAACCTGTACATTGATTTATACATTCTTCAAAACTGGTATAGGTATATAGCAATAATTTACGATACCACGGTAAACGTAAAAAAGTTGTATAATATCAATATAACTTTTATGTCTTATGTAAAAAAATCTTCGGAATAAGAGAGAAAATTTGAAAGTAAAAATCCATCAATGTCATGTTCTTTTTACACACTCTTCTGTCAAAAAAAAATGTCAGAAGCAGCAATCGGCATTTGAATAAATTTTCTATATTTTAAGAAAATAAATGCAGAATCCAAAACAAAATCCGATTTGTTTTCATAGTCTACAAATTCTTGTACATCACTTCAGTTGCATCGAACCGCAACATATCTGTTCCTTAAAATTGAACTGCTTTCTTTACTCACCACTTTTTTCTGATCCTTCTTTTTCCGCCAGAAGGCAGAAATCATGCCAAAAAGGATTTTTATTCTATAAATTCCCCATGGAGAAGAAAAACCGTTCTTGTGAAGTCATTCTTATTATCAAAGTTGACAGATGACTGGGACGAATTTTGGAGTTCCAGTTTTCTGTTTTAGTAATTTTGAGTAAAAATAACTCTTTATCATATAAGATTCACTTATTTTATTTTCTGATTATTTCAAACATCTCCTTTCGAGAAAATATATATAAACTTATAAGAGTACAAAGAGAAATTTCTTGATGCATTTATAGAAAAATATTATGATATAAAACTATATTTTTAAGTGATATAGAGTTTTTTATTATTAACTTTTGAATGATAACTGAACCCGGGAAAAACACACACTCAAGTATTAACGTTAGTGGTCACGTGGGGTGATGTAGTCACCCCCACCCTGTTTTTTTGTAATTATTTTTATTTTACAAGATAAAATAGAAATTCCAGTGAATACTTCAATTAAGATTTCCTACTTTTAAAGACTTTTCAATTTTTCTTAGATAATCTGAGAGAAAAAAAATCCAACCAAACTGAACTAAAATGTTTCAAATGGGCATGACTTTTATAAAGGACACAAATCACAGACACTTTTACTAACATTACAAGAAGGATATTTACAAGCAAAATTATCATATTCTGTTCAAGTTATTGTAGTTTTATTGTCCTTAGATTATCAAAACAAACAGGATGTAGGAACTTTTTCTTTGCTTGTGTCTTTTAGACAGGGCGCAATATGTCTTGTGGTACGCTTGTAAATTCATGTCTTTTTTATGGAGTTCTTTATATACCATTTTATAACCAGCCTTTCAACTCAAACGTTTCATGTTCATCACTTTTTCGTGGATTTACTTTTTCTATCATTATTAATATCCATTAATCAGGATCTTCCCTTGCTTGATCAGTTTCTTTTTCCAAAGTTTCAACTTCATTCAATAGAGATCCCAGAGGCCCATTTACATGTGTAAACCACAATGAATCGTACAACAGGGCAATTAAAACCAGTAATTGCCTGTTAATAGAAAATATTTTGGAACAAAGGGGTCGTGTGTTTTGAACACAGGAGCGGCAAGTACCTTAAGATTGTAAAAAACGTTTGCCACTCCCCAAAAAAGAGTAAGATATATGACAAATGTATTTTTTAGTTCCTATTAAGAATGTCATTATATAGGAAGATACTGACAAGGTCATAGGTAACAAACAAACAGTTTTCCCAAAATTAAAGATTTCGTGAGTCTGCGGTGACCCACGCGACCGCGTTAAATATCTCTGAAACCTTAGAATCGACTTTTTAAATCCCAACAACTTCATTGAAAAGCTAATGAAAACTATTTCTAATTACTTATTTAGTATTTATTTGAGCTTTGAAAGTTATAATTCGTCCTTTTTAATTTCAATGAAGTTAGTATTACACTTTATCCAATTTCTCTTGATCGAGCCTGTTGCTGAGGAAAGAATATTTTGACCAGTTCCTCTCTGGATTCTTTTAACTTTTGCAATATTTTAAAGAATATATGATCTTGTTTTCTCTTCATAGACGCATAATAAATTTTCTTTCAATTTGTATTTTTCATGATACAAGCATAAAACTTCAAGCATAATAAAACAAATGACTCATTTTTAACTGTTCAATTACAGCACATTTTTCTTATGGGACATTTTTAGATTTTCCATACTATTGAATCCTCTTATCTCTAAATCAAAATAATAATTCTGTAAAAATTATGCTTCTTCAATCAAAATAACATTTAATTACTACGAAGGTTTACTTGTTAGGAAAAAGTTCTTTTTATTTATTTATTAAGACAGTAAAAGAACTTTACATGCTAGTTTTATATTCTTTTAAACTGTTTTGCTTACCCCGATTAATCAAATAAAATTCAAGGCATGAAATTCCTCTAATATCCATTTAACCATCAGAGAATTTAAAAAAATTTGCTAACCAATATCATACAGAGAGTTCAAATTTTTTTCGTTATATATACACTCAGGAACATTGAAAATAGCTACCCAAGAAGGAAGCTAAGTACAATCGCGAAACTTTGCAAATAAGTACAGCGTAATGTGATATGCAAATGATCCAAGTTTTGTGCCGATACGCATGCTCATACACGCCGAGGTGGTGCTACAATCAGGAAGAGGGTGCTTTATGAGCCAGCGCAAATTCGAAGATTCATAAACGTGACGATTACTCGCCGATTGTAGGAAGACTTTGGTAAGCGAAACATGCCAAATAAACGTGCTAGAAGACATTTCTCACAGTTAAGCGAGTTTGAGAGAGGCCTGATCATCGGGATGAAAACTGCAGGCTGGTCGACGCGCTGTGTTGCTGGCCAGGTGCATCGTTCGGAGTCTGCCGTTAGAAATTGTTGGGAGCAGTGGACACGAGAAGGTACCCACGCGCGGAAAACAGGGTCTGGAGCGACCAGGAAGGCCACGAGGAGAGAGGATCGAAGGATAGTGGGGCAAGCACTTGTGGATCCTACAGTGACTCGTTCAACGATACGAGCAGACGTAGGCGTAGCAATTGTTCCACAAACAATTTCCTTACACCTTGCAGAAGAAAATCTTAAATCCAAGCGCCCTTTCCATGCACTCCCTTTAACACCGGAACATCGGTAACTGCGTCTACAGTGGTGCCAAGTCAGATCAATGTGGAATGTCACAAATTGGCAAAAGGTTGTGTTTAGTGATGAATCCCTGTTTGTTTTGAGGACAGATGATAACCGTGTACAGGTGTGGAGGCGCCCTGGTGAGCGGTACAATTCCCCCCACACTGTTCTACGTCACACTGCCCGCACAGCTGGTGTAATGGCCTGGGAGTCCATAGCCTATGATAACCTGTCCACTTTATTTGTGATGCGTGGAACCTTAACGGGCCAACGTTACGTTGATGATATTCTTCGACCCCATGTCGGACCTTTCCTAAATGGTCTCCCAGGGGCAATTTTCCAGCAAGATAATGCTCGTCCGCATACAGCAAGAGTTGCTCAAGAGTTCCTACGTCATTTTCAGACTCATCCATAGCTGGCCCGCTTCCCCGATTTGTCCCCTGTAGAGCTCGTGTGGGATCAGCTAAAACGGCAGATGCCATCGTGTCACTTTGTGGGTGATTTAGAGTTGGGTATTCAAGATTTGTGGGCCGATCTGCCTCAGGACAACATAAGGTGTCTAATCAACTCAATGCCAGACCGTGTGGCGGCATGTATTATAGCTGAAGGTGGTCCAACGCGCTAATGAAGTCGCCCAGTCTTTGTGTCGTTGCACATTCTGTATTCGTTTAATTGTCTTGTTTTTGAGATCAAGTGAATCTCTCATCTGTGTCATTATGTGTATTAAATTTCATTTCAATCCGATGCTTTCTTCTTGGGTCGCTATTTTCAATGTTCCTGAGTGTATTTAAATCATTATAATCACTATCTTCGTCGTTTTTAAATAGCTTAAGATCTTATTTTTGGTATGTATTCAGCAATCATTATGCCAAAGGAATTGATAAGCTCACTACCTTGATTATAAAGTTCCCAAATGGGCAAATTTTCACGTGATTCCTGAGATATATATATATATATATATAAAATAAAGTAAGTTGTTCTTATTCATGCAAATAACAAATACACTCTGTGGCAAAAAATAAATTAGGAACATCTTGCTACACACTACTAACATCGTGCGAGATCTCTTTTGGTTTTGATGACTGTGCCAAAACTTAAGTTTAGACATGGACTGTACAAGCTGCTGTGAAACGTCTAGGTGGAGTATTTTACTTTTATGTAACGAAAAATGTCAGATTTCATTCCCTCAGATTAGAAGGTGGTGTTTAAATCTTTTAACTTCGTGCGTTCCACAAATGCTCAATTGGGTTGAAATCGGGTAACTAAGGCGAGAGATCATTGACGTATTTGAAAATCTAAATCATTTATTCAAAGTAATCTGAAAACATTCTAGTCCAGTCGCAGGATACATTGTCCTGTTGAAAATAGCCATGACCATCCAGAATCATTACAGCGATAAATAGGTATACGGGATCTGCAGTCATATTGAGGTAGGCACTGGCATTGATAAATATTTCCAATAGAACTAATGGACCAAAAATATACTCAAACAAAATGCTTCTTAGATCGTGGTTCTACTAAGCCTGTTTCAAAAGTTATGCGGTCTTGCCGGATCTATGGCTTCATGATGCTTGAATATCGAAAGAAAAGTATAGTGTGTCATCTGTTATTAAGCACATACGTGCTAATTAACATTCTTAAAATTAAAAAAATATTTCATTGGCTTAAAATGTTTATTAGTAGACTGTTTTTCATTTAATCAATAAAATGAATCATTAGAAATAAAATGTTTCTTAACAAAATATATATTTGAAGGTAATTAAATATTCGAACTAGGCTTATATATGTACTTAGGTAATTTATAGAATTCCTTCTAAGTAATACCTTTAATGTGTGTGTTAATATGGAAAATATTTTATGAAAAATAATGTATTCTACTTTCTTAATTTTTTTTCATTCCTAATATATATGTAATTTTCCTATAGACTCTCAAAGTGATGGGACTACTACTAAATTATTTCATACAAACAAAAATTTACTTTATGCCGATTTCTTTTACGACTTCCGCATGTTTAATAATTTAAAAACTTTCATAATATATAGTAATTTTTTTTCTATATCTCTGTCTGGGTATCTGCACTTCGTTTTTAATAAAAATATTTTTAAACTTCGGATCTCCTGAGTTGAATTCTAAAATATAGTTTCTGAAGACTTACCGCTATATAACGAGTACTCCAAACTTTGAAAACTTTGGTATTTTTACTCGGATCAAATCATTTTTTTGTTGCCTACATCTCTTTCAATTGTTTATGTAATGCCGTTTCAAATCGAAAGCTGTCTGTATTTCCAAAGTTATGTTTCATCTTTGAGACTCCCAGATCAAAATTTTATCATGATATTCCCTCAAAAAAGCACTTTGATATATACAAGAGAGTCTAAGTATAATGTTTTTACTATTCTAACTAAAAAAGTCTGTCATTTCAAAATGGATCATTATTTAAATCTTGAATAATATTGAAAGAGATGTTTTATTCGCTACAAAATATTTGGAAGATTTCATTCTTTTCATTTTTTTTTTTGAAGAAACCGATCCTTAAATATATACTTCGCGATAACTTCTTAGTTTTTGGTGTTTGATCTTAGGCTAGAATTTAAAATATAATTCATGGAGTATTTTTTAATTTAATAAGCCCATTTAATGCCTTACACGCCTAAATAATAGTAATTATGTAAAAGAGCCTAAATAATAGTAATTATGTAAAAGAGCCTGCGAGATAATATAAAAAAATAATAATAACATGCATTTCAGGAGCTTTTACAAAGTGACCAAATTCAGAGTATTTGAAACTTTTATATTGTAAGCCATAAAAATTCAAATGAATTCAAGTATTAGTGTATTATATATATTGTATAAATAAATTTATCATATATTTCTGGGTTTTTTTCTATTGCAATAACACAAAATAACATATCATATTTTAAGAGACTGTAAGTTGTGAGGAAGTTAGGATAGCAAAGTGTTACTCAGCTGTCATCCTCATCATTTGACTATAGTTCAGAATTATGAAAAACATCGCTAATAACCCTGGTATGTTTCTTAAAACAAAGCCAAATTAAAGCAAAAAAGAAAATTACTTTACTTCAATTTATACATTTAAAATATTCAGAACTGTGGTCACGATAGTCTAGTGGTGATGGTCAGGAACTCGTAGCCAATGTTGTCGTGTCACAAGTTCGAGTCCTGATATCACAGAAATCCCGCCATGTAGAGAGGCTGATGCACGTTAATTCAGTAGTTTAAAGTCCTTCTGTTGGCGTGTGGCCACGGTTGCTTAGTGGTCAAGGTAACGGACTCGTGGCCGACATGTCATGAGTTGCAGCTTAGTATCACTGAAGACCGCCGTGTAAGGGAGAGATGCATCTAAAATCTGCCGAGATCTCAAACGCCCTCCCGTTGATGTGGTGTGGTAGGTAGGAGAGGGGGAGGCCAGTAAAGGTGTCGTTCTCGTCACTTGACCACGGTTCAAAATGACGAGGTCCATCGCCAAAAGCCCTCGAGTAGCTGAACAATGCGACATTAATATTCACTCGCTCGCTCACTCACTCCCCCCCGTTGGCGTGGTGTGTAAGATTAGAGAGTAAGGTGCTGGCTCAGGAGGTTTAAAACTACCTGGTCCATCACCCATAGCCTTCACACAGCAACATAATGTGATGCTAATATATAACTCTCACTCACTCGGGGAATTGTTTTATTCTTAAGATTAATTTCGTACCAAAAATCGCAGAAAACACACATTAAAAATATTAAAACCTATTCTTCAATTGAATGGAAATTAGAGCATCAGGAAAACAATTAATCAGTTAACTGTGAGAATACTCGTCGTGAGTTAAAAATAGTGCCCATTGGCTATTTGAAAATTGCAACTTTTAAGAAAAACAAAATACACTCTCAAATTACAAGATGCTTAGAATATTTTGAGACCTGGCTGGTGAAAAACAAATATATGAAAAGTTTAAGATGGACTCGAATGTTCCCGTATGCATCGGCTGGAAACGCGTATAAGTTCGCATAGCGAATTCATTTATGTGCGCTTATAAGATTATTTTAGATGTTAGCCTAAAAGGGGTAAAGGTAAAAGGAAAGTTGATTTATAATAGGGTTCCTTCAGGTATAGTCAGCCGTGAGACAAATGCATGAAGCCGACCAGGCGCTGAGATCATTGATAGCTCTCTGCTGTCTCGAAGTTGCACTGCTATCGAGTGATGTAAATGCCAATTGTTTGTTGTTTAACAATGGGCTGGCATTAGAACAGTGGCCCAATGTCATGCTGCCTAAAAATACATTTATTTTATTGAGGTGGGAAAACACAGGGATACTTTCTGGTAAGAGGACTGTGATCAACCTTACAGCAGTTCCTACAGAACTTCCTTTGAGTCAAGGGCCACGGTAGCTGAGAGGTCTAGGTATCAGATCGTGGCTGGCTTTGTCACGAGTTCGAGCCCAGTACCACTAAAGATCCAACGTGTAGGGCAGCGATGCACCTTAAATCTGTCGAGAGCTGAAACGTCCACCCGTTGGTGTGGTGTGGTAGTTAGGAGAGGAAGGTGCCCGCTCAGGTTTCATCCTCGGCACTTGACCTGGTTCAAAATGACGACGTTCGTCGCCAAAAGCCCTCGTGTAGCTGAACACAGTGTAACGTTAATATTCACTCACTCCCTTGAGTCAAGACTAATAGAAAATATTTTGTCAGTTAAGAAGTGTAAGTAACCCAGTGTGTGTTTAGATCTCTTAGTCCGAGAATTTTGATGCGGGCTGCGGTAGCCCAGTGGTTAAGGTATCCAACCATGGCAGGCATGTCATGAGTTCGATCCCAGTACCACTAAAGACCCGCCGTGTAGGGCAGCGATGCACGTTAAATCTGTCGAGAGCTGAAACGTCCTCCCGTTGGTGTGGTGTGGTAGTTAGGAGAGGGGGTGCCAGCTCAGGTGTCGTCCACGTCACTTGACCATGGTTCAAAATTACGTGGTCCGTCGCCAAAAGCCCTCGTGTAGCTGAACAGTGCGACGTTAATATTAACTCACTCACTCACCCGAGAATTTTGACGGTCACTAAATTTCATAGATATTCATTAAAAACTCCAGTATGTTTGTAATATATGTTTATGTTAACCAAACAAATAAGTATTAGTCATAAAACTGGCAATTTTATAAAATCTCATCTTTTTAGTCCAATATTTTAACAGGGATACTTTTACTCACTGATTGACGAGTATACCCGCCATCGCCCGATTTCCGTGACACATACTCTCAAACGGGGACGCCACAGTTAACTGATTAATAATATTTTTACACGGTTATTTTCTTTTCTTTTTCTATATTTCCGGTTCCAATAATATAATCCATTTCGCCATAGTTGTCTTATTTTCTTTTTTTATTATTATTATAAATCATTTCAATTCGTTTCAGATACTTTCTTTCGTCTTCATTCCTATTTTAAACAATCGCTTGGCCATCCATAAAAAGAGATTTGAAGAAGATAAATATGTCAAATGCATGCATATACATATACAAGCCTTGACTTGCATTGGATAATTTATAGATATACGAGAGAAAAATGTTTTAAAAAATCAAAATTAATTTTTCGGCATAATTAATCTGTTCAAGTCATTCATTCTAACTAATGAAGGAAACAAGTATTTTAAAGGTAATTACAAAAATCTATAGAACTGCTTTCGTAGGGGCTCAATTCAAACACATGAAAAATCTATACCTAAACTATTATATTCTGTGTACAATTTTTCTTTGCTGCCATTTCCTTTTCCGTTTTCAAATATCACAATAAAAATGATTTAAAGCAAAAAATGCATTTATGGTTGAGTTTTATATGCAATTTAGAAATAAAATCTTCTCAAAATAGCTGATGGCGCCTTTAAAATAAAACCTGAACTAAATTCAAAATATATATATATAGTTTTAGAAAGCATAAAAATACGTGCGTGTCACATTTAGAACATTGAAATCACATTATTCGACCTGAATATGTATTTGGATATAGATCGGATTTTTTTTCAGAATTTAAAAACTTACCTATGCGGAAAAGAAGTTCTCTGGTTGGGGTGAATAAAATGAGAAGTAAATTTTTTATGTTGAGCACTGTTAACAAAGGAAATGTGGTTAACATGCTTGAACTTTTTTTATGCGTTAAAAGTCAAAGTAATTTTTGTTTTAGAATAATATAAATGATAGTTTGAAAAACTATAAAAACACGCTTTTATAGTTAATCGAACTAATAAATTCTCGACGCATCCTCCCCTATTTCGCATAAAGAAATTTTTGTTTGTTGTATTCATATAAACCATGAGCGATTTTGCTTTTAGTCGCCAAAACAGGAAATGACATCAAGAATTAGTCACCAAATCTGAAGATGGGAAATCGTTACTCCTGATGATCCTGATCAGGACAACGGAACAAAATTATTAAATTATTGTGTTGTCATTGATCCTTAACAAGTGTGCAAAATTTTGAATTAATCTGACCATTTAAAATGGGTAAAAATCGAGTTCAAAGATTCCGTTACACACGTGAAGCTAATAAAAGCGTGCTAAAAACAGGTATTTAAGTGCTTTTTAAACATTTATTGCGATGAAAAGGCATCTTCTAGTTATAAAACACACCAGGTATGTTTAACAGTTTCTTTAGTATTCAATTTTTAAAAAACCTATCGAATTTGCAGTGAACAATAATGCAGAAAAAGCTTGGATGTGTGGAACTGCTTCGAAGGTGCAGGGAAAGAGAACAGGGTTATGAAGATATTGCTGTGTTTCACTGTGCTGCTCACAACTCGGTATTCATCAATCAGTAATTCTCTCTTTTGGTTACTTGCATTGTAGGAAAATCATTTTAATTTGATTCTAAAAACATCTAACAAAAATTGTCTTTTTCCATTTTTTTCGAAAAATTTACAAAAATTGTCTTTTTCCATTTTTTTCGAAAAATTTATCCCCTTTGTAACAATGTTAAATTTTGAATTTAATACTTTTTTTATATTCATTTCCTAATCTCCATACCATAGAACATCTTTTCGGCATTAGTTGGTTTCGATTAATTATATTTTTTCTTTTATCGATATAACTGCGATATACTCTAAAGTACATTCAGAAGTGATGAAGAAAAGGAAAGGGGATTTAGGAAACCTCCTTAGATTCCATTCACTCTTCCGAGATTTAAAGAGAAAATATACAGAAGGGACAACCAGTGCTAACATAAAAATTAAATTAAAATGGTGTGATGCGGATCTGAAAAAATCGGCTTGTTTTTGTAGATAGGATAATCGCGTTCCTATACACGCGTGTACCCCTAAATATTGCGAGGTCCTGTCTTCTGTCATCACCCTGGCAAACTTTGACCGTGAGAAAAACCCCACTCCACCCCTAAGAGGGATGAGGGGATATATAGGGGCAATCACCTTTGTTTCTTGATCCTAGAAAGGGTAGAGGAAGTCTGTTAGAAAACATCAGAGACAGAACGGTTGTGATCTCCTCTCTCACAAATATCATTCTGAACCTTAATGAAATAACCAAAATTTTGAATAACTTTAATGTCAATGAAAATACTGTTAATAGCTGTGACGTAAATAAACCAAATATTTAAGAGGTGTTGGGAACCTCTCTCTCTCTATACTGACAATGTTAAATTGGCTGGTTTCGATGTACCTTTTCTCACAATCTGTTATATGTACATGCTTGAAATTTTTCGTACTATTGAAGTACACCTTTCTCATTATACTGAGATGAGCTTTTAGCTAATTTTGAATTTTTTTAATATATTATGAAATATTTTATCAAACACTGCGAAATTTTGGCCCATTTTTCACATAAAAAATTTGTAAAAATTTTTTTAGTTTTTTTACAAAAAGCTCATTTCAGTATGTATTAGCCATAATTATAAATATATCATAAAAATTTTACATGCCTGTGAACAGTAGTTTCTCAGAAAAGGTACATCGAACATCAAAATTTACATTTTGAGATAAATTTGTGACGAATCTGTACGGAACCTTTCCTCTAATATTCTTGGGCGTCTTTTGGGGGATCATAAATTTGCGTATATTTCCGATCAACTCCAAAAAGTGAACGGAATATGCAAAGTAGATAGGGTGTTTAAGTAGAGCGTTGTAAGCTAGCAAGTATGAAGGCTATTGATCCAGCAGCAGTAGCCTCAAATTTAGAGGATTCCATTGGATTACGTTAGTGAAGCCTTATTGCTTTTATTCTACGAAAAAATCTGGAAAGCTGATATACCAGGTGGTAAGTATAATTTATTTACGCTTAAAATAAGCGTTAGTTTAATAAAATTAGTTAAAGCTAATGAAAGCTAATAATTCGAGTTACGTGTATTTCTCGAACCTCCGATTTTGGTAGACCTTATTTGATCTTGCGCGTACTTATTGATTAATTTCATAATTCGTAATTTAATTTAATATTAAAGGTAAATCCCTTTTGTTTGACGTTATATAGAAATATTATATGTTATTAGAGTTTCTGATATTTGAATTGATATAATAAATACAAGTTATTACTATACAAAATGGCTCTTAGGGATTCTTTGCCTCAAATTAATCTTGGTGTCCAGGGTGGAACCCAGGGAGGCCCGCACAAATTGATTTTAATGTATACAATGAGACTTCTAATCGGCTAGGAAATAAGAAAAATAAAAGGCTCAATTTACAATAAAAGATAAATGTTAATATAAAGATAAAGATGAAAAATGTTCACGTTTTAAGCAAAAACGAAGTACTTTGTTTACATTTTTCGCCATTCAAATAGGCGTGGCCTAGTTTCAGGATCATTTAAAAATAGGTTTTAAGGGCTTCTAATTACCCTAAAGGTTAAAGTAAGGAATTTTTAGAAAGGTTAAAATGTGTGTGTGTGTGTGTGTGTGTGTGTGTGTGTGTGTGTGTGTGTGTGTGTGTGTGTGTGTGTGTGTGTGTGTGTGTGTGTGTGTGTGTGTGTGTGTGTGTGTGTGTGTGTGTGAAAATGTAAAAAAAATATTATTTTAGCTTTTCAACACCCCTTAAAATTATAACGCTCACACTACCATTATTTTCCTCAAATTTCATATTGGGAAGAAACCATTCCCAATTAAGAAAGGGATTTTTTACCATTATTTACTACGTTTGGCTAAGATATTTTGGTAAAAGGAGTACTAAACACACCTTGTTAGAATTTAAAGAGTGTTTTTATGGTTTGCTATACATTGATCTGAGCTCCAGTGAGAACGAATTGATTTGGCTTAAAATTGGTTTCTTCAAATTGATTCTTTGTTCATGGCTTTTTATATCGAATCACTGGATTGTTAATAAGATAAGATAAACAAATATTTCCACCGCAGCATTCAGATGCAAATAAATTATCTCTGAAAAGGAATTAGAAAAGAATGTTTTGCTTATAAAAATGGTTATTTTACCTCAATCAATTGATAACTTTTCTTATTTTTGGAAAGAACAGACTTCAATTTTTTTCATTCGTTTCTAATTAGATTACAGTATATTAAAAAAATAGAGATATATGTTGAAGGAATTTTATTTTCTTTTAATTTTTTTTTCGAAGGAAAGCTGCAATTTTTGAAACATTTTTGTATGTAAGTACCTTTAGTTAATTCAAAAGGTTTCATGTGTCTCTATTAACTTACCATAAAATCCGTTGTATAAAGCACACCGCCGTACGTATAACACGCACTTATACTTTCAAGCAGTAATTTTTAGTGTTCAGGTATATTCACCGTATAACGCTTGCCCTTTTTTATACGAAGCAACCTGAAATGTATACATGCACAATGCTCTTGTGTTTTGAAGTCATTTATTCGACGTATTATCCCAAGCTTTTGAAAAAATAGTATGCTTCTACAAATGCAACCCTTGAAGCTCATAAGGAATGTAATTTCTTAAAAATAAGCAGTATTCCAATATATGAAGATAAGTCATAATTTTTTCTATGCTTATCTTTATTTTTTTTTATTTATAAAGCTCGCTTTTTTATACCCCCTAAATTTCGATCTTATTTTTTATATTGAAAGTGGGCGTTGTACGCGGGATCTTACGGCAAATAAAAACACGTATATAAAATAACTTTATGAAGGTTCTCAGGCTTTGGTAACAATAATTCAGGATTATCTTTATCTTTAGATTAAAGTTTGTTACAGCAGCACATATTTAGCAATTCTTAATACATTTATTTTAAAAAGTTGCGATACCTTTTCTTCTAATCTATAGGAAAGATCTTTTTCGACTGACTAAAAACACTTCACGCGATGATGATTTATAGTTTGAAAGAAGAATTCAATTTAAAGGCAATATACTTTCTTCTTTCCAAAAAAAAAGAAGGCATCCAATAACATATTTCTTCGATAATCTACTCTATTAAATAAAAATATTAGAATGGTTATCTATATATACTTGCAAGACGTCCTTTTTAACATCGGTATTGGGATTCTTATATTTGAAGATGGATAAATGAAAGTATTCTTTATTTAAAATGCTTATAGTTTCGAGTGCTTTGAAATGAGAACTATAAAAAAATCAAGAAAGGAGAAAAACTACATTTTTAATAGTAATTTCATGATCTATATTATAGGAAGAACTTGAAAGAAGGAAAAAACTTTTTTTTTTAACACATTCTAAAAATGTACGATGGGGAAATTGATAGAGAATCTTAGGATTTTGAAATATTGCCATATGAAGAGCAAAATACAAGAACTAATAGTTTATTCTCCAAACTTCCACACTACGCCACTTGAGGACAATATGAGGGCAGAGATGTTTCCTATAAGAATTCGCAAACTTTACTTATGTATTTTCAAAACTGTTTTTTTTTTCTAAAAATGAGTGTTTTTAATTTGAGTTTTATCTATGTTAAACCATCAAATAACATATGTGAGTAACAAACGCGGTGAATTTCCAATTAAGTCCTATTGGTTGATTAGAGAACGATACAATCGTTAACTTACGAAACTTGGAAATAAAATCTTGAGAATAATTTTGACGGTACCCTGTAAGATAAAATAAATTACTCTTCATTCAATTTTTTGATCATAATAAAATATAAATTACCTTAAAATTTTAGAAGAAAAAAAGTAAGAACAAAATAAAAGAAATAACTTTAAAAAATAATAAAATTTGTGCTTATTTTAAGAAAATAAATTATATATTATTCCACTCACTATAACTGAAAGAAGTTTTTACCTAAAACTGCTAACGCGGCAGCAAAATGACATTTGATTTATCTAGAAATATTTAGTTTTATTCCAAATTGGGTGACATGGTGGTGTTTGGTGATCAAATTTGTCCAAAAGATCACTCATACTTAGCATTATTAAAGAATATTCTCTCCTAGTCTTTTAACCATCTTTCCAGCCACAATGCTCTTTCAACAGGGAAACAAATGAATTCCGAAATTACCGTATTAATATTCATAAACTCGCAGGAAAACAAAATTCAGTTTAACTCGAAAAATTTTTCAATAAATTACTCCGTCTTAAACAATGCATTGAACGGACAAGCCAATGCTTGTCTAATAAGTGAATTATTTCTTTCATATCAGACTGCTTACAGTTCAGAAACATTTAATCTTCATCATTTATCATTTCAATTTATAATTCTATGCTAAAAGCAGCTGTCGCCAAATTTTTTGACCTCATGGACCAGTAAATTCTTAATTTAAATCCTGCAGACCACTAATAAAAAAAATTTAAGTGCTAAATATATTTATAAAAAAATTGTGATCTAAGAACACATAAAATGTACCTAGTTAATAAAATGAAACTATTAATTGTAGCCAAACTATAAAAGCTTTATTAATAAACCATAATAAAATAACAAAAACGATAAAAAAAGAAACAATTAAAAATGGTATTAGTATATCAAACTTTTAGCAGTATACATCCCTAGTGTGGTAGATGTTCCTGTTTCCTTGATATAAGATTATTGATATTTAAATCCAATGTTACTGCAAAACGAAGAACTGCATTTATTTCAAGCTGAGATCGGTACCGTATTTTGATGGCTGTGTCAGATTAAAAGGCTATTTTACATAAATAAGTTGTTGAGAATTGAATCAGAGTTTTCATCACCTGTACACTAAGAAAAAGGTATTCACTTTTTATCAAAATCCAAAACTGAGATCTTGATAAGGATGGGTGAAATTAAGAATTTCGTCGGACGAGATAGGTCGATGAGGCTTTCTTTTAGATGCATGCTTCCATTATTATCCTGAATTTCCGCTGCAAATAGATCTATTATTCACATATTACCATATCTGGGATCTGCATTCTTTGGGTAATAACGAGCAAAAGATTCCGTGATTTCAAACACCCTTTAACTAGGGTTACTATTTGCTGGTTACATCATTTTCCTTCATGTATTCGTCAAAATTAGAAAATATTTGCAGATCTTCAACCAACCATGTTTGCCACAATAATATTTCTTTTAAAACGCATCTCCATTTTACATCATATTGCAAACATGCCCTTAAGTTCTTGCTAGGATATGTTTAGTTCATTTAACACACACACACACACACAGGGAAAAAATATGTCAGTTATGCCAGCTTTTCTAGACACATTCATTGTTGGACAAGGATTTTTGCAATTTCGAATTATTTTGCTCATGGAAAAATGATTTGACTTCTCTCTCTTAAACATAACTTAACCTGATGAGTAAGTATATTCTACAATTTTCTGGGGACCAGCGAAATTTTCTCACGAACCACATATGGTTCGTGGAACACCACTTTTGCGACCTATGCTAAAAGGATTATAGAGATTGCGATAATTATTGATTTAGTCTTATTTAAAATTAAGGTTTTGTTTTTAATGTACTTATAACCTACATTTTTGAAGTTTTTTTTTAAATTTTAAAGCAACTTACTTTTAACATTATTAAAATCCAAGAGCAAACAAGGGTATGTATGCATCTGTGTGAGACTGTCTTCTTACGAACCCCTGAACGCAGAAATGCTCTAAAGATGTACCCAAAAATTGGAAATGATCCGACCATTTAAATTCCGAAATTTCGATTAGTTAAAACGATATTAATTAAAAGCCTAATTCGTTTACCCCTGTAGGCTCTCGAGCTTACAGGGACTCCGAAAAACAGCAAGGGGAAAGATTACCAATGTTTCCAGCATTTTTGAAATCACCATCCTTCCTTCCGTTTCGAAATCAGACAAAAATTATTCCGGAATCATACCATTTATTTCGCTAGAGCATGGTGTACGCTCTTTTCGTATAAAGCAATGATAATTTGCATTTTTTGCGATTGTTTCTAAAATGAGTCCATTTTTATGCGTTTTTAAGGTCAAAATTTTTCAATTTCTCTGTATGTTTCTCTCATACGTGTGATCAATCGAATTTATACTTTAAAACGTGCATGCTATGCTCTTTTAGATTGTGGCCGTGGTAACCTGATTGCCAAGGTCACGAGCTCGAGACCAGTGCTACTAAAGACCTACCGTGTAGAAAGAGCCAAAGCACGTTAAATCTGACGAGGCCCAAAGTTCTATCGTTGACGTAGAACTAAAGTTTGGAGAGAGGGGGGCAGCTCAGATGCCCCGTCATTTGACCATGGTTCAAAATCACGGTCGCCAATAGTGTTGTTTTATAGCGCGACGTTAATGAGCACCCCCACTTGCTTGCTCTTTTAGACTCGGTAATTAAAAATTGAAATTCTTAAAACTTTTAGTTTTTATATTTTTTGAAAATTACTCAATGTTTAACATCTAATAATTTATCAATTTATGAAAATAATCGAATGAAACTATTTTCCCTTGATTCAAACCTTATTAACTATGTTTTGACAGAGGATAGAAAAATTTACTTACATATTGTAGACTTTAAAAAAAAATTCTAAAGTAGTGTTTTTAGACTATATCTTTTTTTAAGGTTTATTTATGCAATACTTTCCTTACATTTTTTTGTTTAATAATTACTGTTACTTATTATCGGTGTGTGGAATTTAGAAGCTTTAACTTAAGAATTTAGGCCTCAAAAAATTTTTAAATTTCAAAACTTTTCTCAAAATACGCGTATTTACTTTCTTTTCAAGTACCAACAAAGCTCCTCTCCTCCCCTCTTTTCGGTTTTAGAGTAGATCGGAGGGAAAAGAAACCGTCTGACGAGGAGGGGAGAGTAGAAGAAATTTAGATAAAGCTATTTTTATTGACAAAAATTCAGAAACCACCAGAGAATGCTGACGCAAAGAAGGAAAGGCAAAATTTACCTGGGGGTTAAAAGAGGGGAAAAGTCGTACACATTCAAAAAGAAGCCCTTGCAGACTAGTGCTATGCAACTAGTCTGGAACATATATTTAATACGCAAATAAAAGAAATTATACTATTTTCTTAATGCAAACCTTTCTTCTAAATTATTCTCAATAATATATTGTGTAAGAAAAACAAAAAAGAAGAATCTTGAATTCAAGTGAAAAAGTTTTAATTTTAATCTCAAAAAATTAATGACTTTTCTTTGAAATGCTTTCGATAACGTATCATTATGTATTTTGTGAATTAATTAATTCAAAGGCCTTTCACGATAGTAAAAAAATTATACTTAATCCCAGTATGTTTCGTAACCATCTTAATCTTAGAATAGTTTTTTAATATTCCGTACTTACATGATCATGACGCCAAATTAATAATTATTAAGCTTAATACTTATATTTCTCAATTAATCTTATGAAGTAAAATGAGAATATTTCACTTGATTAATATTCTTTTTGACACTAGCTTGAAAATAAAAACGTGAAATATCATGTTTCAGGTTCAATCTGGAGAACATTTAATGTCTCATTCTTTTTTTTTTTTTTTTTTTTAGTATTGTCATTTTTAAAGAAATCATTAACTTTTAAAAGTTATCGAAAAAAGAAGAAAAATTATTTTTTGCGATAATCTGCTCCTGCAAAATATCATTTATAAAAGATATATAGAAAAATACATGAAGTGAGAGATAACTAATTATTCACCTTTTTTTTCTGCTTTCTAATGAGAAAACTAGTTTTTATTTTATCATTTTTTTAAATTTAGAGAACAAAAAAATTCGGAAAAGTTCAAATATTTCTTAGCATCATTAATCACCGTCTTTGTTTTATTCTGACAAAGAAAGGTATTTTTCGAAAGCCTAGTACAAAATGTGCTTTCAGTTTTCGAATTTTCTTTTCTCTTTTTTTTTTCTCTTATATTTTTCTGATAATTCTGAATCACTAAAAAAGGTATTTGCATATGTTATAATAATATAAAAATTAACTGTTACTTAAGAAAGTAAATATAATTTATCTTAATGGCCGTTATACTATTATCATTATTTTTAATCAAAGTGCTTCAAATCACCTTTCACGCATTAAAACACTTTTATAAACTTATATTTTTGTTGTGAATAATATTTATCTTTTTTATTGCTGCAAAATAACTACGCTAATTCAATAAATGGATACTAGGTGTTATTATTCCTTCATACTCTAGGTGTTATAATTAATCATCTTTCTTTTCTCCCTTTTTTAACCAAGATGATTTTTTTTCTTACCCTCTACATTGAAAAACCAAATAAACAGTTAAACAGAACCATACAGTTCTTAAACTGATCTGTTTTATTTTAAAATTACAGTGGAATCTTTCTCTCTCTCTCTCTCTACTTGTAAAAGAGAATAGCAACTTACTAACTCACGCATCAAAAGATCTCCCAAACTATTTGACCTACAGACATGAAATCCAGTAAGCGTGTTTATATTTTGTTGAAAAGGGATCATTAACATTGGGTTTTTTGCAAGGTGGCGTGGCTACAGCGGACGTGGTCTGAGCGGACACTTTGAAACTCATCGTGGCTAGAGCGGACACATTTTTTCCCATCTTAGAACAGATTTGATTATCGAATTACAAGAATAAATACATTGTTGCCAATCAAACTTAATTATTTATATTAAATTGTTAAGATATTATAGCGCGAATACATTTTAAATATAGCGAAATGTAATAAAAAATAAAAAGTTCCAGAGAAATATTTAAAATTTAATAGTATAATGAAGGGTATAAACAAATATCAGGTATTTTGTATTTTAGTGTCAAATAAATATAAGAGTAGGTGAAATTACCATAAAATTAATTAGTATCATTAATGTAAGTAAAGATAAAAACTAGAAGTAAAATATATAAAACAGATACAAATAAATAAAAAAAATGAAAAGGAAAAAAGCATATGTAAAATGGGATAAAAGAATTGAAAACATCCTAAAAGTATTCGAAACATCAAACAATTTAGAAAAAAATGCTTAATATCTTTAAGTTTTGTAAATGGGATGTGGACTAAATCCAATGGTAAATGATATTTATGCCTTTATAATAAAGGTTAGTTAGTATTTATTTTCTTGTATTTTTTTATTTTTCTTTTATTTACTTGAATCTTGTATTTTACTTTTAATATTTATTTTTACTGAAACTAATTGATTGTATGGCAAATGCACCTGTTTTAATATTTCTTTGATTCTAAAATATAGTTTTCCACAAAATTCCTGAAATTCGTTCATACCCTTCATTATATTCTTACTTAGTATTAATTTTTAAATATTTCCCTGAAAGTTTTTTTGTTACATTTCGTTATGTTTAAAATGTATTCGCTCTATAATATCTGAACAATTTAATATAAATAATTCAATTTGATTGGCAAAAATGTATTTACCCTTGTAATTCGATAATCGAATCTGTTCTAAGATGGGGGGGAAATGTGTCCGCTCTAACCACAATGAGTTCCAAAGTGATCATTCAAACCACGAAATGTTATGGGTCCGCTGTAGCCACGCAACCTTTTTGCGGTTATCAACTCCCAAGGGGGTTGCAAGGGGTTAGTGGCGTTATGATAAACATTCCCGTTTTTGAACTATTTGATCTACGGACTTGAAATTTGGATAACATGTTTCTTTTGTTAAATATCGATCCTCCGATACTGGGTTTTGTGGAAATCTACTCCTAAGAGGATTACATGCATAAGAATTCCCGTTTTTGAACTATTAGAGCAACAGAGTTGAAACTTTATAGGCGTGTATCTTTTGTTAAATAGAGATTCGCTAAGAACGATTTTCACGAAAATCGACTCCAAGGAAAAGCGTAGGGGGAGAGTATAAATAAAAAAAAGTATACATGAAAGAGTATACATAAAAAAATACACGTTTTTTGAAGTATTAGACCTACAAATTTGAAATCCGGTAAACGTGTATCTTTTGTCAGTAGAGACGCATTAAAACGCATTACGCATTTTGCATAAATCTACTCCCTAAGTGTGAGGAGAGGAATTAAGAGGGCCATTATACATATACAAACTCCTGTTTTTGAACTATTAGACCTAAAGACTTGAAATTTGGCAAGTATGTTTCTTTTGTTAAGTAGAGATTCGCGAAGAATGGGTAAAGGGGAAATCGACTCACAAAAGAGGTTGAGGATGCGTAAAAATAAAATAATCAGTATAAATTCATGTCCTGCCTTTTTTACATCAAATGGCGAGGGCTATAAGAATATTTTCAATACATTTGAAAGCTTAATGATAAAGCATAGATATCAAAAACACTATATATTCATGCAACATCATGAAATATCCAGCAAAACGAGAGGGTAATGTCTAGTATTCATGTGTTTTTGTTCACATTACTTTTGTCTTTGAAACGAAGAACCTGTCTGTCACATTTGTTCTGAATGTTTAAAGATAAATGTATGACTTTATGTCAATATGAATAACCTCTGGAACGACACAAAAGAAGTATTGACATTGACATCCATAGGAAAAGCTAGTGGTTATCTCAAATTCGAACAGACTGAGTCAAATATTACATTCTCTTATGGATGGACAAATACTTGCAAAACATTAAATACATATTTCAAAAAGTTAGAAATTATATTTTATTTTGATAAATATCACAATATTTAATTATAATCGCCATTATCCCTGTACTATGTGCAAGCGATATTTGTAAAAAATAAATATAATTATGTACTGTTCATTTTTAATTTTGGTTTGGTAGGACGGCAACAAAGAAAGATTTCGTTTTGGTTTGGAATTTTATATATATATTTCTTAGTTCATCTTTATATAAATCTATACAAATAAATATAATGTAAAGCAGCTATAAAGATATAGGTATGTTTTACCAAATGTAGGGAGGTTTCTTAAGTCCTAAATATTGTAACCATATATTTGTTTTTAGACTAAATTTGTTCCTAGTACCGTACTTTATCACAGCGTCTATCGAAATATTTTATCTAATCTAAGGGGAAAGAATCATCGTCTTTATACATAGATACTCATACATGTCGGGATATTTCGTTCTGGTCATGATATAGTGGTAGGTGGGACACACATGCTGGAGTTCGAAACACATCTTTGCTTTTATGTCGTACATGGAACTCTTTAACTTGCCGTCGGTAGACACGAGAACTAATTATGCGGCATGTCAAAGAAACTAGTAAACTGAATAAGAAAGTAAAAACAGATGATCAACCGAATGAAAATTTCTTTCCGTACTTAAAAGATTCATCTTGATTAATGTAAAGTTTTTTTTAAAGAAATGATGATACATAAGTAATGGAATGTTTGAAATATTTAGCTAATCATGAAATTATTTTATACAAAAATAAGGAATTCGATCACATGCTGTAATTTATATATACAATAGCATAAGTTGTTATGAAAGAAAAGCTTATATAGTTGCATAAATATCTCAAATCTTATAAATAACGTAAATGGTTTTTATAACTAAACATTATATTAATAGAGAAAAATGAATTTTTGTTCGAATTCTACTTTATTTTAATATTATTGTGTAGTATGATTATTTAGAGTTATCACCAACAAAATGGGTTCCACATTTTTTTCATGTGGAAAAGTATTTACAAATTTTCTGTCAAGTGGTGTAAATAATTTGGATTTGGATTTGTAATGCCTTTATCTTTCTCTAAATTAGATTTAATTTACGTTAAAATTGTAATATTCACAAGCAACGCCCTCCCTTACGTTATAATGGTGATTGAATGGAAAGTTGGCGTCATTTTTGGTGACCAAGTTGGCGATTTGGGGACCAATTTGGTGAATTTGGTGACCACTTTGGGCGAGTTCGGGACCCAATGGATTTTTTCTGGAAATTAGCAGAGAAACCCACTAATTTCAAGACCTATGACGCAAGTGGGTCTTTCTCTAATTATCCGTGAGGGATATAGATAAAGAAATGCGAAAGGAAAGTGAGTCAGTCTGGTTTTTGATTAGCAGTCAGTTGGTATTGTTTTGACTATTGAAGCGATTAGTGATCCCTTCGGCTGTTAAACGAGTGATTGCTTGTGAATAATCTTTTATATCCGTGTGTTTTAGACACCGATAATTGTGTCTGCGTGCTATTGAAGGTGCGAAGACCTTCTGAGATTTATTTTGTGAATATTGCTGCTGAATCCTGTATTTGAAGGGTTGGATTTGCGATAATAAATTCTCATTGTTCTTAAAGAACTGTCTTGTTCTTTGCGACTGACCTGCATAAAATCTTCGAACCCCGTATCAACGTAACAGTATACATACAACTATGGCATACATACTATATAATATTTAACTTATCAATACTTGGCAGAGAAAAAAGCATTTAATGTCACACATAGATGTTCTTACGTTACTTTTATATGATGATACTACTATAAATATAATTGTTTTATAAGCTATATATTTTAAATATGAATTTTTATTTTACTTGATTTATAATTAATAAAAATAAACACACACATAAATACAGGGTGATCCCGAATTTATGGTGCAAACTTTAATGGTAGATATAACATTATAACAATGGTTTATTATATAGAATTGTGCGGGTGCAAATGACGCGGTGAGGCACAAGCAGGGGAAATAAAAGAAAAGAGAAATGGAGTTATCGGTTGTTTGTGTTACCGCTAATGGGCTGTAGATGTTTAGTCGCCGTTCAACTTGATGCATCTCAGTAGGGGAAAGCCTTATTCGCAATTGTGCTGACGAGAGATGTGATTTTACGTATACCTAAAATGCCGACATGCATTACAAGTTCAGCCGTGTAAATGGTAACGGCAGTGCTGAGCTACTAATGTATAACGCACAGTTTCCAGATCGACGAATGCTAGATCACAGAATTTTACAGCAATGTGTGCACTTACCTGAATGCCACGTTTGGGGTGCGATGGATTGGACGTGGTTAACTAGTTCCTAGGGCACCCCGATCTCATGATTTATCGAGCCTTGTTTATTTTTTATTGGGACATCTGAAGAATCTTGTTTATGCAATTCCACTTGGCTCAAAGGAGAATCTCGTTGCTCGAATATCGGATGCTGTATGTGTGCGTAAAATACCTGGCACCTTTGAACGTGTACGTCGATTGCTCCACCGACACTGTCAAGCGTGTATCATCACTGGCGGACGCAATTTTGAACAGTTAATTAAACATCATGCATGTCAATGACGCTTTCAATAAACATTTTGTCTTTCCTTTAGTCTCTTATTTTGCATTTTTGCACCCACACATTCCTATACAATAAATGATTGTTACAATGTCTTGTACCTATCCTAACTGTTGGTGCTATTAATTCAGAACCACCCTGTATATGAATTTGTCGCAGGAAAATGATGAAATTAGGACTTTCATCGAATCCCTGAGGGAGATGATCAATTCACGCAAGATGTTAACATAACGTCTCTTTGAGGTCATTTCCCTGATGTAAGTAAGTTATTTGATCAAATCCCCGAACTGTTTTAGTGAAATGATGAAATGAACAAGGCAAGATTTGCATTGGCAAAATGATGTCCATAGGGACGGAGGGAGGAGACACCTGGGGGTCGAGTCCTTGTACTTCCTAACCATACAGGTAGTATTATCGATCCCCTAAATATCAACCCCATATCTTTAAAAAAATGACTGACTTGTTCATTTTCTCATTTCACTAAAACAGTTCGGGTATTTGATCAAATTACTTACTTATATAAGGGAAATGACCTCAAAGACACGTTATGTTAACATCTTGCGTGAATTGATCATCTTCCTTAGGGATTCGATGAAAGTCCTAATGTCATCATTTTCCTGCGACAGATTAAAACTAAACTGTACGGTAAGGGCGAATTAAATGTTAAAATATTACATAATCTAAATGTTTTTCATTTGTCAATAATTTACGAAAAAGGAAAATATAAAAATCATCTGGCTTCTTCAAAAGAAATCCCTGGTTTGAAAGTTAGTTAAATGTATCTGGTTATCTTTATTTCTATATTTTATACATATCTGTTAATATATAATTTAATGCAATATGAAAAATATATAAAATTATTCATTATATGTTCCATCTAATAACCTATTCTCGATAAGTAGACATAAGTACGCTTTTTTTTAATCAATAAACTTATTTCTTGTTTAGTTAATTGATAACAATTTCTTTTCATTTAGAATTATCTAAGTAATAATCACATTTAATTAAAAAATTTCAATTTTAATTTTTTTGTAGTATATGTCTTTAATATTCGAAAATTTTCATAAAAGAGACAATTCTTTTGAAAAAATGAAATAAGAAAATATGTGAGGGGAAAGAAACAATATAAATAGGTAGTTAACAATTTAGCCTATTGTATTCTTAGAAAATAAACTCCTGTACTCCAAATTCGATGTTCAGAAAATCATATTATGACTCTTAATCATCTAAATATAAGAATTACTTCAGTTAGTTTATTCAGAATATGACTCAATCAAAAGATGTCTTTTTGCTTTGTATTATGCTTCTCATTCCTTCAGAAAATTCTTTTGAAATTAATAGAAATCGACTTTTTAAAACTCATTTCGAAAACTGCGAAATTATTTTATGAAACATGGATGAGAATTTTAAAAGGCAATTTTTGACAGGTATTTGTACTTTGACTAGAGAGAGTGTCCGTGGACTTTTTGGTAAGTGTTACTGAATAGTGAAGCTAATTAAATTCTGCTTTTAAAGTTGTTTTTGATAATTTTTGCTGTTAAATCCATATGCAGAAGTATTGTAGGTAACTGATGATGAATCATGATATATTGCAACTGAAATTAATTTTGTATCTAAATGTCAAAAACGTTTGTCTATATAAAAACAATAGGAACTCGTATTTCCTCTGACTAATTAAATTAAAACCTTTTATTCTAAAAGAACAAAACAAAGCCATTTCATTAAATATCTACATTTGAAAAGAGTTTTGTCTTAGAGAGAGGGAAATAACCCATCGTCCTTTATATTTTCGTGACATTTCTCAAAGCAGATGTCACCTTTCATTAGAGTCGGAACAACTTCGAAAGCAAAACAGACAGTTTGGAAATGAAAAAAAGGATAGATAGTATTTTTTGGTTATAGTTTTTACTCATCTGTAGACAAAACAATTTACAAAAGCCGGATTAGGGTTGTTAAAAATTTAATCAAAGAAGACAGTTATGACAAGTAGATGTTCTTTTGGAAGAAAACATTTTAAGCAGATGTTCTAATTTAATTACAAGCTCAATTTTATTATTATTAATATCTGATTGTTGAATTTTTTACAACGTAATTCTAATAAGAAAATATTAAAAATAGCTTTTAAAATTAACTGTTTCTAAGTATACGATATAATTATTGTTACAATGTATTCAATCATTTGAAATAATATTTTGTATCTTTAAATTTGTGCAACAACAGGAGCAGGAAATGTTGAGAAAACCAGCATTGAGAAATACAAAGTGATTAATAAAATATTTTCTTAAGAGTTTTGCAATTAACTCTTCAATAAATTCTGAGAAAATGATATTGTATATATATAAAAAAACTTTATATTCTTACAAGTTTACGCGTGCCCCTGTCTTAATAATAATTCGTCACGTAATGTACTTTTCCTCAAGTATTTTTATTACCTTTTTACCTACTTATTCATCATATTTTTTTTCTTTCAAATTTCAAAAAATATGATAATTTTCTTTCTAAAAATCAATATGTTCGCAAATCAGATATGCCATTATTTATAAAGAAAGGAAATATGCCTTCAATTTTTATACTTTAAAATTGTTTAATGTAAACTTTTAAAATAGATAAAGGATTGATTTCCTTTATATATGAAATTGATAATTTTTTCGACCAAAATTAAGCATTGATTAAAATTAAGCGTATTCTAAATCAGTGAAAAGAGCACTTAAATGAGGAATATTCCATTTTTTTTACCTTAAAAATTATGATAATTAACACGTAAAATATTTTACTAATATAAATAAAGCACAAAATTATTATTTCTGCAGCTTTTTCACACTGTTGCGGAAGGTTTGGAATTTGTTCTCTTATCTGAGAAGTGTATCGTATCTGGGAAGATCGCTTATAAACCAGGAGAGAATACTCTTTAATAACACTAAGTGAATAGGAGTGACCTTGATGACAGATTTGGTAACCAATTTAGTCGCTGAATGCCTCCAAGTCACCAAATTCGGGCGTCTTTTCAAATTAGATGCTTTTATAACATTCCTGAAAGTTCTAGGAAGATTATTCGGCAATACTTAAGAAGGTTCTTCCCAGCCGATATAAGAACGATGCAAGGAAGCAACATTTGAGTCAAACATCTGACACTGACTGTGCGTTTCATTTGTCTTATGTAAAACTTTAATTACGAACTTCAAATGCTGTGTCCTACATTTGTGTAAGTTTTGATTGATTTATATATGTTCGTGTTTATTATTTTCTTCATACTAGAATAACGTCTATCGTAATTACCAGAGAGTTACAGGATAAGTTGCGATTTACTCCTGAAGAGCACATGCTTACTCATTATGTGAAACTTTTCTAAAGTTAAAAAACGATCCACCATATAACAATGTTATAAAAATTTTACTTTTTGTTTATTAATTTGTGCATAAAAAATAAATATTATAAATTTCAAATTATTTCTTAAAGTGCTTAACGTGCTCACGCTTCATGTTATTAGAATCCTTAAATTCTCTACAACACAATTTACACTTAAATTATATTGCTAGAGAAATATGTGCATGCTTTAAATGATTTTCCTTTAACTAACACTAAACATCCCTCTACAAACTTCATTCGTATTAAGATTGATTCATTCAAGAGAAACAGTTGAAACAGTAGTTACTGACGTAGAACTAATTATGAAAACTTTACACTCACCTTACGTGGTAAGTTTTAGCCCTTTTGTGGTGAATTCAAAGCACATACATTTTAATTGTGAGTGTATTTCAAGTGCTTAATTACTGCAATTTAATTAAATGTATATTATGAACTTGATTGTGTGTAATGTTCAATAGTTCATTCCTAATTTAGAGCTTGACGTTTCATTCTAAATTTCGATAGGTTGCATGTAATACACATCTTGATTAAATAATTCGAAAGAATTATCAACAATAAATTACAAAAATTTTCAATGCTCTCTTTGGCACTTGATTTAAAGTCATTTATGGTTCCTTTAGTTCCAAATTGGCTCAAATTTCAGCTAATAAAGCAATTTATATATTCATGGAGTTTCTTCTTATTATTATAAAAAATATATAAGTGAAAAATGTAGTTATGGGAGAAATAAAATATAAAAAAGAAATATAAAAAAATTATTTCGAATCGAATGATATGACAACAAAACTCCAATTGTTTGTGTAGCAATTGTTTGTGATGCACTCATGTGGAATTTTGAGGCATTTCTTAAAATATTCGATTAACTCAGTGCTTCTCAAACTCTGAATATTAGCGACCCAATATTCAGTCCTAATTTTTATCGCGGCCCCCTTCCATACAATAACAATGTATTGAATTCAATAACACTATACTTTGACGCAAAAGCTACAACACGACTTCAAACTCTTACTTGCCACCGACGTATATAAACGTCTCGCTAACCAAAACGATAATTGCCCCGGACGTATACATACGTCTTTTCGAAGTACGATCTTTTCTGTGCACTGCTATCCATAAAATTATTCCGAAAGGCTTTCGAATGCAATAAAAAGATCTTGATAGTGTTTGTGAAGGATTTACTTATTTATTCCTTTTCTCTCCCTCCCCCCATACATCGCATACGCGTGCCTTCGTGGGAAACGGTGGGATCGGGCAGCGAATCACGTAACTTTTAGTCGGTAGTTAAGGGATTAATTATAAACCGTACAAATTATCAAGATAAGTGGTAATTTTTGTATATCATTTTTATATGAAAAGCCCATGGGGGTCACTGGTAATTTTCAAACTTGTTGTTAACTTAGTATTGTTAAATTAATAATAAAATACAATGTGCAAGACTAATATATTTATAAGTGTATTATATCAGTGTAAGCGTGTATTTTTTATTATGTCAGAATGTACACTGCTCGACAATTGCTAAGGACGGATAACACTATCATCCATAGCAACCACAAAATGAAAGGAAGTAAAATGTGGAAAATTAGAATAAGTGCGGGATATTAGTAAAAAGTATGAGTATGCAAAATTTTTTCCACGTCTGTTCATCACGTGATAGCGTTCATAAGAGCTTTAAAGGTTTTGACGCGTGTGGACAGTTGTTGTTTCAAGTCAAAGTTTTACAGGAAAGATTTAATAGACGAACTTAAAATTTTTGGCATGTCTTCCCGACATCACATAGATGATTTTATGCGTGGCCGAATTATTCGAAAGATCGAAGAAGGGCGAAAAATAACAGATGTTGCCAGGGAGTTCGACATCGCTCACAGCGTTGTTTCACGGCTGTGGAAGTCATTTAAAACTACTGGAATGTGTAGTAGACGGCACGGGGGAGGTCGTGTTAGAAGTACGACGCCTGCAGAAGACAGATATATTGTCCTATCAGCAAAAAGGAACAGGCGCACCACAGCTCAGCAGATGGCAAATCAGTTTCTTGCTGCCTCAGGAAAGCAGATCTCCCGAAAAACTGTTGCCAGACGTTTGAGAGGAGGAGAACTATACGCACGCAGACCTGCTGTGTGTGTCCCATTGACCAGACAGCACCGTACTGCCCGTTTGCAATGGTGTTGTGAGCATCACAATTGGACTGAACAGGACTGGGCATGCGTACTATTCTAAGATGAGAGTAGGTTCAGTCTGTCATCGGATTGTAGACGCCAACTGATCTGGCGCGAGAGTGGTACTGCTTATCGTCCAGAAAATATCCAGGAAAAGGACCGATATCCGACATGCAGTATCATGGTGTGGGCCGGCATCATGATCAATGGCCGCACGCGCCTACATGTGGTTGCGAATGGGACTATGATGGGCCAACGATACATTGATGAAGTTCTACTTCCTCATGTTCGTCTTTTCCGTGGTGCTGTCGGTGATAAATTTGTTTTTATGGACGACAACGCAACATGTCATCCAACACTCACTGTTCAGGATTGTCTAGACAGCGAGGGTATTCAACGTCTCGTATGGCCAGCGCGTTCTCCAGATCTAAACCCCATTGAAAATGTGTGGGATGCTTTGGGGAGGCAAGTTGCTGGTCGAAACTATCCTCCGACAAACAAGAACACCCTCATCCGTGCACACACAGAGGAATGGGATAAATTACCTCAACAGCTGCTGGATAATGTTGTGCAAAGTATGGTAGGACGTGTGGAATGTTGCATCACACTCCACGGTGGACATATCCCGTACTGATGCCTTTCTTTAAGGTGCCTGCTGACTTTTAGATGCATTGTTCCATTTCTCCGTACGCAGATCAAATGAACATTTTTTTTTCTTTCAGATGTTTCACAGCTTTTGTACTTTCCAGAACAATAAATATTCTTTATTCTAATGTCTGAACAGTGTGGCAACTATATTTTATCCTACTAGGCCTCATGTCTCGCTTAATGTTATGCTACATAGCAATTTGTGATCCGTCCTTAGCAATTGTCTAGCAGTGTATTTTGTTTGTCCGCTTTTCATAAATTAATAATTTTCTTAAATAATCTTTTGTTTCCACTTTTTTAATATGCTCGCGCCCTCCTCGTAAAGTTATCACGCCCCCCTATGAGGCCCGCCCCACAGTTTGAGAAACGCTGGATTAACTTCCTAAAAATATCGAGGACTTTCTTCAATAAGATCGTGTATATTAAGCTTCATATTGTCTTTGATGTGTTTTAAACTACGTTAGCCTTTCTCCTTTGTCTCTTCATAGATTATTTCCTCAAAATGTCTAACCTCTTTTCAGAAAGTAATCTCTCGGCTACTTCAAGGAGGAGTAATGCTTTTATTCAGAGTTAAGCACCTTTCAAAATTTCCTCAAACTATTTTATTAAGGGATCTCTCTATGATAAAATAACACGGTACAGGGAATTTAAGAATTGATTAGCGGAAAATGGAATAAAAAGTTTTAAATTATTATAATTCTTAAATATTTTAGAAACGCTTTTGCTTAAGTGAACAAATGTAGAATTGGGACGGTTTTCAGCCATTTTGAAAAAATTATTTTATTTACAACATTAACATTACAGTTGTTTAGATTAAATATTTAGCATAATAATTTTTTTCAATCATTTAACTTTTTTTAAATTTAAAAGCTTTTGTTATTATAAGCATCTATAATTATTTCAATCAACTAAATCAGAATTATAGAATGTTATATAGTACAGTCGAATCTCCATGTTACGAACCTCTATACTGCGAATTTTTCTATATAGCGAACTTTTTCCTGGAACCAAGAACATTTCACGGTTTTCTTCGTAAAATAACCTCCCAATAGCGAAGTGCATTTTCTATACATCGAACTTTTTCGTTTACGATTCAATTTTTTTTCTCCATACCTTTGAAGTACTTCTTGACATCTCAAGTTGTTCTGTCTTTTAATATATTTTATGATGGTCATAAATCTTGAACTGGTTTTATTAGATCCTAACTCGCCGAGAGCAATATAATTCTGGGCGTTTCAACCAAGAAGTGCAACCCTTAACCCCGTTATCCAGTTCACTGGGAACATCTTCTATGTCCCCTTTTACCCTTAGTGTAGTTGTCCCGTGCCTTTGAACTAGCCTCCATTCATTTGAAGTGTTGATCCGTCGTATTGGTATCTTCGTTTCTTGTAGCTCGAATATGTCAAAACATAAGCTTGAGCATCAAAGAAAAAAATTTAATTCTTCAGGAAGTGGATAAAAGTGTCAAGAAACTTGCCTTGCATATTTTTTATATGTAAGATGTATAAAATATTGTCACGGAGTTCGAAAGAAGTACACAGTTCAATTAAACAAACAATTAGATTTATTCTAACGCTTGGAGCTCGATACAACACTGGACTGAGAACATGCCCAACTGGCGATGAACTCTGCTTTTATACACTTCGGAATATTCGAGAAATACCCAGTATGCACTCTAAAGAATGATCTGGATTCATCTAGAACCTAGAGAAACAATACATTAAAAACGAGAACAAAATTCCAGTCTTTGGATAAATCTGCCGGGGCCGGGATTCGAACCCGAGACCTGAGGAAGTTCAGTCCAACGGTCTGCCAACTCGGCTATCGGGACTTGGTATCGGGACTTATGCGTGCGGCATTGCTCCCCTCGAAAAAGAAGACAGCGCCCCGCTGTCATTTTGTTCAAGGGTCTTTATTCTGGAACGAGTGATGGGTCCTTTGTATGATTCTTTGGGAGGAATATCCTCGGTTTAGATTTGCTCGGCGGGATCATGGTACGGTTTCATACGCAGTACATGGACAACTTCTCTTAGTTTTCTTTTTCGTGAAGCAGGATCAAAATCTTGTACTTCGTAAGTCACGGCTGATAAACGGCGTAGCACCTGATACGGTCCGAAATACCTTCTTAAGAGTTTTTCGGAGAGACCGACTTTTCTCACTGGAGTATAAATCCATACGAGATCTCCGGGAGCGTAGGATACCATTTGGTGTTTGGAATCGTAACGTCGACGATCTTTGTCTTGAGCTCTCAGAGTGTGCACTCGGGCTAGCTGTCGTGATTCTTCGGCTCTGGCTGCTATCTTGGTGATGTTATTGTCATCAAAATCGTTAGGACAGAATGGTAGCATTGTATCTAGTGTCGTTTCCGCTTCACGACCATGAAGTAAATAGAACGGCGTAAAACCTGTGGTCTCTTGTTTAGCGGTATTATAAGCGAAGGTTACAAATGGTAGAATTTCATCCCAATTTTTCTGCTCTACATCCACATACATTGACAACATGTCGGCCAAGGTCTTATTGAAGCGCTCCGTCAATCCATTTGTTTGGGGATGATACGCCGTTGTGAAACGATGATCAATGTTACACAAGTCGACGAGAGAGGAAACAAGTCTGGATCGAAAGACGGCTCCACGATCTGTGATAATTACTCGAGGAGCTCCATGCCTGAGGACAATTTCTTCAAGTAAGAACTTCGCTATTTCGTCGACTTCGGCTGTCGGCAAGGCTTTTGTTATTGCATATCGCGTTGAGTAATCCGTGCAGACTATTATCCATTTGTTTCCATGAGCAGACTTTGGAAATCTCCCAAGGAGATCAATTCCAATGCGATGGAAAGGAGCTATAGCTGGAGGGATGGGAACTAAACGTCCAGGTGGTCGTTGAGGAACGGATTTTCTCCTTTGGCACTCCCGACAATGCATGACATACCGAACGACATTTCGGTACATTCCCGGCCAGTAAAATCTCTTGCGAATCCTGTCATAAGTTTTCGCGAAACCAAGGTGTCCTGCGGTGGGGGCGTCATGAAAGTGCCTTAGTATGTCTGCTCGTAGATGTTTAGGAATGACTGGTAACCACAACTTTCCATCTGGATCAAAATTCTTCCTGCAAAGGATACCGTCGATGAATCTGAATTCTTCGTTTTTGGATGAGTTGCTCAAAAGCGACTTTGAGAGCGACCTTCCAAGGAGGTGAGGCCGCGTGTACTGGAAATCCTCCGTCGACCGCCAAGATGACTGGTAACCACAACTTTCCATCTGGATCAAAATTCTTCCTGCAAAGGATACCGTCGATGAATCTGAATTCTTCGTTTTTGGATGAGTTGCTCAAAAGTTTTAATTTCGCAAGGTCTTGATCTTTTTCTGTTCCATCGCAAGGTTCATACTCGTCGTGACTGCTAAAAATTTGTCTGGTGTTTCCGTTTTCTCTTCCACTGGATTTCTTGAAAGAGCGTCGGCGTCACTATGCTTCTTACCGGTTTTATATTTTACGTCAAAATCATGCTCTTGAAGTCGGAGGGCCCATCTGGCAAGCCTTCCTGAAGGATCCTTTAAATTCATGAGCCAGCACAAGGAATGATGGTCAGTTACAACAGTAAAGTGTTTTCCGAATATGTACGGCCGGAATTTGTTGGTAGCCCATACGATGGCAAGACATTCCCTTTCTGTGGTGGAATAATTCTTTTCGGCTTTTGTCAGAGTTCTAGAAGCGTATGCTATAACTTTCTCGACATTATTCTGAATTTGTACTAGGACAGCTCCGATACCGTACCCGCTTGCATCAGTATGGATTTCTGTAGAAGCTCTTTCGTCGTACATCCCCAATACTGGATCCGAAGTAAGTGCTTTCTTAAGACTGTTAAATGCTTCCACCTCTTCAGGACCCCAATGAAACTCCACGCCACTTTTCAGCAACGACTGCAAAGGTTCGGCGAGATAACAGAAACCTTTAATAAATCTTCTAAAGTATGAACAAAGGCCAAGAAAACTTCGTATGTCATGTATATTCTTTGGAGTGGGAAAATTTCTTACGGCTTTTATTTTGTCGGGATCGGGACGAACGCCATTACTAGATACAAGATGGCCCAGAATCTTTACTTCTTGGGCAGCAAAAGACACTTCTTTGAATTTAATTTAAGACCAGCTTCCTGAAGACATTTTAGAACAAGTCTTAATCGTATAAGATGGTCTTCAAAAGTTTCTGAGAACACTATTATGTCATCTAGGTAACAAAGACACATAGTCCATTTAAAATGGCGTAGCAAATTGTCCATCATTCTCTCGAAGGTCGCAGGTGCATTACAGAGACCAAACGGCATGACTTTAAACTCGTATAAGCCTTCGGGGGTAATAAATGCCGTCTTTTCACGATCCGCTTCGTCTATTTCTATTTGCCAATAACCAGATCGGAGATCCATGGAAGAAAAGAACATTGCACCTTTCAGACAGTCGAGCGTATCGTCAATACGAGGCAGAGGATAAACGTCTTTTTCGTGACGCTATTCAGCTTGCGATAATCGACGCAAAAACGCCAACTACCGTCTTTTTTTTTTTTTCTTACGAGCACAATGGGTGATGACCAAGGACTTTCAGAGGGTTGGACGATACCTTCATCAAGCATTTTCTGAACCTCTTCATGAATGATGCGTCTTTCAGTCGGCGAGACTCTGTAGGCTCGTTGGTTGATTGGAGCATGATCACCAGTAAAAATCCTGTGTTTCACATTCGTCTTCGCGGCTGTCGACTTGTCGGTCTTCGTGAAAAGCCCAGAAAATTT
Source organism: Trichonephila clavipes (assembly GCA_019973935.1). Lineage (NCBI taxonomy): Eukaryota > Metazoa > Arthropoda > Arachnida > Araneae > Nephilidae > Trichonephila > Trichonephila clavipes. Next base: position 260,772 of record BMAU01004138.1, on the reverse strand, counting down.
CCGGAGTAGTTCGGATAGCTTGTTTCTCTGTTCGTCACTTAACTCGGGTGACATCATTAACGAACAATTCATCTGTGACTCCGAAGTTTCTTGCTGGTCATCCAAGCAACCCGATGTGTCGGAAATAACACATAGATGCCCTTCATTTAGTGGTTCAGCTTGGCCTATGCACATTCCTCTAGGGATGATTTGGTTTCGGAACTGCAGGTTGGTAACCCAGACATCACTTTTTCCGTTACGATATGTGGATACCATGGACGGTGTAGCAATATTTTTCTCGAAGAGCAAATGTTTGCTGCCGTCTAGAACTACATTTATGTCTCCTCGGGTTTGATATCCTGATACTGTTATTCTAGTTAAAGAATGCGGCTTAAGTGTATAGTCCCTGGTGGCATACAAATTCCAGGCGTCAGGCGCTGTGGAGTCGCGACAGATGTCTTCTAGAACAAGTTCATTTTGTCCACAGTCTATAACGGCTTGAGACGCCTCTAAAAAGTCCCATCCTAGGATGACGTCATGGCTACAATGTGATAAAACAATAAATTCAAAAGGCAGTTCTCGATTGTTTATACGGACACGTAAAACACATTTCCCTATCGGCCGAACAAAATTTCCATCCGCAACTTTCAGCATAACGCTCTTGGCATCAGCAAACAGAACTTTCTTTAAAAATCGGCGATACTTATCGGATATGACAGAAAACGATGCCCCAGAATCTACTAGAGCACGTATCGGCTTCTTATCTATTATTACGTCTAGTTGGTTACCAGTCATCTTGGCGGTCGACGGAGGATTTCCAGTACACGCGGCCTCACCTCCTTGGAAGGTCGCTCTCCTTAGTTTTCCTCGCTCCTACGGCCTGGCGACTGACTGGATCGGCGATATGGCGACGGGGATCTGTAACGACGTATTGGGGATCGGCCTCTCGTGGGACTTGGCGTAAAACGGCGAGAAGAGTTTGGTCGGCGTATTTCTTCTTCAGTGCCAACGTCGTCGAAGTTCCGTCGGCGGTTTCGAGAGTTGTCAAAGACAGCCTTTCTCTCTCGGCAGTAGCGCATTACATGTCCAGGACGTCCGCAGTGGAAACAAACAGGTCTGTTGTCAGCCGTTCTCCACACATCTGTTTTTCTTGGTTCAGGTGGGAATTTCTGAACAGGAGCTCTGTATTTCCTGGTTACAGCGGCGTATGTTGGTCGTGGTCTAGTTTCTGTAGGTTTTGTTGACACTGGGGCCAAAACCCTTTCAACTTCGTCTTGAACGATCTCTTCTAAGGATTGGGGATCGGAGTCCAAAGATTCTTGCGTCTGGTTAACTAGTCGATGGACTTCTTCTCGTACGATTGTGCGAATAAGAGAGACCAAATCAGTCTCATCCGTCAGGGATGCAACCGGTACGACGTTTGGAAGCCTTTCAAATCTCGGTCGACCAACTCTCTTCTGCTTCATATCTTCGATATAGTTGCACCATTTGATAAAACTTGCTGTGTCGTTGATTTCTCTCGTCAACAGGGCCTGATAAATATCCTCAGCAACACCTTTCATTAGGTGTGACACTTTTTCGTCTTCTTTCATCAGAGGATTTACCTCTTGGCAAAGTCCTAATACACTTTGTATGTAGGACTGTGTACTCTCGCCTGAACGCTGGGCTCGGCATTTTAGTTGTTCTTCTGCCCTTCTGGTATATTTTTGACGGTCACCGAAAAGTCCACTTAGTCCATTTTTAAACGCTTCCCAGGAATCTAAGGCGTCTTCGTTGTTGACATACCACTGTCTCGCAGTTCCGTCAAGAAAGAAATAAACGTTAGCCAGGCACATCATGTCATCCCACTTGTTAAAGTTGGCTACTCGATCGTACTCTTTAAGCCATTTGAGAGGGTCTTCCCCAGGCGCTCCTCGGAAGGTCGATGGGCTCCTCCATTGCTGTAACGAAGGTGTTACTACAGCGGGCTTGGCTTCTTGCTCGGTCGGCATTTTTGTCCTCTTCCTACTATTTTCTTTTAACAGTCCGAATTCGGGGATAATCCTCTTAACCGGAGGCTCCTGCGAAGGTTGTCACTATTATCCACGTTTGACGTAATTGTACCCCGCGCTTCCACCAAACTTGTCACGGAGTTCGAAAGAAGTACACAGTTCAATTAAACAAACAATTAGATTTATTCTAACGCTTGGAGCTCGATACAACACTGGACTGAGAACATGCCCAACTGGCGATGAACTCTGCTTTTATACACTTCGGAATATTCGAGAAATACCCAGTATGCACTCTAAAGAATGATCTGGATTCATCTAGAACCTAGAGAAACAATACATTAAAAACGAGAACAAAATTCCAGTCTTTGGATAAATCTGCCGGGGCCGGGATTCGAACCCGAGACCTGAGGAAGTTCAGTCCAACGCTCTGCCAACTCGGCTATCGGGACTTGGTATCGGGACTTATGCGTGCGGCAATATATATATATATATATATATAATAATTTACAAAAAAGTGTGAATGATTATTTTTTATTATATAGTGTTTATGAATTTAAAATTTGTTTTATGTGGTTTTTAAAGAAAATTGAAACATAATTCTATATATTATAACGAATTTTCCATTTAGTGAACTTTTTTTCGGGATTCAGCGATCTCGTTATATAGGTCCGACTGTATTATAGTATATTATGGCATGAATATTATTCAATATTAATGCCCCATGTTAGTAAATTAAAAGCAATAACTGTTGAGCATTAAAACCATCTGTGTATATAATTTCACAAATTTAATAATAATGTAAAGCAATAGAGAAAGCTTGCTTTAACACACGAAAATGTGCTTCTACAATTTATGTCATAAATGTTAATTTCCACACAATACAGTAACTTAAACTCTTTTTCAAGAGAAAGGAAATAAAAACCATGAAAATAATATATTTACAAAGAAATAGATATTGGTTTTATAAGAGCACTCTATATAAATAGAAATACATAAAACAAATTTAATAGAATCTTGCTTTTCAATAATAAAACAATATAACTTTTTTCATAATAAAATGAGATAATCCAGCTTGAAACTCGTAGCTTGCAATTCGAAAGCAGAACTGAGTGTCATTTGTTTTCATAAATGTAATAAAATTATAGTCACAGGAGTTTTTTTTTTTTTTTTTTGTTATTGTTATTGTTTTCGGGGAAAAAACAAATAAATAGAGTCGGTTATACAGGAAGGCACTTTCATATCGTATTTGGATAATTTGAAAAATTACTTTTTCCCACGTATTATTTACTTAAAGATGTCCCTCTGCAGATAGCAAAACACTATACATGGTTTTTCAAAACAAACTAAAATAGATATCAATTGAATATTTCCCGTGCATGTTCATTTGCAAGTCTTAAATTTTTTTAAAAAAATAAATAAATTTAACTTTTTTTTTGTTCTTTAAATATTTATGTTCAATTTTAGAATTACACTAAAACTTTAATATTAAAATTCTCACACAAATTCAGGTATTCCATTGTACATTAACCCTTAACTTAACAATTTTTTAAGTTTCTATGAAGAAATTATATCAGCTAGATCTCAAGTAATAATAAAAGGGAAAAATATGGGGGAAAAATTAAGCAGTTTTAAATTGAATTTCAGTCATTTTTTTTTTGTTTGTTGCAGAAGTGCAACATTGCGCAGTAGTGCTGTAAATTACAAAACATTTTTTTATATGAAGATTTTATTATTCCTCATAAAATGTTTAAATTTCTTACCTGGTAATTTATTTCGTCAATAAACAAGAGGAAGCATAACATATAATGGGTTCTTTTTATATCAAAAACACAGTTCTTGAGGCATCAGGGATTTTTATAATTGTTGTGATTTCTGGAAAAAATTTACTTCTATCTAGTGACAAAATTCGTTCCAGTAATCTTTTTTTTTCTCAGATAATTGATTTGTAGGTAATTTAAAAAATATTGAGTCTGTGAAATTAAAACAAATCATATGTTGCAGAAGTGCAACAGTGGGAAGTTAACGGTTAGAAATGGTTCAGATTTTATCTTTAATATAAAAGTCGTACTATGAAGTGACAGGTAACTGGTCTCTACACGACCAGTTTCCGGTGGCTCCGTTTGTTTTACTAGAAGTAGATCTCCGACCTGCGCGTCGAACTCTCGCTCACTCATTCAACCTCTCCTCTCGTTAGTTCGCTGGTGGCTGCGTCGCCAGCGCCCTCTAGAGAGTGGTCTCCATGGAAAATTCCCACACACATTTTATGTGGTCTCTATTTCTTTTTTTATATATAAATATGTTTGAAAATGCGAAAAAAATGTACAACTTTAGTTTTTTATATTTTTGTTGAAGAAATAGTTATATTTTAAGCTGTTTATTTTTATGTTAAGAAATATCTTTAAAGGAGGCAAAATTAATATATAATGCTAAGAATTTTGTGTAAACAGTGTAAATAATTTGTATCTGGATGTGTAAAGAATTTATATTACTGTATGTTATATTTATTTTATGTTAAAATTGTAATATTCACAAGCAAACGCCGTCCCTTACGCTATATAGTGGCGATTCAATGAGAACTTGGTGAAATCTTGGCGATAGAGCCAAGTTGACATCATTTTTGGAGACCAAGTTGGTGGCCAATTTGACGTAATTGGCGACCATGCTGGCGAGTTCGGAACCCTCTGGAATCTTCTAGAAAGTAGTGGATCTCTCCACTAATGTCACGCTCGCTCAATGACACGAGCGGTTATATTTCTGGAAGTTTCTGTCGCGCCTAAAAATGGAGATGCTCGCCGGAACGAGAGTCAGTCTGATTTTAACCAGCGAGTAGTGAGGATTGTTCTGACTAGAGATTAGCTTGGCTGTGCTTGTGAATAATCTTTACGTACATGTATTTTTAAACACTGGTTATTGTGTTTGATTGTTTTTGAAGGTGTGAAGACCTTCGGGTATTTACTCTGCGAATATTGCTGCTGAATCCTGTATTTAAAGGATTGGATTTTCGATAATAAATTCGCATCACTCTTAAAGAACTGTTTATTTTCTTTGTGATTATTTTGCATAAAATACTCGAATCCGGATCTATGTAACAGTAAATGTCTCCCTCTACATTATTGATCTCTATTCTCTAACTCTCATGCATTACCGAGTTAATCGAATTGCTTCAAAAATGTTCTACTATGTAGCACGCTTCATCATATTGGTAAATTGGTTTGACACACCACGGCAAAAAGGCTGAACACCCCTGACTTAGATCCTCGACAAATTTGACGCTTATAATTCTTTCCAACACAGCTAGCCTTTAATGATACCACTACTTGAACGCACCGGCCCAGATTTCATCCCATGACTACTCGGCTAAAAAAATTGTCCTATCTACATTTGAGAATATAAATTTTAAAAAATAAAGATTCCAGCATTGAACTAAATGTAACCAATCATTACACTTATTAAACAAAGATATATTCTCAGTATTAACAGTAATAAAAGAGAATGTTAAATTAAATTTATCAAACACTATAAGTATACAAAACATTTATAAGTGTGGTAATTTATTTTCAAATGCTCAGTCGCATACGTCAGATAAAAATCAATAATAGATTCCGATTTCAAAAAAACTGAAATTTATTACGTACTGAAAAAGATTGAAACATACGATGAGCTAATAAATGTTAAAAAAAGAGAATTCTAGGAATTGTTTTTACTCGACGAAAGAAAAGCATCAGTTTATAATTGCAAAATTCAATTACACTGTATTTTTCATAGATATTATGGCTTCTAACTCATTAGACTATATTTGTAGAAATTTCTGCGAATTAATGTTCAGTATCATACTTTTTTTAATCTCAAAAGACTCAGTCTTTATAACTTTTCACTCCTTATTGTTATTCTTCCTTTGCATCTAAATTAATTATCCTAACTAAAACTCGTTTTCATTTAAACTGTTGTAACAATACTTTAAAAAAATACGTATTTCCCAATATTGTTATTAATTCTAGTGTATTATATACGTAGCTTTTAACAGTTCGTCTGTTAAAAGCTATTAAGTCTTATTTGTTTTGAATATGTAAATGAATGTAATTAAATAGCTGTTCCCTTTTCATTTTGGCTAGACTACCTCGTTTATGCTTTTCTCTTTTGTTACTTTATCGCAAGTATTTAAGCGTTTATTATGTATAAAGTCAGCATGAAAAGTATTTGATGATTTCAACTCGCGCTTGCAACAAAAGTTAATTGCTAATTAATAACTGTACCGGGGAAAGGCGTTTTAAAAAAAATTTAGACCATGAATGATTTTATAAGGCTTGGAAAAGATTACCATAACTTGAGAGAACTATTTCTTTTTAAATTTCATTCGCTGATGTAAATTAATGCATTATATATCTTTTCCTTGATTCTTTTATATAGATGCGAAGCTTTTCATTTTTCAAATACAGGAAAAATACACGTAATTAACGAGAAGGCTCTTTAGGGGTGAACTGAAATTTATTCAGGAACTTCTTTGTACAACTTCTAATTGGAAACAACACATACGTAGGAATCCACAATAGTTATGGATTCAAAAATCACATAAATATAGAGCATGGCAAGTCAAATCCATAATCAAAATTTTGCGTAAGGAAAATGAAACGCGCAGTCGTTGTCAAATGTTCGACTTCCATTTTTCTTTCCTGCATCAACTTTATGTAGACTGAAAAGAACGTTTTAGGCGCTTCTAAAGTTTTAGCGTCAAAAATAATTCTGAGATTTTATGGGTTGCTCTGGGGAAATCTATTTTTGTCTCCAAATCATATGATGTGGCGATGTTTGGAGACTAAATTTGTTACTAAATCTGTCTCCAAACCCCCTCTTACCCACTTAGAATTATTGAAAAATATTATCTCTTGATTAACACAAATGTGCATGAACTTTCCTATCGCCATAACCTTTCTGCAAAGAACTGAATGAAGTCCGATATTTTCGTAATAATGATTATATTAGAACAGTTTTTTAGATTTTATACCGTTAAAAACTTCGTTCTGAAAACAGAAAATTCTCATAAGAAAATCTATAAACTGAAACAGTATTATTTGTGATTTTTTTTATTATTTTTGCCTCTGGTACTTACTTGTTCAATCGTCAAAAAAAAAATATTTGCCTGATCGTAACTGTATAAAATTGATCCACTATTGACAACCAGGATCTTAAATATAAATTTGAAGATTACTTTAATTAACATAGTTGATTAACTTCTAAAAATCCTTTTTTCTCCTTTGAGTAATTAAATAGAGAATTGTTTAAATGACGTTTTTTTTTCTAAATTTTATACATCAGTTCTACAGATATTCAAAAAAGGCATTAATATGTCATATATTACTTTATATTTAACAAACTATCCATCGATAAAATGATAACATTTTTTTATTCCAGTAAAATATTATTAAACAGTTTTCTTGTCGCATATTATATATATATATGTATGTATGTCATGATTTTGGAGACAGAATCAGATTAAAAGTTAGAAAAAGGGACGGTCTTTATTCAACCAATTCCACATCTGTTCTGACACCGAGCAGGGAGGAAAAAGCACGCCATGGTGGTGGTTTCAAGTGGATAACACTTGAAAAACATATGGTAAGTATCGCTGCTTTGAAGAAGGTGCTTGGAAGTTAATGCTGACATATGTTGACTATTAAATCTAACGATCTGGAATTAGACATGTTTATTGGCTAGGCCATATGTTCGGAAGAAATAAATGGGTCATTAGTTTGATACTTGAATATGGGGACTGAGACAGATGAGTCAAGTGCTAGATAGGGAATTTAATTTTTAATCTAATTTAATTATCCTTACATTTGCCCCCCATTTTAAAAGGGAGTCATGGCGTGGTTTTTTCTCTCTTTACAAACTTAATCAGTTTTCAATAAACACAAAACAAAACATTATTTAAAAAGACATATTAACACAGTAGAAATATTTAAGCAATAGGAATACTAAAATAAAAATGCAATACAATAAATGAAACTATAACAGCACAAACACAGTAAGGACACTTCCAACATATCAATTGATAAACATGAATTTCCATACATATAATTGAAGATTAGCCTGTTCAAATCTATTCGACATCTAGAATAAGAGCTCGCGTTTCCTCCTATTCTTTCATAATAATAGATTCGTGTTATAGCTGGTCGATATTTTCAAAAAATTATGTTGGAAAATAATATATCACACAATAAGATAGTAAATATAAAAATACATGAAATCATACAAATGTTAAAATAATAATTTTGTATAAAAATCTACTCTGGCGCCATTGATACACTAAATTTTGCATATATGAAATACATTTTTTAAAAAGATAAAAAAATATAGACACTAATAAAATGAAATTATTAATAATATGAAAACAGTGTACAACACACAACTTATATATGCACTATTCAACACAATAAACAATATTTTATTTTATATGCGTTATAAAATGTAAAAATTATAGGAATATAGGAATATAAGAATATAATAATATAAGAATATAATAATATAAGAATATAAGAGCTCTTTTTTATTATTTTGAGTCGGAAAAGTGGACTCACTTCAATAATAACTTTTAGTATTCCTAAAAATTTTTCACAATATTCATTGTAACTTAATATCGCATGCAATATTTTGAATCTTTCCGTAACCTTCTAAAAATACGTTTCATAGACAAAAATTCTTGAGTTTCTCTTGCATCACACATTCACTAATAAAACTGTATCACCTTACTTAATTTTGAACACATCTCTCTGAGAAATCTGCGTCATCAACTCACAGATGTTCAGGGATGCTGATAAGAAATAATGAGAGGTGTACTTATCAAACTAAACAAGTTTGTCCTCTTAATGTTTCGAGACATATACAAAATTATAATGATTGTATTCTCCCTTATTCACTGTATAATATCCAAAATTAGACTTCAAGTTATTAAGTTAATTTTAATTTTAGATAAGGAAAATTTCGAGAAATAGTGAATCCTGATATATAGCCGGTATATCAAAACACACAATTTCAAAATAAAAAATTAAATGACATGCAATAAGATTACTGCTGAATAAAATAATTAACAAAACAATTGAATTCAATGGAGAAAAAAGAATACAACTTGACTTTACTTTTGTTTCTTATAAAAATTAATATATCTAGTATTAGTTCATTAGTCATTTTTCTAAAAACATAATTTATATCTTTCACTTTAAAACACCAATTTCTATCATAACTCTTAACTCATTCGACATCTTAAGATAAAATTATGAGAAGTATATTAAAATTTCTCAAAATTTTGTATGACTAAACCTATATACTGTGTTTTCTCAATTAAAATATAAAGAAAATATCTCATTTATAACACAACTATATTATAAAAATTAAATACCATATATCATATCATATAATATTCTTTTTCGTAAAGTTCTGTTCAGCAAAACTCAGTTCTTCAATGTTACTAAAATTGGAAATATACCATTTAACTGACTTCCACTTTGCAGCGTCAGAAAACCTTGGTGAACGGTAATCCAGATGCTGTGTTGTCACGTTATTTCTCTAGTAAAATTTTTTTTTCGATGTTGTTGCTTCACTTTTTCACAGTATTACCGTGCAGACTTTCCGGCGAAGAAGATTTTTTCCTTTTATTTTTTTCTGGTACTGTTGGTCCTTCCATCATTGTATCACTGGAACTAAATCACAATACCATTCGGAGAAGAACATTTTTTTTTATTATTATTATTCTGGCGGAAGGGATTGACGCCTTTCATCACTGAGTTGGGGAATTCACGTTTCTCTTTTTGTTTTGTTTCTTTTTTCGTCATTCGAAAGTTGGTTCTTTCATGGCAAACTTGCTGGTCTCTTCAGCAACGGTAGAAATAACGTTCGGCGGTAAACACTGCATTCTTCTCGGGGTTTAAGAGCGATGTTCTTCCGGGGATCACTGGCGAGTTTTTTTTTCTTTTTCCGTACCATTTTTTATTCTGGAAATCCGACGTCTTCAGCATATTGGCATATGGTGCATTCGGTGTTCCGTCAAATTCTCCATATCAGTTATTATGGTCGCTGGCTTTAGTTTTTATATTAAAATTATTTTATAAAAAAGATTAGTTTTTTACGTTAAGATTCGAAATCCATTCGCAGATAAAAAAATCCTGCCGGCTTTAATTCTGTCATGATTTTGGAGACAGAATCAGATTAAAAGTTAGAAAAAGGGACGGTCTTTATTCAACCAATTCCACATCTGTTCTGACACCGAGCAGGGAGGAAAAAGCACGCCATGGTGGTGGTTTCAAGTGGATAACACTTGAAAAACATATGGTAAGTATCGCTGCTTTGAAGAAGGTGCTTGGAAGTTAATGCTGACATATGTTGACTATTAAATCTAACGATCTGGAATTAGACATGTTTATTGGCTAGGCCATATGTTCGGAAGAAATAAATGGGTCATTAGTTTGATACTTGAATATGGGGACTGAGACAGATGAGTCAAGTGCTAGATAGGGAATTTAATTTTTAATCTAATTTAATTATCCTTACATGTATATATATATATAAGGTACTACTGAAATTAATATTATTTAAATATATATATATATATATATATATATATATATATATATATATATATATATATATATATATATATATATATATATATATATATATATATATATATATATATATATATATATATATATATATATATATATAAACATATACATGTTTTTCCGTTTTCAAAATACTGAACTAATAATCAAAAACTATTTCATAGTTAATGGCAACTTAACAGTGCAAAATAAGGAATAGTAATTTCTCGTTTGAATATATTCTAACTCGTTGGAAACTAGATAAAAATTAATATTGAAGGATTTTGATACATGAAAAATTAAAATATTTAAAAAATTTGTTACACTTTTCTAACTACATTTTTATTTTTTATATTTTTATTTATAATTTTATTATTATACTTTATTTCTCGATTATTTTGCATTTCCATAATTGGTGAATAATTATGCATCAGTTAACATTAGAAAGATCCGTCTTAAATCCCATTGAATCAGATATTTTTCCTGGAAGGTCATGAGATTTGAAATTTATGCTTATTTTATATCAATTTAGGGTACTTTTCCATTTCACAGGCGAAAATCTCACCAAGTTGACGTTATTGCCGACAACACACAATATAAACATAAAAAATAATATAATAAGTTTCCGTTCTCATTGAGTTTTCATGCATTTCTTATGTATAGTGAAAAAAACGTTTCTGATAAAAGAAAAGACCACGACTTGTCTTAAAAATGAGGTGGTAAAAGGTTACCAGCGGGAATATTCCGTTTGGCGTCGGTTGCACCATTTTTAGAGACTTTACTGCCTGTGCCAGTGAAACGAGAATAAAAATCCAATTTAGTTACATGAAAAAAAAATCAGCTATGTTGGCAATTGCCTAACTTTTTTAAAATGTTCGTTTTTTTTATGTGTTATGTGTATTTCAACGCTCAGAAGTAAAAAAAGGAATATGTAGGGTTTTATTGTGATGAAAATATCTCTAAAATAAAGTAATAAAAGTCGAAATTAAAATTCAATCTTAAATTTCTTAATACACAGCATCCCCAATACCGAGGTTTGATTTTTTAAAAAGTTTTAAAAGCAATTTTAAACTGTATACATATTCTTATACATTTTAATTTATCATCAGAGAAACATCATGTCTTGTAATTTTAAAAATGTGTTTTTAAATTCTAATTGTCCTTCTTTTAAAAATATCAAATTCTGAATATGTAAGCTTTTAGAGTTTTAAAATATTATATATTTAAACTTCTTCAGCGTTCTTTAGTTGCTTTTGACATTTTTAAATTAGTTCTTTTTTAAGAACTTTCAATTGAAATCTGTTCTGAAGATTGGATTTTATTCTTTCTGTTTTTGCCTTATTTTGCAATGGTACATTCTCAAGTCCAATACTACCTATGGGTTTGTTTGTCTTTTCGTGATTGTTTTTCAGAGTTAATTTTTGTTTTATAGCCAACAGAGCACAGTTTTCCCATAGCAGTTTTCTTTTGAATTGTTTTTCGATTTATAAAAGTATTCCTGATTTTAGTAATAAATGGAAAGCCTGCATGATTTCAAATTAAATTCTGCACGCTAAAAATCCTGAATTAATATGATAGAAAAATTCTATCTATGAATGGTAATCTGGAACATTTCATGCCTATTGTTTTAGATTAAACGCTCTAAAATATTTACTTATAAATATAAAACACATTAAAATAAATAAATATAATTAATGTAAAACTTATGTAACTCAAGCTATAAATAGAATTTCTTGTATATTAATGCAATATTTTTTTATAAATTCAAGCTGAAATCATTCATCAACTGTTATAGATAACAACTAGTAATATATAAAAAATTTAAGTCAATTCCTACTTATATTAACAAAGAAAAATTTTACTTTAGTTACTTTTTATTAAATATTTACAATTAATATAAATATGTATATACATATGACAGAATCACAACATTAAGTGATAATTAATTTTTATTAATTATCATTAAAGTATTGTATTGTCATCCAAAACAATCGTGTACATAAAATTTCAGTTCAACTGAATGCTTTAATACGTGAGGAAAAATATCTTTTAAACTTTTGACCCAAGTTGCTGAAAATTAAACCAACGTGGCTGTATCTGTCATTCTTTAAAAAATTAGTTTCAGTCTATTAATTATAATTAAATTATCGTATTTTTACTCAAAACAATAGTGTATAGAAAATTGCAGCTCAAATGAGTGCTTTAAAATGCGAGAAAAAAACTTTTTCAAGTTGTGACACAAGTCGCTAAAAATGATGCCAACGGGGATGTATTTGTAATTCTTTGAATAATTAGTATTAATAAATTAATTTCTATTAATTATAATTTAATTACTGTATTGTCATCCAAAATAATCATGTATATAAAATTTCAGCTCAATTGAGCGCTTTAAAATGTATTTTATTAACGATTGAAAATTCCCCGAAGATAAATAAATCAATATATAAAGAGTGTGAGCTAATAGTAGGAATTGAAAAATGAGTAATTACGTACTATCTCAAGAATACCAACATTCAAGATAACTCGCGAAGTTGGCAACCATGGGCTTCGTTTCATCTATAATGTCCCCAATACTGTCGCAATAATACTTAAGTACGCAAAAAAAGTTATTCATCAATGGAAATAGGAAATACTGAATATCTCAAGCTTTGTTAAGTCAGAAAGAAAAATCAATTTATTTATTACAATTACTGTGTATTAATGCAGTGGTGTAACGAAGAATATTAGGGCCCCCTGCAAAGTCAAGTTTTGCCTTAAAATTTTATAAATTGGTTAAATACATAATTGGTGTTAATCAAGCTTTGGGGCCCTAGAATCCTGCCCTCCCCCTTGATGCGGGGATGTACGTTACGTCATTGTATTAATGTATTTTTGGTTTATTTTGTGCATTGTAAAACGTAAAATGAAAAAAAAATGCTTTAAATTTTAAAAGAATTATATTTTACTTTTAAATAACTGAAAGCATTTGAAACTACTTCAAATTTGATTGTGGAAATTTTCCTTAATTCACCCAACTCAAACGGTATAATGACTTTTAAATTTATGTGTAGTGTAACGTCGTGAGATCCCAGCTTTATACTTAATTTCTCGGTAGAGAGTGGGATTACACAGATTTTGTAAAATTACTTTTACTTCCAATATTTGTTATCGGAGATTGACACATATAACTACTGCATTGTTACGTTGATTGAGATTTGAGGATTTTATGCAAATCAGTCGCAAAGAACAAGACAGTTTTTCGGGAACACGCGATAGGAATTTATTGTCGAAAAATAATCTTTGAAATACAGGATTCAAAAGCAATTTTCGCAGAATAAATCTCAGAAGGCCTTCAACAGCGCCCAGACACAACTATCAGTGTCTAAAATACAAACATGTGAAAGATTATTCACATGCACCGCTAGTCTTACTCAACAGCCGAGCTAATCACTGGTCGACTCTTCAACGATCAAGGCAAGACTACTAATCGTTAGTCAAAACAAGACTAACTGCGTTTCGGTGAGCGTCTGCCTATTTATAGACCTCGCGGATCCTTCGAGAAAGATACACTTTCACGATCTACGATGCAAGTGTATTTCTCCACTAATTTCTAGAAGAATCCGTAGGGTCGCGAACTCGCCCAAAATCGTCACTAAAGTAGCCAAATTGGTCATCAGGTCACCAACTTGGTCACCAAAAATGATGTCGGAGGAAGGAATGGCGTTGCTTGCGAATATTACAATTTCTAACATAAAATAAATACAGTCTGTTAAAAAAGTATTGGGACACATGACCATTTCATAGATTTTTATCGTAATATTTTTCTTAAACATACAAATGAAGCCAAAATAAGGAGTAAATGTAATTTTGGTAAATACAAATAATAATAATTTGAACTAAACTCACATACATTAATGCAATAATGGTTAAAATTCAAAATAAAAGAAATCGAGTTAAAAAGCGTGCTCAAAAAAGTATTGGGACACTTCCCAATAAATTAAGAAAAACAATTCAAACTTAGAAATTAATATCTTGTTGGGCCGCCCTTGCTGTTTATGACCTCTAGATGTCCATTTGGCATAGATTGAATCAACTTTTTGCAAAACGATCTATTGATTTTGGTCCTCTCTCTCTCTTCGACTAAACATTTTCTTAAATCCTACTTGTTTGAACTTTCGTGCTCATATAGTTTTGCTGCAAATAATCCCATACATGTTCAATGAGATTAAGGTCTGGACAATGTGCAGGACTCTTAATAACACTCGGGCACTGATAGAGGACCCTTTACTTGCAAATATCTGCAGTATGTTTCGGGTCATTATCTTAGTACAATTTAAAATGTTCTGAGATTCCCAGCTTGCTCGCACTTTGCTTTAAATTCCTCTTGAGAATGTCAAAATAGACATATTTAATTATTATACCATCAATAAAATTTAAGTTCCCGACACCAGAGCTTGCCACGCAGCCCCAGACAATTTAAATTACCCCCTCCAGTAAGCAGTCAATTTATGACAGACATTGATGTATTTGATTTCCGCCGAACTTTTTGCTTGCCATCCGATCCGAAAATATTATATTTGCTTTTATCAACAAAAATTACATTTTCCCAGTATTCTGTTGGCTGTCTTACATACATTTTAGCAAATACCAACCTATCTTGTCTGATTGCTTTTTTTTTTTTTTTTTTGTTGTTGTTTTGCTGATGTCGGGCTTTCTTTGAGGTATTCTGCTATGATACTTATGTTTTCCTAAAACATTTCTGGCAGTTTCAGGATTTACTGGTTTTCCGAACCTACTTTTACATTGAAAAGTCCTTTTTACTACACTAGTTCTTGGATTAATGTGTACTTGTCTCACACACACAATCCACCACTTTTCACGTTCATTAAATATCCTTGGATTCCCTGTTCTTTGCTTGTTTTTAACACTATTTGTTTTCTTGAACCTGTTAATGATGTTAAAAACAGTAGACTTACTCAATTTAAATATTTTTCCTATACAGTGAACTGATTTTCCCTCTTTCCGATGACTTATTACGAGATTTCGCGTACCAATCGATATATCTTTGTTTCTCGCCATTTTTTTTCTATAAATAATCTTATCTTTTGAAACGTTTATAAACGTTTCAAAAGATAAGATTAGATAAGATAAGAAGTTTAAACATATATGTTTAAACTTCTAGTCTAAAAAAGGGGTATGAAACTAAATTCTATTGATGCTGTATATTTATTAAATTTCTCATTTTAAAAGTGTCCCAATATTTCATTGACTGCAGTGTGTCTTTGAATTATATTTGAAAAGCTAGGTCAAATTATAATTCTATAATACTAATAAAATTTTCCTTATATACTATACGCAAAATGTTAAAATATTTCTTAATTCATTTTCTTTTGTTTGAATGTGATAAATATTTTTATAAATGGTTTTAAAGTTATGCATGCCAAGTGTCCCAATACTTTATTGAGTAACTGTATAACATAGAGCAATATAAACTTATTACACATCCAGATATTAATTATTTACACTGTTTTGTAAATTCATTACACAAAATATGTAGCAGTATGTAAAGGGTGTTTTTTTAGTGGTAAAGAACTTTAAATTGCAATAAAACAACGATGTATTATTCGATTGACATGAATTTTTTTTATTCGAAACATAATACTGTGGCATTACATTTTAAATATGATTTCTGGCATAGGACTGCCACGGCTGGCTCGGATGTAGTCCAATCTGCACGTCCAATTTTCGATGACTTTTTCCAACATTTGTGGCCGTATATCGGCAATAACACGGCGAATGTTGTCTTCCAAATGGTCAAGCGTTTGTGGCTTATCGGCATAGACCAATGACTTTACATAGCCCCACAAAAAGTAGTCTAGTGGTGTTAAATCACAAGATCTTGGAGGCCAATTCACAGGTCCAAAACGTGAAATTAGGCGGTCACCAAACGTGTCTTTCAATAAATCGATTGTGGCACGAGCTGTGTGACATGTTGCACCGTCTTGTTGGAATCACAGCTCCTGGACATCATGATTGTTCAATTCAGGAATGAAAAAGTTAGTAATCATGGCTCTATACCGATCACCATTGACTGTAACGTTGTGGCCTTCATCGTTTTTGAAGAAGTACGGACCAATGATTCCACCAGCCCATAAAGCGCACCAAACAGTCAGTTTTTCTGCATGTAACGGTGTTTCGACATACACTTGTGGATTAGCTTCACTCCAAATGCTGCAGTTTTGTTTGTTGACGTAGCCATTCAACCAGAAGTGCGCTTCATCACTAAACAAAATTCGCTTATAAAGTCATCGAAAATTGGACTGCATTCGAGCCAGCCGTGGCAGTCATATGCCAGAAATCATATTTAAAATGTAATGCCACAAGATTATCTTTCGAATAAAAAAAATCATGTCAATCGAATAATACATCGTTGTTTTATTGCAATTTAAAGTTCTATATACCTCTAAAAAAACACCCTTTATAAGAATTAAAGTTTGCACGTAAAGTTATCATCGTCATCGAGTAGTCTCTTTCTACTAAATATCGCAACGATTAGGATTCGTCAAAAATATATATAAAACTAAGTTTTTTTCAGCGCATTTCGCCTCCTATTAACACCTTGTAGGTCTTCCGCTAATCCCGCAGCCTCGCAGGTATCATCAGGTGTAGCTGATCCCCTGTCGCTGTTCGCGCAGCTTTTATTTGATTTCACTTCTCGTTGATGCCCGGTCCTTATCATCTCTCTCTCTCTCTCTCTTGAAACCTTTAGACAGGCCTCTCTCCACGCCCTCTACAATTTCTTATTGAAAGAAACTCAGATCCACACTCCGCATCCTCAGTCTTAATCCCAACCACCATCGGCTTTTCTGGGACAAAAGCTTGTCTGGACTGCGACCCTATTTCACCCTATATTAGAAACCATAGGGGAGGGGGGTAAATTGACTTGTCGCTCCAGCGCTGAGGAAGCAATCTTTGGCATTTCTTCCTCACAATAGCCGACACTTCCTTCCACACATGTGTAGTACGGTCACATGTAAGAGCTAACATGTGTAGAAGGCACATGTTAGGTACTCAACCTGTGGCCCACCGAGCCTTTTTAAGTGGCCCGGTCATGGCCCATTGCTCTGAGAAATTCACTTATTTAAGAACACTGCATTAAAAATTTGGTGGGAAATCCTGTATCAAGAAATCAAATACATTATAATTTTGCTTATTATTGTCGGTGTCGTACGTGTACTAATCGATATTCTTTTCTATTTGGCGCGGTTACGGTTAGTGATAACTGACAACAGTGGAATAGCGACAATTTTATGCACGGAACTAATTTTTAACTATCTTTCATATCTTGCAAGCGAAAAATATTCGAAGAAAATATATCGTTTCAAGATTATTGGGAGTAGGACTATTTTGTAGTGAAAAATAAACATGGATCAGTAATTGTTTGCTATGCCACTTAAGTGCTGTATTTAAAAAATACTAAAAACACAGGAATCACATTCAATGACACTTTTCCTGGAAGATGTCTTTCAAGAGGTGATAAATAGGTTTTCTTGAATAATATTTGTAACAGCAACCAAGTGTTTTGTCAATGGTAATATCAGAGCAGTAACAAAGACATCCTGTGAATTATGTTATGTTATTGGTAATCATATGAAACCGTTTACTGATGCAGAAGTTGTGAAGGAGTGTTTCTTAAATGCTTTTAATTAAGCACTAGTAACAAAAATAAAAATATATAGGAAAATAATAATTAAAAAAGCAAAACAACATTTATAATATTTTAATCAATTTTCCACATTTTAAATTTCCAGTTTTATCTTGTTTATAAAGCATTTTCCACCCACCCCCCTCCCATTTATCCTCATGTTGCGGCTCGCTTGAAAAGCTGACATATGTATGCGGCCTAGCAGAAAGAGAGGTTGAGTACCCCCCTGTGTTAGAGGGAACGAAAGAAGGGACAGCCGTTGAAACAAGTGCGTCTTTTATAGTCCATTTTAAAGAAAAGACCATAAGGCGCGAATCTTAGTCTAGTGTGTCAAAGAAGAAAAGAGGGGTAGCAATCAGCTGGCTAAGAGACGACACTACAGTGGTTTCAAATGTCTAGCTTTTAAAAATCCTCTCCCTCCAGTTTTCTTAATCTGGTTTAAAAAGGGGTTTTCTAAGCTCTCTTTGGTAAAAATGAAGCTCTCGTACATTTTAAAATTATTTAATTCAACAAGAAATATCCCAAAAGAAAAACTAGTAATTTTTTTTTTTTTTACAATTCGAACTTTATTTTGTCTTACATCTAATAATAACAAACTAACAATTACAACATGTTGCTACGTAGATCGGGGTTCAAGGATTTTATGCTGTTAGTCTCAAAGAGCAAAACAGTTCTTAAAGAGGGATGAAAATTTACTGTGAAAAAAAAAATCCTTTGAAATGATGGATACAGCGGCAAAATTCGGAAAATAAATCCTAGAAGATTTTCTCCTTTTCTGCAGTGCTCAGGCACAAATATCGGTGTCTAAAAATACAAATACTAACGATTAAGATTATTCGCAAGCACTCGCTCGATCTTAGCAACTAATCGCTAGTTGACTCTTCAACGGTCAAAACAATACTGATCCAGTTTTAGCGAGCGACTCTTATTTATAGGCTGCATGAATCTTTCTCGAAAGATCCGCTTATGTCATAGATAGTAATTTTTTAGATCTTTCCAGCGTTTTCAGAAGCATCCATACGGTCACCATCATCACCGCCAAGTTACTAACATAGTTGCAAAGTCACTAATATGGTCACCAAAGATGATGCCTAGACTTATTTGCCAAAAATGATACCAACTTGGCTTTTTTGCCAAAAATGATACCAACTTGGCTTTTTGCCAAAAATGATACCAACTTGGCTCTTTTGCCAAAAATGATACCAACTTGGCTCTTTTGCCAAAAATGATGTCAACTTGGCTCTTTTGACAAAAATTATGCCAACTTGGATGTTTTGCCAAAAATGATGTCAACTTGGTTCTATTACCAACACTTCACCAAATTTCCATTGAATCGCCATAATAATGTAAGGAACGGCGATGCTTACGAATATTAAAATTTTAACATAAACAAATACAACAGAGTAATATTAACGTATTACACATTTAGATATAAATTATTTACATCATTTTTTTTAAGCATTCAATAGAGAAAATTCGTAACAATATAATAACAAACAATAACAAAGTCACAATAACAATCTAATAATAACCAAAATAATAGGTTAATTATTAACAAATGCATCACATTGATTCTTACTATCAGAGCATAATAAAATAGAAAGAAATTTAATTTTTTAAAGTGTATCGCTATTATTTAACTGTTTTGTGAAGCCTTTCAAATTCAGTATAACAAAGAGGAAGTACTATTCTTATCTACTAATTAGCATTTATATTAAAATGTCTTTTTTAATTAAATAAGTTTTGCCAATTATTTCGTGTTTACAATATTGAATATTGAATGAACACAGTGAGAATTTTGTTTTCAGAGAATTAAATTAAAAATTGCGCATTTGAATAACATTTGAGATTAGAAAATATGTTATTGTTAAAATTCATCATTGTTGAATATATTCGACAATTTTCACACATTTTGATTAACACTAATTTAAGTAGAGTTCTATGAAATGAAAAAATTACTATAGAAAGAAATCTTTTGAGGAATCTACCTTTATTTACCTCCGTTCATTGTCAGCTATTGTTACCTGTAATTAGTGTTGTTAGTTTTAATTGTACATTACTGAGAAATGCTCTCTACCAGAATTCTACACAAATTTTAAAACCTACACCCATTTAATTATAAAAGCTCTATTTGGTTATGACAAAGCATGTTTATCATCCTATTCTAATGTGTTAAAAATATTTGTAGAACTAATTGAATTTATTCCATAAAGACTAATAAAATATTTAAATTCCGTGGTTCTGATTTCCAGGAAAGGGGGATCTTGGACTTCAGTTTTTTAAAATAATTAGTGTGCAAAAATTACGGCTTTTAAATCTGCATTCATTACTAAAAGAATTCAGTTTTATTATTTTAATTTCTTATATTCGTGAATAAACAAATTCTGGACAAGTATCTGTTGGGAAAAAAAATCAAATTATTTTATCATTTAAAGCACATTTATTTAAAAATCAAAATTTGAATCTTTCTCTTTTAGTTAGTCATCTTTGTTTGTTTATTGCCAATTGGTATTAAAAATTAATATTACCATTACCACCTGTCAAAATAATCTTTATCTTAAGAGATATTAGTCTTTAAAAGAACTTGATGTCCATTTTTTACATTTATTATAGTTTTCTTTTTTTCTTTGCAAAGATATCTGCCGTAGTTGTTACTTATGCCGCCTGATCGACAGTAACACCAGATCAAGGTCCACAAAATCCATCTCGGCTAATCATTTTAACCTGCAGTTAGCCTTAGCTTTGAGCACCATGCAGGTGACAGTATGATTTTGGTACCCTGGGAGAAATCAGGGGCCTCCCACCTCTCTTCCCCTCCACTAACCTCCCGAGAGGACTTGCGGCTTGACGGCTATTTAGAATACCCCCATGCCGCAATGGCACTATACATTTACAAACACCCATGCCTTCTCCGGGATTCGAACCCATGTCCTACGGCACCACAGTTAGCGTCACTAACCACTATACCAAATGGGTGGCACAAAAATATATATTTACACTAACTATGCAAATCCACGAAATCAGCTGAAAAACCTAAACCCCACATTCCCTTCCTTCAAAGCAATTGTAGGTAAAAGCACCGCTGATTTATTTTGTTTCATACCAACTCACCTTCTGAGCCATTTATTATACGTACTTTTTTTCAGTACAAAGGAAATTAGCAGGGAAATTATAATTTTGCTGCAATTTTATGCTATTTGTTTTCATGAAATTTCTGTCCCCTTCTCAACCTTTGCGAATAAGAGCGCAGAATTTTTTTTACTGCATCATTATCTTCAGAGATATATATTTATTTTTAAGAATGATTGTCCCTTTTTCCGTTTATTATTTATAATTTCTTTCACTGCTCTTCAGAAATTACAAAAAAAAAGATCCCTTGAAGGAACTCCTTATTATATCATAAAAAATTCACAGATGTTTTACTTTTTTCATCAGGGATTATATAAAAAATACTTCGAAATTACAAAGAACAACATTTCGCATTACATTGTATAAATATCTTAAGAACGATTTAGAGACTAAAGAATTGAAATTGGATGTAAAGAAAAAAATTCTTTGTTTCCCTACGTTTAGCAGAATAATTCAATGAACAGTTTACAAATTTTTGATGTTAATCCGTGATTTTGCTCATGATAGCAAGTATACCTTGAACATTTTTTTCAATAGCTACGGTAAAAAAAAAATTAAACTTCTAACTTTAGCATGTTTCTTGCAATTTTACTTTCAGTCAGAGACGTCTTAAGACTCTTCGATGCCTTGGGCATCGAGAATTTTTAAGATTTTTTGAAGCCCTGGGCCCCTATGCAAAAGTAGACCCTTCCTAAGATCTTTAAAAGTAGAGAGTATATAGCATACATTGTCAAATATTCGTTCAAACGGTAATTTGAAATAAATAAATGTGCGAGACCCACAATCTCAAAAACTTAGGATCAAACGGGCTCGACCGATGGCCGCATTTTGACTAAATGAGTTGAATGGTTGTTTATGGTATTAGGTCTAGGCCTAGACATGGACAATGGTCTTCATATAATAATACAGTCTTTTGCCAGTTGACCTGCAGTGTGAAATCCCCTGTTTTTCGGAGAATATGTACGGGAATTATACACTGGCCTCAAAAAGTTAAGGTACAACATGTTTTTCGAAGCTCACCATAAAAAAAATGGCAGTAACAATAAAATGCATAGTTTACATGAATGATAATAACGAACTTTAAAAACATTAATGCAAAAACGATTGCTACCACTTTTATTTTATAGAAAAGAACGTATATTTATGAGTGAGAGAAAAATATGCAAATATCAAGCTTTCGTACTTTTGTGTGTAAGTTGTGTTGATTTTCAACAGTTGTTGGCAGTTTCGGTGACAATAGTCAATAGAGTTTAGAAAATGTCTCAGAGACGTCGTTTACCCAATTCGTTAAGGTGGCGGGCAGTTGGATGGATGGAAATGGGATTGTCGCAGGCTGATGCTGCTAGACGTCTCAATGTGTCTCGTAGTGTTGTTCAGCGACTTTGGGATCAATACCAATCCGAAGATTCTGTGTCCAGAAGACCTGTTCCAGGCCGACCACGAGCTACAACACCTGCAGAAGACCGTTTTCTAGCTCTTTCGGCACGAAGGAGAAGAACCACTACTGTGCCGCAGCTCGTTGCAGACCACTTTCAAGCATCAGGAAGAAGAATCTCCGCTACTACGGTGCGAAATCGTCTTCACAATGCAGGTCTGTATGCAAGAAGACCAGTTGTGTGCGTTCCCCTCAACGGACGACAGCGAAGGAACCGCTTATGCTGGGCAAGAGAACATATTTCTTGGACGCAGCAACAATGGGCTTCTGTGCTGTTCACAGACGAGTCCAGATTTACAATGGAGAGTGATTCAGGGCGTCTACTGATCTGGAGGGAACAGCGCACTAGATACCATCAATCCAACACTGTTGAAAGACACAGTTATAGAGGTGGTGGAATCCTGGTTTGGGCAGGGATCTCGCTCGGTGGCCACACTGACCTGCATGTGTTCCATGGAGGAACCGTAACTGGTCTTAGATATCGGGATGAGATCCTTGATCCATATGTCTGCCCATATGCTTCTGCTATTGGTAACGACTTCATTCTGATAGATAATAATGCACGACCTCACCGAGCTCGGATTGTTGATGAGTATCTGGAGGATCATGGTTTGGAACGAATGGAATGGCCAGCTCGATCTCCAGACCTGAATCCGATAGAACATCTTTGGGACTATCTTGGCAGAGAGGTTGCTGCTTTAAATCCTCCTCCAAGGTCGTTACATGAGCTGAAACAAGGCTTACTCTGTGTCTGGTCTTCGCTTCCTATTCCGGTGTCCGACAACTTAATAAACAGCATGGGAAATCGATGCCGCCAATGCATTCAAGTTAGGGGTAGACACATTCCTTATTAGAACCCATTTTTGTATTGTTTTATGCCATTTTACCACATAACACTGTGATGTGCTGTTTTCTCCAAGAATGGACTTTTCCGCAGAGATTGCTTTTTTTGTTATAAATCGTTTTTGCAATACACTTATACAAATTTCTATGACGCATTCAATAAAAAACTATTTAATGCACATATCCTCCAAATTTTTTGTTTCTACATTCATTCATTTGAAAATTAGACACAAAAACCCGGTTGTACCTTAACTTTTTGAGGCCAGTGTATTTAACCATTAAAATTATCCGGATCATGATCTTATTTAAGGTACAGCTTTAGTAAACATAATAACTTTGCATTGTGAGCCGTTGACTTTTTCTTTACTTTTAACAGATGTCTTATTTTCGTTTCAAAGTTTCATACTTTACCTCCTGCTGATTATTTACTTCTAAATAGTCATTATTTGTTCTTATAAAATTGATGTGTGTGTTGCCAAAATTCAAATCAATTATTAAATTTAAATTAAATTACAAACATTTAACAATTAGAACTTGTAAGTAATCTGTCATAGTTTCTTTAACATTCCTAGGTATCTTCCCTCCAAAGATCTAGTTTCCAATGCCTTCGTGCATATATATGCATTAAAATACATACATTTATGATGTAGAGAGTAGTAAAACCAGGTACAGCAACCAATGAGAGAAACTCTCACTCATGTGATACATAATCAAACACTTGCTAATGCTCGTGTCTTTGACATATCCCCGAATTTCACTTTACGTACCCTCCTGATTATTCTTACCTCTTTTAGGAGACCATTAGACAATTAACGGTGGAAAATGTTGAGTGTGATACTTTTGTATAGACCATCCGCAGATTTTCCTTAGCTCGAATGCATCAATTTTGTGTGTTGACTGTCCCATTTAGGTAAAATTGAGCTTCGTCTCTCTCTATAGAACATCTTATCAACTACCATTCTGTTGAGAAAACGGATTTCGAAAGAGTTGTTGCGGCTTGTCAGTATCGGGCATTTGTAGATGAAGATGGATCTTATGCTGAAAGAAATACTGTGAACGACTTACCCCTGAAGTTGCTCCCTCACCGTCTTGCCTATCAAAGGGTGTAGGAGGAATAAAAGAACCAGAAATTTCCATACTAACAATTATTTATTTACTCAAACACACCAAACAACAACATTTTAATCTCCAAGTGAATGTCTAAGGAGAAAGCAATAAGTCTTAAGCAACTAGGCGAAAGTAACTAATTTAATTTAGCCTAATCTATCGTTGATTACAAACCCCCAACCCACTAATTTAATACAGTGGCGCAAACACCACTCTTAATCTTAAGCTGTGAAAATCAACTTTACTTAATCTCACCTGCGTAGTGAATATAACAGCTTCTTAGCTCTTTCTCCTACAATTACTAAACTCTGACTTTTAACTGTCGAACTAATCTAAATATCAAGGTTTCTTCTTGAGAGGGATGGCTGTGAATTAAACGCGAATGCTAGCCCAAAGATTCCCCAAGAGGATTAGTTTAGAGGTCGCGTATAGATTCGTCACACTACGTTATGCTTCGAGATACTTTCCTGGCATTGCTATTAGAAATGTCTATCTCTCGAAGTAGTATATGTGCATTACTGCGTCTTAAATCAGATGTTCATGACCATGACAACTATCTTGACTCCAAACAACCACAGCTATGATGTTTTTATAGATTGTACGCATTAATTTCCTAATCTTCTCAAATCCTTTTATTACAGTCCGAACACCTCTAATAGACATTGGTCCACACTGTACATTCTTCAGGCTGCGAAATTTACGAACCGCAGCAGAAAGTATTTCCACTGTTTTCGTAGAACAGTTCTAGTGTTCGACTACCAATACAGTCATCACCAGGGACGTCTTAAACAATGAGCAAACTGGGCCAGACTCAGTGGCGTATTGCTCTAAGAAATCAGCCCTGGTAGGAAAAAACATCCCGACCTTAGCAATGATGGATTGGCCAAAGAAATCGACCTTGGCAGGAAAAATTGCCTGATATCGCTTCGCCCACCGGCGCTATCCACTACTGGCCAAGCGCCTTGACATCGGTCGGATAGGGCGTGTTAGACTCGATACGATTATAATCAGAATAGTTTCAATCGTAAAATCTTATTCCTGGGTATATCCTCCGAAAAGCTGGAAATTCCCAATTATATGCCGACTGGCAACAGTGGCAAAACTTAATTCATTATCAATCATCCGTGCCTAGGCTAAGGCCTACCCTCATGCACCATTATTAATCATTTAGTCGAAAGGCAGCAGTCGATCGAATCGATTTGTACCTAGGTTTGTGAGACTGTGAGTCGCGCCCATTTATGTGTAACGGGCTCCCGTTTGTACGAGTATTTGATAACCTATGCTATGTATATATTGTTCACTCCAGGGGACCAACATCTCCTGTGATATTATTTCCCTTCTGGAACAGCTGCACACCAAAAGAAAATCCTGTATCCTGCAATGGATATCCGCACATGTCAACATTGAGGGTAATGAATGTGCCCATATATATATATATATATATATATATATATATATATATATATATATATAGTCTCGCCAAAGAAGCTAGAGACATCGATCATAAGTGCACTACCATCACACTTGACGATGCTAACGCAGTAGCCAAACATAGAATTATGAATCACACTTTTAAAAAAAAAAAACCTAGTTACGGAATTTGACTGTCCCCGAATTATAACATCCACAATTGCCAGATTGAGAACTGAACACCTTAAGGGCATGAAGATTCACCCAGACAAGACAAGATCATATGTTCAATGCAAACACTGCCCAGATCTTCAAATCACGCCCAATCCCATCTTGGAATGCCCAACCGTCGCAACAAAGTTACTAAAAATGGGATTGGCCCCTCTAAGGGACTCTTTACGGGAAATCCTGTACAACCCTGATGCTCCCCGAATAGCAGAGGCAGTGATCAACACTTTCGACGGAATTTAGTGATATCTACTGCATTTATTCATGGACACGAGAAGAACAACATATATTGTTCACTTAAAAGGGTCACCGGTGGGACTTGCTTTTGCATAGGGGCCCAAGGTTTCAAGAAGTCTTTAAACGTCACTAGTCATCCGGATAACCGAAAACATTAATATTTTCATAAATGTTTTACACCCAGATCTATTTGAAATCTCATTTGCCTCTTACTTCACACATACGCAAATCCCAAGATTTTTTTTTTTTTTTTCTAGAACCGGTGGACACTCAATTTTTGTTCATTCTATATTAAGAGTGTCAAACTCAAAGACTGACTTGGTCCAAATAAACAAGGTGTAACTGATGGTCAGCCGCAAAGAAAATAAAAATTTATTGAAACTTAGGTTTATTTTGAATAATACATCATATAATAAACATATAAAAAAGAACAAAAAAAAATTATGTACGTCCTGACACTTGACATCTCTTCTCTGCTACTAACTTTCCTATTTCGAGAAAAATTTTGATATTTTATTATATATTATTGTGTGTTGATGTATTAACCGGGCCGCAAAAATGCTCGTTGTGGGCCACATGCGGCCCGCAGGTCGCGAGTTTGATACCCCTGTTCTATATGAATCATCTCTTTTGTTAAATTTGTGTTTTTCCGTACAAGACGCCTCCCAGTGGACATTTCTGAATTTTTGTAAAAAATTTTGGAGCCTTTTCATGTATTATCAAAATTTAATGATGTGTACCAGTGCTTCTCAAACTTTCAATACTGGCGCCCCCCTTATCAATCACAATTTTTATCGCGCCCCCCTTATACATTAATAATGTACTGAATACAAAAATAATGCACTTTTTTTTACGCTAAAGCAATAATCTTAATTATATACCGTACAAATTCATGACATAAGTATTAAATTTTGTATGTGTTGCTTTTAAGCAAAAAAAATATTAAGTAATAGGATAATTATTATGTTATTTTTCCTTTCTCTAATTTTTAAACTGGAACATATTGCAAAATGCGGTGGCTGCTTAGAAGACAAAATACAGATATCAGCTTTTTTTAGAAAGAACTCAGTGGGTCAATTTCTAATCATATAAGCATTCCTTTGAAAAATTTGCTCTGTAAGACAAGCCCATGGAAGTCGCTAATACTTAAAAAACTTGTTCTTAACTTAGCATTAATTAATTAGTTATAAAATACTCTATGCAGTACTGATACATTAAAAGTATACCGGCTGAAGTACCCGCTATTTGCATGAGTTCATTTATAAGAAAATAAAACATTATTGATATAATACCTGGATTGTAAGGAGAGTAAAGCCAAGTGCGCAACAATGTTTACAAAAATGTAAAATGATTTTTTTAAATCATTGCTCAAATTATAATTAGTTTTAAGCGAACTGTTATTTTAAGCCTCACAGAATTAGCATTTAGAATTGATGTTGAATAATGAACAATAATATAAAATTCCGATGAGAAATAATTGTATTATTTTTAATATTTAAAGTGAAAAGACTTCAACATGTTTTAAACCTGGAGCAGGCACGCACGCGATACTAATGGTCGAGTGGGGTTATTGAGCCACCCCAATCTTTTTTTTTATAATTATTTTTATAGTACACAATAAAAATCGTAATTCCGAATAATTTAATTAAGAGAAAATATACTCACCTACTTTCAAGAACACAGAAAATATTTCGGAAAAAAAGTTATCACACTTGGAACTCAGTCAAAACAAGTACCTTAAGATTGTAAAAAAACGTTTGTCACTCCCAAAAAAGAGGGAGATATGTGACAAATATATTTTAGTTTACACGTTAAGACTGTCAAACAGGAGGATAGTGTCAGAGCCATTGGTAACAATTAAACAGTTTTGCCAGAATTACCGATTTCGTGCACTCTGTGCTCGGCGTGACAGCTCCGGAATAAAAGAGTATTCATTACAATATGGATGTTCAAAAAAAATTATGTAAAACGTTTTTCATTATGGTTTTTTATATGTTTGGGAATAACTCATAGAAATAAATCTTGGCCAAGTAATCCTTCAAAGAGCTCTCTGTGCTTTTCCAAAAATCATAAAAATATTTTACAAGGAAAAAATCGCAGCAGAAATAGTTTATTTGCAATTTCCCTAAATGAAAAAACAAATACACACATAAGAGCAGGGACGTAACTAACCGTACAAGTAAGTTCGAAGGTCAAACCGCAGCAACTACATTCTGCTGCCTACAGCTGATGACAATAATATAACAGTGATGAATTTTTTATCTTCCTAAAATTTTTTTTCGATTATGGGTCTGGGTTTTGTTTTTTCTCATTTTGGTTTGAAAAGAAACCGTAATAGAAGTAGGAGCTTTAATTTTTTATGACGTAATATCGCAGATATATAAATTATATTAGTGTAAATGTGTATTTTTTTATAATGTCAGAAAGTATTTTGTTTTACTTCATTCCAGTAAATAAATTTTTTTTAATCTTTTATTTTCGATATGCTCGCGCCCCCCCCAGAGGGGCGCGCCCCACAGTTTGAGAAACACTGATGTATACTAAATTTGATGACAATTCACTTACTCGTTTTAGCTGCAAAGTGCTGGAAATATGGAAAGTTTAATTACAACTTTCTAGCACTTTGAAATAAAATAATCCGACTATTTTTTTATGCTTAAACACATAGTTATGTTAACAAGCATTTCGATTGAAGAATTGAATATTTTTATAATATAACTGGATTATTATTGAATATTTTTCAATGAAGCACCTTTTAAAAAATTGCATTTTTTCTTCTATTAATTTAAAATACATTTTATCACTCTGGTGACATTGAAAAATCCATTTCAAGTTACAGATGATATTAATTCCAAAATTCAGAATCAATTTTCGAAAGAACTCTTCAAAATAACTTTTATCATTGACAGTTCCATTATTTCATTTGTAATAACAATAATCCTTGGAAATAGAATTTCTTAAGTTTCATTTTAGTTATCTGAATTTATCTCGATCCTCATTGCTCTAAAGTTACGGTTTTATTCTAAGAAAAATTATTTGGAAAGTGGTGTTATAATTAAAACAAAGAAAATCACAAAGTTGCATCTTTCTAAATAATTATTCATAAACAGTCTTTTATGTAAGCTGCAACATATACGTAGCAAGTATGGAGACAATATATAAAATTTAAATCATTGCTTTTTTAAAGAAGAAAGAAAAGAAAAAATGAAAATTAATAAATTGTAACAAATTTATTTACATTTCGATCAAGTTAATTAATTATAACATTTGGTATTACGCAAAGTACATAATAAATATAAAGCTATAAATTAATCAAATTAACACTTGGAAGTTTCGCAAATGTATGATATAAGGTATTCAAAAAATTAATAACGCATCATTTTATACTCTTTTTCAAACTTTCGTAACTTTTTTTCCCAAATTATTCATTAACAGATCATTTAAACACATTTTTATTATAAGCTACATATAAGTAAACTACTTTACAAAGTCACTCAATAAAGATAAATTTCTTCCTGATTTTTAAGCTCATTTGAATTTTCAGGGGGTAAAAAGGATTTAATCTCGAACCACTAACATTTACTTAAGAATTCTTTTTACATTTAACAACTATGAAATAGTTTTTAAATCACTGCTAAAAATTAACATGTTTCTTTTCTTTAGTAAGCAGTAACTAAGCAACTTTTAATGATGTAAAACCATGTAATTTCCTAAAAAAAAAATTAATTTAATTTTACAAAGAGCTTTGGGGAAAAAATTCATTCTAAACAAGACATTTAGAAAAATATTTTATCACAAGGGTAGTTTCCTCCAATTCCTAAAAGAGAACTTGCGAAAAACATCAACAGAAAAGTTTTTTGAAGGAAAGAAAAAAGGAAAACATGTTAGCATACCAATAATGTTGATTTAAAAAAAAAAAAAACGGATCATATGCATCCCTTCTGTAATTGAGAACGCAAATACCTTGGAAAAACAATTGGAATTTTTTCCTTCCTCTTTTCAAACTTGACATTTGCGCTTGTTAAATAGCTAATGAAAGAATAGTTATTTATTTTATTAAAGAATATATAGATAAACGTTGAAATTTTATGAAAAAAGGCTTGCAAAAATAATTATTTAAGCAACATTTTTCCACTGAAAAGGAGAAAGTTGTATACCAATCTACTTCATAAAGAATAAAGTAATTTTCATGAACTGCAACTGTTCACTTCCAAGATATCGTGAACGAAAACTCGCTCATAGGTAATTGGATAATTTATTAACTCTGCGCAGTTGTGCACAGATTTTTCGCTTTCCATGTCCTTTTCTTATAAATCGTATTTAATATTTGGAAAGATAACCAAACGAATATATATATATATATATAAACAAAAATCATTCTGTTTTTTGTTTTAAACCATTTTTTTTCATTTACATATCGCTTTTTCTTTTAAATGTAAACATTCTAAAGAAAGATTTTGTTTCACTTTAAAAATTGTACTTAAATCCTATTACCTTAAAAATCGCTTTTTAATAATAATTTCATTCACAGTCAGTGTCCCCTATTTAAAAAGATATTGTTACAAATTTGCGAGGGGGGAAAGCAGCCGAAGACTCCGATTATTTAAATAATAACAGATTTATTAGTATACGAGTAAATACAAGGGCAAACAGATGACCATACGAAGACAAATAGACGAAAAGCAAAAAAGAAATTTTAAAACATTATTTACAATGGTGCAAATTGCACTCTTTATAAACAATCTTTGTCACATTCCAGAAATTTCCTTGTAGACAATTAACCCTAATAGGAATTCAAACAAAAATAAAGTCTCTCTTATAACAGTCAATGATGCTCGAGTGAACTCTCATCTGAATTAACTCGATCTTTGTCTCAAATGTCCCTAAATACACATGGAAATTTCCAAAATGATCGATCCCAAAGACTTATCGAGGGTTCCTTGGCGATATCATTGTTCACCAAATTTGTCACCAAGGGAAATAAAGGCTCTAATCTGGTTACCCTAGTCGCATCTTGTTGGGTTCCCAAAATCTTATTTTTTATGTTCATGCTGGTTGGGAAGGGAACTTTGCCTGTAAAACTCAATTTTCCTTCAAGGAGAGTTACTGCGGAGAAAACATACGCGGCGTGTTTCAATACAATATCCATATAGTAAAAATCATAACTCGTTCTTTTGCTGAACCTAAGATGACTTCCGTAATTTTTAAAATAGAGTCCAGACTAACCAAAGATAACTAAAAAGCTTAACATCGTTAGGGTAAACCAAAAATGTGTTTCCTAGTATAAACACTAACTTTATATAATCTTCAGTTCTATAAACTTCGAGAAAAATTATATTTGGTGGCTGAATTTAAAAATTCAGCAACAACTTTTCAAAGCATAACACATACACAAGAGTTCCAGAGTCTAAATTATTACTATAAGTCCTTGAATAAAATATTTTTATATACTACTGTATGAATTCCCGATTTTGGAAAGGCTTCATCGAAAATGATGTAGCGTATGCATTTATGATTGAATTTTATACGTACTTTAGGAATAAAATCCTCTTATTGCCCCAAGTCGTCGAAAGAGAATTTATGCTTCTAAGAATTCAATTTATTTTCTACAATCATACACGTATAATATTTCTTTTGAAAAGAAATATAAAATATGTGTGAATCCTATCCAAAATGCATCGATTTGACATCATGCTGCAGTATTAAAATCGAACAATGGCGAGAAAGGATTTAGGAAATATATTTCCTCGAACATTTTTATTTTCTGATATCGAAAGATATTCCGCAAGGGAATAACATGACATTCTCAGTTGAAAATAAAGTTTACAGACGCAAGAACAGCTAAATTATGAACTCGGAAGGAAAAAAGAATATTTTAGCTCACGGAAAAGACTCACTTGCGGTATATTGATTTGTTTCTGCTAAAGTAACCACACTACCAGTAAAGTTTTGTAAAAAAAGAAAACGATATACTTGAACATCTCCTGAGAGAGTTTGAGAAGTGTTATTGTTGTTTGTTGCACGGAGCAACAAAACTCCGGTAAGAACAAATCGATTTGTTTTTAAATTATGTTCTTTTAAAATCAAATTATTTCTCCGCCGGAGGTTGTTTATTTCGAATCACGCGATAAAAGTAATGGAACAAATCAAATACTCTCGCCCGTGCTTTCAAATGCAAGGAGTAATCGCAGACGATAAAAAAAAAACTTGTTTATTCTAAATAACTGTTTTCTTCTTCGAATCTAATCAAAATAGTTTTTTTTTTATTCACTGAAGCATTGTTTTAATTGCTTTTTCTCTGTAAGATAAATAATAAGAGCTCGTAAATTAGTTTATTGCAAGAAAATTTTGTTACAAAAATGTTTTGAAAGAATTCTGTTACATAAAATTAATAATTGAAATACCAAACATAAAAGTACAAGTTACTAATGCATTTTTTTAATTTCACTTCCATTATTGCAACTTTCAACATTGAATTTTCGGTCGGAAACTTGGGTGTCGTCCTCGTCACTTGACCATGGTTCAAAATTACGAGGTCCGTCACCGAAAGCCCTCGTGTAGCTGAACAGTGCGACGTTATTATTCACTCACTCATTAGGTAGGAAACTAGAGAGGGGGAAAAAAAGATGCATCACACACTATAATATAATTGCTTGTAATGAAAACTGATCGCGTATTTAAATAAATTATTTCATTAATTTTGAGGGGAAAACTTTAACCATAAATTTCTGTTAATTCAAATGCCATTTTTTTCTAAAAAAATTCCAAAATAGCAATTTTTTTTAATCAGTAATTAAAATAAAAAATGTGCATAAAAAATATTTATACATATTTTACCTACGCAAATTTTCTTAAGGAAGCATTTATAAATGAATTTTGCCAGCAAAATTGTATTTGCTTTGAATTAATAAAGTGCTAAGAAAAGAAATGACTCATAAATGATGAAGAATTTGCTTGCAATCCATCCAAACTAATAACTGTTTTGCAATATTCGTTTTCGAGGTTAATTAAATATTTGTAGTTCTTTATCTTTCTTTTATAAGAACAACCTTAAAATTAATTGATTAATCTTGAATTCACCCCCCTCCCAGTTTTCAAACGTGAGGACTTTGAACTTCGACAGAGCCTGCATCAGTTCCTCCACACCAAATAAATTACCAGCAGATCAAGCGTAATTCGATTTGTTATACAACAAGAATCGTGACTTAAAATAAGGCTCTAATGAGAAATTTGAATTATAAAGTGCTTTCTTAATACGAAAAAAGTGAATGTGATGAAAAAGAGCCATTAAAAAGTACAAGTTAAAAGTTTCTTAGTACATATAGATACATGCTGTATAACTAACCGATTTAAATAAGTTTTGTTGCACGCTATGTGACATTAAGACAAAGTGGAAGAAACTAACTGTGGCGTTTTCTAGAAAAGTTACGGGAGTTTGGACACACATTTTTCGAGTACGTAAAAAATTATATTAACATTTTAATGAAGACGGTAATATCAATCAGCTGAAAAGCTCTCTTTCAGTTCCTACTATTAGCTCACACTCTCTATATATTTATCTTGGTGGAATTTTCAAACGTTAATAAAATACACTTTAAAGCGCTCAATTGAGCTTAAATTTTATATAGATGATTATTTCGGATGACAATACAGTAATTTAATTATAATTCACAAAAATTAATTGATTAAAACTAATTATTCAAAGAATTACATATACAGCCACGTTGGCATCATTTTTGGCGACTTGGGTCAAAACTGGAAAAGATTTTTTTCTTCACATTTTAAAGCGCTCATTTGAGCTGAAATTTTCTATACACTATTGTTGTGGGTAAAAATACGATAATTTAATT
Organism: Trichonephila clavipes; assembly: GCA_019973935.1. Classification (NCBI taxonomy): domain Eukaryota; kingdom Metazoa; phylum Arthropoda; class Arachnida; order Araneae; family Nephilidae; genus Trichonephila; species Trichonephila clavipes. The sequence continues at coordinate 226,288 of BMAU01004138.1, read as the reverse complement.
ATAATAATTAAAATCAATTGACTGAAACTAATTATTTAAAGAATTGCAGATACCGCCATGTTGGTTACATTTTTAGCGACTTGGGTCAAAACTTTGAAAGATTTTTTTTTCTCGCGCGTTTTAAAACATTCAATTCAACTGAAATTTTTTCCACAATTGTTTTAGATGAAAATACGATACTTTAATGATAATTAATAAAAATTCACTTCCTCCTAATGTTGTGATTCTGTCCTATGTATGTACATATTTATATTAATTGCAACTATGTAATATAAAATAGCTAAAATAAAAATTTTCTTTGTTGATCTAAATAAGAATTGACTTAAAAATTTTTTTTATATCACTTGTTCTCTAGTAACTTCGGTAGCCTGGTGGTCAAGGTCACTTGAATGTCATAAGTTCGAGCCTAGTATCACTGAAGATTCGCCTTGCCAATCTTCGTATGATGGCCAATGCACGTACAATCTGTCGAGGCTCAAACGTCCTCCCGTAGGTGTGGCGTGGAAGTTAAGAAAGAGACATGTCACTCAGATGTCGTTCTCATCACTTGAACATGGTTCAAAATGACGAGGTCCGTCGCCAATAGCACTGGTGCAGCTTCATAGTGTGCCGTAAATATAACTCTCACTCACTCTATCTAACTAACCAACTTTAAAAAAGTGGTTTTTAAAGGCAGAAATTGTATTTTCTCCACTTTTCCACGGGGAAAACTTTAGTATATCTCATTGAAGCATATAGACATAAGACTTGAGAACTTTCTTTAAATTTGTCTAGTAAAAATATAGTTAAGTAGTAATCCTTCCAAAAAAATCGATGCTCGTGATGGAGGAAATCAAGTCTCAGTCGTGAGAATAGAGAATATCTGGGTCCAAGAGTGAGTGATCGACAGATGGGATAGCATGTTTTTATCAGAATGCTACAAAAATGCCAAAAAAGCCTCTCATATCAATGAATAACTTTAATTCACATGATTGTAAAAACTGAAATACTTAGAAAATCTGTTTAGGATTTTTAAGACATCAATTTCTATTTGATATTAAAAACTGAAGCAAATATGACTTTTCATATAAATTATCTTGAGTAAAAATGGCAATTAGATAAAATTTTAAATCAATAATGTTATTCAGAGTTTTCATTCTTAATAACTCAGATGAGTTAATAAACAGTGGACCATAGTAAATTTTGTAGATATTTATTAAACAGCGTTAGAGAAGCGCAATGCTTGCATCGTACTCAGCGTTAGTGTAGCGTCTTACATACAAGGTTTTGCCCTAGGTGAGGTTTTAATAATATAAGAATACAGAGCCACACAAGTAGGTATACAAGCGGGGACATTCTGTCGCAATGTATTTCAGAGCAGAACAAATGTTTTCAAGTATTATTTGAACATAATGTTAACAAAATATTTCATTTTTAAAATATTCAAATTTTATTTAAATTCAATTTTTATTTCATTTTTCCCCTTTTAAATTTTTTTTTCTTTTATTTATACCTGGGAAGGGCAGTCAGAATCTGTTTTTTATTATCTTTACAAAAATGTACCTAAAAATTGAATTTTTTTTTAAATTTGAAAAACAAAATGACGTCTTTGTGGACCCCTATTTTCCCCACGTAAGATTTATTACAAAATGGCTCATCTTATATATTGTGAACTATAAATATGTGGAAATAAAACAAACCGTACAGTAAAAGGTAGGAAAATCGAAGCAAAAAGTGCATACAAATTAATAGCAAAAATAATAAAACAACTATTTAAAATTTAAAAAAATAACTATGAAACGTAAAAAAAAACAATAAATAATCACGGGTTCTTGAAAAGAAATTATTGATAAAATCTCAAAGAACGAAAGAAAAAATAATTAAATATTTACTATCATTGAGAAATGCTACAAACTTAAGACTGGTTTTAGCTTCAAATATACACTGCTGGCCACCGTAAATGCAACACCAAGAAAAACAAGAGATAGCACAACAAAATTTATTTTGTAGATAACATGTTGACCAAGTATCAAATGATTAAATTTATAGACCTCTGTGAAGTGCGATTCCTGCCAGAATCAGTAGCCAGAGTAGCCACCATTGTTGGACATCACCGCTGTTACACGCCTCGGCATTGATTCAAAGAGACTTTGGATGTGTTCTTGGGGTACAGCAGACCAAGCAGCTTCCACACGTTGCCAAAGTTGATCTGGTGTGGCAGCTGGGGGTATAATCTGGGTCAATCGTTGAGCAGCCATAGACCCCATGTTTTCTATCGGCGAAAGACCCGGTGAGCGAGCCGGCCAGGGAAGCAATTCAATCTGGTGATTGACGAAGAACCTTTGGACAATGCGTGCCACGTGTAGTCGCGCATTATCCTGTTGAAATATGGCTGTGGCTAAGCCCGAAAGGTAAGGAAGGTCAACTGTCTCCAACACCTCAGAGATGTAGCGCTGGCTGTTTAAAGTACCGGCAATGCGTACTAGAGAAGTGCGAGCGTGATATCCAATACCGCTCCATACTATAATACCCGGTGCAGGACCAGTGTGGCGGTGCATAACGCAGCTGTTCAACATCCTCTCTCCACGGTGTCTCCAGACTCGAATCCGACCATCGTGGTGTTGCAGAGATGCGTGACTCCTCAGTAAAGACAACTTCATTCTTTTCTCTTGCCCACATCCTTCTCTCATCGCATCATTGGTGGCGGAGACGTCAGTGGTTCTGCGTCAAGGGTAGACCAAGCAATGGACGTCTTGCGGACAAACTCTGCTGTAAACGGCGTCGAATGGTACGCGCAGACACTGAATGATGCGTTACAGACTCAATGTGCTGTGCTACGGTTCGTGATGAGACTGAGCGATCCGTCACTGTCATGCGCACAATTCGCCTGTCCTCACGTGAAGTGGTGCGCTGAGGTGTGGAGGCGATCGACCACGTCGGTCCGTCGTACCCTCCTGTATCCAACGTTCGCATATCCGCAGAACAGTTGTTTGGTTTCGTCCAACACGACTACCGATTCCCCTGACAGATAATTCACAATCTCGGTAGGCCATTATCCTTCCTCTGTCGAACACGGATACTTGATCAAAAGCTGATCGCTGTTTTCTACGAGACATAACATCGTTTTTTGAAAAAAACCACAAGAATACCCACAATTGCCGAACTTGAAATCGTCGAAATCTCCAAGCCTTAAATAGCGCTTTGAGGTGACGCCACGGGCGCGCGTGATGTGTCTGCGCTGAAATTCTAATCACATTTGCATATCTCACCTCCGCTAATGCATGTTGTAAATTTCATGTTATTTGCATGCTTCCTTGAGGGTGTTGCATTTACGGTGGCCAGCTGTGTGTGTGTATTCATCTTTCTCAAAGCAAGCAATATCAAATACGGAATCAAACATGTTTTTATTTATAACAACATACATCAAGATCACTCTCAAAAATTAAAGTTAATTTTTCAAATCTTTCCAGTTGTAGTCTATTGTAGTTTGTTTAACGAAATAGTGTTGTTTTTTAATTAAATATTAATTTCTTTTCCTCAACTTATTTGATTTTGAAGCCCAGTGGCTGAGTGGTAGTGTATCACACGTCCACGCCACATGTCTGGGGTTCAAAGCCCGGGCTGGGCATGATCGACTCAACCATTCCTCCCTTCAGTGGGTCGATAAGCGAGTACCAAACTTGCTTGGAAACTGAACACTGGGGGTTTCGCATCAGACTGACAACTTGATGGAAACATATGCACAAGCACCACAGCGCCAAAGGTCACATAAACTGAGATGGGCGCGGTAGGCCTTGTCCCTCAAGGGCTGTTGCGCCACTAAGTTGTTTTTTATTTGATTTTATGCTGAAATATATTTTTTACGGCCCAACAAATGCATAAGAGGAAGATTGCCAATGTAAATGCATATTTTAGTCGTAAGCTTTTATGTGTCTTTTGTTCATTATACACTATCTATCCAAAAGTATCCGGACACCCTTTAAAAAAGTGGTTCTGGCGAGTGACGTAATTAAAAGCTATAAAAGTGTTGATAGTGGTTTGTCAGATTGTATTTATGCGTTTGTGAGGCAATGAGTAAGTCAAATGAGTTTGATCGTGGCAGTATAGTGGGATGCCACCTTTGTGGAAATCAGTTCGTGAGATTGCGGACATTCTACAGAAGCCTAAATCCACTGTGAGTGATGTAATTGTGAAGTGGAAACGTCGAGGCAGTGAAACGGCAGAAAAACGAACCGGTAGGCCGAAGATACTTGAACGCAGCCGCAGAACTCTGAAAAGGGTAGTGAAACAAAATCGCAATTCCTCGTTGATGGAAATTTCTCAGGAGTTCCAAAGTTCATCAGGAATTAGTGTTAGCAGCAGGATTGTCCATCGAGAGAGTTTAAAAACTTGGGATTCCATGGTCGTGCAGCCGCTCACAAGCCAAACATCACTCCAAAGGATGCAAAATATCGATTGCAATGGTGTAGAGCTCACCATCATTGGACTGTGGAAAACTGCTCTTTGGAGTGATGAATCTCGCTTTACAGTCTGGCAGTCGAATGGACGCGTCTGAGTTTGGCGGATGTCCGGCGAACGTTTCTTTAGTGTCTGCATTGTGCCCACTGTTAAGTTTGGTGGTGGAAGCATAATGGTGGGGGGTGTTTCTCGTGGTTTAGCCTGGGTCTGTTAGTTCCTGTTATTGGAAACATGAACTCTGAGATGTAACTCGCGACATTCTGGACAATGCTGCACTCCCAACTCTATGGCAATATTTCATCCTCACTGCAAGCACTCACTTCAGCTGTGATGGACGCTTGGAAGGCAATTCCTATGGTCACCTATTAAAAATTGATGGAGAGTGCAGGCTGTCATCCATGCAAAAGGGGGACCAACATCATAATATGTTCTAAGTCCATACCACTGGATGTCCGGATACTTTTGGCCAGATAGTGTATCTTCCCTATTGATCTTGGTTTCTATATCCAGTCTGAATTTTTATGTAATGCTATTTTTCAAAACTTAATCCTAAGGATGTATTAAATGTTCCCACTCTGTACATTTTAGCTTGTTAAAAAAAAAAGAAAAATTATAGTAAATTTAAATTTTGAACAACTGTAGAATGAAAATAATTTGATCTAGCGTTGGCTGCATGGTTTTTTTTATAATTAACCCTTTATCATCCACATTATGATTTACTGCAGTTTTTTTCATGCAATATTTTTTTATATCACTTCATTGAAAATTAAGGGATATACATAAACAAAATACTCAACTTTGGGAAACGTAATTAGAGCTAATTAAAGATATTCAACTGCAAAAATAATTATACACACTGTTCACTTAAAATAAATAGTCATATAGTTTTCTAAGGTTTTCCTTAACAAACAAAAATGACAATCTTCGCAATCTGCTGAAAACGCAATTTCTGCTATTAAACTATTCGCCTTCCCCGCTAAAATACTCATCATAGAACCTGTGCTGCCATATACCTATGAAGAGTGGATTTAAAAGCATATTCCTGCTAAGGTATTGTCAGAGTATTCGTAAAAATGGTTATTCTATGTAATTTTAAAGTGAGTGGTACTTATAAGTACCGTTGGTAGAGATAAAGGGTTAATGTAGTTTAATAGTTGGTAGAGTTTGGTTTAGTTTAAATTTTAAGAGTGCATTTCACTTGATAAACCATTTGATTTCAAAGGATTGCAATATTGAAAATTTTCTAGACCTAAAATTTAATAAATAGGGGTGGAAAATAGAAATACAATAATGTTAGCCACATTTAAAAAAAATGATGGTGCACGCTTACTGGATAGACCTGTTTAAATTCCTAATTTTTTCCATATTATCTGGCATATTAGAAATTTTTTTTAAAATGAAGAATTCTACACACAATTTTTAAAAATTAACAGGCAAGTTTAACTAGAATTTGTTTTTTCTCTGGTCTGAAATAATTAAATAGTAGATAATAATAGTATCATATTAAAATAGTAACTAAAATAATGACATACTAAGGATTATAAACTTCCAAACAAGACAATTTCTTTGAAGAAATAGGTAAACTTTATTTATATATAAAATTACATATAAAATCTACAAAAGAACATAAAATAAAATAGCTGTTTCAGAATAAATTTTGTATATTGTAAAGAAATTTCAAAAACTTTCAATAAAAATGCTAAATAACAAATCTAACATTTTCTTGTTTTATTAACAAAGATAAAAATGGAATGTATTACAATACATGTTTATGGTTGAAAACAATAAAATATATGTTATAGACTAGTTAAAAACATAGAACAGAGACACCCAGTCATTGATGGCTGTCAAAAGAATATAATTCATTAAAATTTCATTTAATATCTTCTAATTACTAATTCAATGTATTTTAAATAATTTTATAATAAAAAAATTCAATAAAAACAAATGTAACATTTATGTAGAACTAACATAATTCACTACTATATAAAGTAAAAGAACATTCGAGAGGAACATTTGAATATTTCATTCATAACAATATAAGAATAATTATTTGAATTTTTAAAAAAAATTATGTACAAAAATTAATTTATAGAAAAATCCCTGAAATCAAGACTGGGCATTAAGAAATAAATACATATTTTTGATTTTTATTAAAAATAATTCATTGGACATCTATATTCTTAATAAGAAGTAGTTATATGAAGGCTAAAAAGAGATACAGATATTGAATAATGACTGAATAATATCTCCCACAATTTCAACAATTTACTTATAATTAACAACTAAGAGCTAAATCTACAGTATTTTCAACAATTCTGATAACTTAAGACAGGTTTTAAAAAGGTAAGACCTTTTAATATAATGAAAAGTGATTAAAAAACAGTTACATTTAAGCCAAATCAAAATATCACAAATATAAATTCCTCTTATACAACCACGTCTTTAACTGTCCCAAGACAATAAATTCATTAAAATAGTGTTGCAACAATTTCAACATTGGTGTCAAATGCCTTAAACTTTAATTTAATTATCTTATTAACACTATATACAGAGCTATTTTCAATTCTGTAAAGAAAAGATAAAAAAAATAATTTTTTCACTTGTAAAATAACAAAAAAAATAATAATAAACATTTCCTTACTTCAAAAGAAAATAAAAAGGACGGATATTAAATCAGTAATGAAAAAAAGATGGACAAAAATGAAACATGAAACAAAATCTTCACAAAAGCACCATTTAAAATAACATTTAAACTTTATTATGAGGAAAGTTATACAAAAAACTTCATAATTTTATAAAATTGTAGTAGGAAGAGAGATAGAGGTGTAAAAAAGAAAAGTAATGTACATTAATTGTCAGAGCATATTATTTCAAATTTTTAAAATAATTATATTTCAAGTAAACTTTCTATAAATATATTCTAATGAAGAAATTCAATATGATATATATACATACATGATATGACTGAGATTCAAGAAAATGCAAAATGATTTAAAAAAAATGAAGATATATGTAATAAAAAAACAACAATATACATGCAAATAAAACTGTATAATAAAATTTCAGATCATACTATCACCGGAATATTAAAAAGTTTGCTATAATACAAAAAAATTGCGATTGCTGTTAATTAAATTTTCTATTTTCTCTATATAACAATTTATTTTTATAAATAATATTTATAACACACAAGTAAACATTTCATTAGAAACTAATAATTTAGAGGTAAAAAAAAAGACATTGATAAATCATATACTATAAAATCAATATTTTAAATATAAACATTAATAGGAATTTTGAATACACAAAATAATTAGTTTCTGTCAGATACAAGTTTTTGAACTTCAAAATAAATTTCTACTCTTCAACAAGAGATTATAAGCATGCACACACAAAAAAGCAAACTGAATTGGACAAAATTCATGGCTATTAATAAATACTTCCAATAAGACCCCAATGCAACAACACATTGTCTAAACATACACATATAATAAAAATAAAATACCCAATATCAATCAAAACAACAGGAAACAGAAATGCAAAGAATGCTTTGATTTTTGGAAGAAAAACATTGTATAAAAGATCGAGTATCAGTTCTGAAGATATTTTAACAAATAAATTAATAGCTGCAGATGTTACACATTAGGATAAATACAGGAAATGGCAGTGTAGAAACAGATTGAATTTAATATTTTGTTTGTTACATAATTTAAAATAAACAATTCAATATAATACAGATTAAGTGTTAGCAAAAGATTAGTCAAAAGATAGCTTCCGTTATGAAAAATAAATTTAAATTCAGTGCAGAAAAATAAATGAGTCCTTCCTTTGTCTATAAGTTGAGTGCACATTAGATACAACTTTGTTTTTTCAGGATACTGATTATGAACACATATACAATCAATATCACAATAAATTACAGATAAAGTAAATCTGTCATCCCTAAACCCTTTTTTATAATGTATCTGTTGAGCAAGACAAAAACATGGTCCATGACAAGACCCAAGGTTTACTTTTATTGTACTTCATCTACTTTTCATAGCTGTCAATACTATGATATTTTTCATATAAACCACTCTTCCTTTTTAGGTACTCCATGACCAGTTCTGCCCATCCGCACAGCAGTATCGGCATCTGGAGCATCTTTTGCACCTGTGTCCTCGTGAGTTTTATATTCTCCTTTATGCCTTGACATATATCGGCCAATTAGGATGGCCATTAATATTAAAGCAATAAAAATCAATGCTAATATACCTGAAATAAAATTTTTTATTAACATTAAATATGAATTTTAGAATATATGTATTATATAAGTCTCATAATTTGAAACAAAAAAATATATATATAAAATATACATCAATATAATCACATAAATTTTCAGCAATAACAACCTTATACTACCATTTTTAAAAAGAAAATCTAGACATACTTTTAAACAGAAAATGACATTAATGTGGATGTCTTAAATTCTCTCTTTAAGTTAAATGATGTATGAATAAATGCTTTTATAATTCCAGTAAAGAATCACAAATTTAAAAGATTAACATTTTTTATATTGATAATATAAATTTAAGAAATTATCTAAATTGACTATGTTTAGATTCAGGTGAAATACATCCCATAAAAATGGATACTAAAACCTGCCCATATCTTATAAATAATTACACAGTAGAACAAATAGAAATTATACAGTGTCGTACATCTGAACGCTTATTATCTGGAGTGGCAAATATATCCAGACCATTTTTTTTTCCAACTACATTTACTGTGTATGAATATGTTTTCGAACAGGGCAATGCTCAACAGTTGTTTCGCATGAGACCAAAAGTGACGGGAAAACACAAGGTGAGGGATAATTGGTGAATTTCAGTTGTGTGATTAGGTAAACATCTGCACAGAATATTAGGTCAGCTTGTTTCCAAGTGAGGGTATGTATTTGTGCTCTGCTATGGCTTTGAATTCAAAACGGAAGTGCAACTCTTGAACACAGAGACAAAACTTGAAATATTGAATGATCTCACGAAGGGAGAAAGTGGAGCACATCTCTAGCACAGTTTTATAATGTTGGAAAGTCAAGAATTTTTGACATAAAAAAAGCTGAGAAACCATTTTAAATTTTGCCTCAAAATGTGACGAGATTGTGACTTCCGTGCAAGAATCCAACCCTGTTGACGATGAAATGGATGAAGACGAGGATAACAACTAAAGTAGCAAGGGTCCATCAAATGCTGACGTGTTTTCTGCGTTACAGATAGCTATGGAGTGGTACGAGCAATAATCAGAGTGCTGTTCTATTCAACTACTGCTGCTCAAGAGAATCAGAGATCTTGCAGCGAAAAAACGAAGGTGTTCAATGGTTCAGCAAAAAATAAGTGATTATTTTCCACAATAAAGGTAAAATTGAAACATTTTGCACCTATTTTGCTTTTTCTTCAAGCATGTTTCCCGCATGTGATGATTTTCAATATTCGTATAGTGTCCGGTTTCGCACGATGGATCGCATTCAGTTTTCAGTCATCCAAACAGTGACCAGTCCCAATTGATTTGGATAAACAGCGTTCTACTGTACTTTATACCCGGCATCAGCAACTAATTGCACATGGTGCAATTCTCAGTGACACTCTATACTACTCTACAAATTTGTCTGGATAGAAAATATTAATTTTGAAATTGAGCTTATTGGACTAACATCTTCAGAATTATGGAAAGCAACATTTATGGAATTATGAAAAAACTTGAATGATAATTCTTATGATAAATTTATAGTTATTTTAAATTATTGGTAGTCATTGATGAAGAGGTTTAATTGTTTGTAAAGAAAATTGCATGTACTCGGCTTTCCACTTCATGTTCTATCTATCTGATCAAAATATTTTGAGTCCATAAAGAAGTTGTTTAACAACTGAATGTTCCGAATCATGTCTAATTGAACATGACAAATTATACCCCTGATTTTGCAATATGAAGCAAAGCTGTGCAGGGACAAGGTTTGCATAAAAATATTTATTTTTATTTAACAGTAAATATTTGTTTTATGTTGTTTAATAAATAAAAAATATGCTTAAAAAATACATAATATATGTACAATTTTTATTTTTATTTATATTGAAGGAATAATTATATTTTGCATTTTACTTTTATATTAAAAGATATTTATTAATTTTTAAACATTTAACTCTAAATTTGTAATCTTGACTTCTATTATGTAACTCTGCATGCATTGTTTCAAATATTTCCTACAGTGTGGCACCTTGAATTGTATTGGTAGATTCGTTTGGTACGCCACAACTACAAGGTTGCCGATCCTTGCTCTATACTAATCAATGGAAGATGGTAAGTAGAGCTATGTTACATCTTGTAAGTTTTGAAATGAAAATATTTATATAACATATGCACAAAAATGGTTTTAATAGTGTAGGGAATGAAAAGAAAAAGCAAGTAATGCATAGAACACTAACTTAAAAAAAGAAAGAAAAAGATATTATATGTACAAGGTCTATTCAAAAAGTATCCGACCTTAAATTTTCCAGCTCATTGTAGAAATTCTAAAGCGGCACCACTATGCATAGTGGGAGACGACAGCTTAATGCACATACTTGAATTTTTTTCCATTTGTTCTAGTGTATTAGTCATTTCCTGCAGGCATTTGAAAGAGGTGCCGTTTTAGTGTTTGTTAAATTATTTCTCTAAAGACAACTGAACAACTTGAGCAGGGGTACTGCCTTGAATTTTTTTGTCAAAAGCTTGGTGATTTCCTAAGTGAAACAATTTGTAAGATTCAGCAAGTGTTTAGAGACGATGCTATGGAAGTTACACAAATTAAGGAGGGTTTTAACCGATTCAAAAGTGGCTCCACATATTGACAAAGAGACCAGCATTCTGGGAAGCCACAAACCACTCAAAATGGAGCTGTTGTTGAAAAGATGGAAAATCTGATAATGAAAGACCATCTTTTGACCATACGAGAGACTGCTCAACAAGTTGAGATTAGCACAGGTTCTTCAAACGCAATTTTGTGTGATCATGCGAGAGACTGTGAAATTGTTCACCAAGCTTCAATTGGTGGAACTGAATGAACTCAGTCTTGTAGTCAGTCGCACAGGACCTACTGGACACTATTAAATCTGAACCAGGCTTCCTGAAACTTCTGGCTGTTCTTGAAAATGAAAGGATACAATTTCTAGAGTAGCGGTGAGAAAAGGCAGAATGTGATTGTGGTGTTGAACATCCTTCCAAAACGAGCCTTCCAGAAGTATTTTCGGCAGTGGAAGGAATGCTAGGCTAAGTGTGTGAAGGTGCAAGGGGCCTACTTTGATTAGAATCTTAATCCCACAAAGTAACTAAGATATTTTTCTGGCCAGACACCTTGTATATATATATAACTGTCTTAAACTTAAAAAGTAAGATATATAATGTGCTTTACAAATAAAAGAAATAATTTTTTGGAGCACTATTTAAATTTTACATAAAGCCTTGCAAAGAATGTAACAAAAATATAATACAGATTTTACTTTTAAAATGCTGAAACACCCATTTAAAAAAAATACAAACATAATCCATTTATGTCAAGACACAGAAAAACTTTTTACTGTCCCAAATCATACAAATAGTAAAATAAACTTGATTTTTAAGAAACTTATAGTAATATATTTAAAATAAATTATGTAAAAGAAGTAAGAAAACAAAGACTTTTTAAAAATTACCTCCTAATATAGCTGAATCATCTCCTCCTGCTGTGAAAGCTTCTATACTAACCCCAGGAGGTAAAGTTGGTGGTGGGCGGGTTTCTCTAATTTCTGGTGGATGAGTAACTGGTTCAATACCACAATCATCTTCTCTTATGTCATCAGGCACTGCCCAAACATTGGATCTTCGACTTTCTTGAAATAATCTTCGAAGGGGAAAATGATCATCAAATTGAACACGAGAAATACAGCCACTGAAACCCTCTCCAGTACCCATAGATTCTAAATAAAATAAGCAAATTAAAAATATATTTATTTTTATATCACATTTATAAATTATTTAAGATTACTCATTAATGTTAATAAAGAATACAATGCATGATGAATTGAATATACAAATGTTACTATTGCACTCCAATTCATTGCTCATTAAGAAAAAAATTAAGAAATAAAAACTTTTATAATTGAGAAATAAGTAGATAACATTACTTGAAATACAATAAAAATAATTTCCTAATACTCCATAAGATAGAAACTAGATATTTTAATTGCATTTTACATTTCAAGCAGATGCCCCCCCAAAAAAAATTAGGTTATTCCTTTAAAAGGAACAAATTTTTTTAAAATTGCTAAGTCTTAAGAAAAAAATAAAATAGTATTGCTCCATCTTTAATTGCATCACTAATCAATGAATAGTACTGATTGTGTGGTGTATTTAATTAATCTGAATATATGTACAATGTTCTTGTATTGTGTCCTTTTAACATGAATTAAATAAGCTTAAAATAGTAATATGCAACTGATCATTGAGAACCCACAATAAACATAACGTTGAGTGGATCTTTGCACGGTATTTGTTTTTAAGCTCAGTTTTGAAAAAGACATGTTTTTCAGAAAATGAAATTCTTGGCATGTAGCAACACTGGAAATGATTGGCTCACTAAGGGTTACTAAGAATAAATCTTTCCATTTTGGTTGAATACAGCTCAAGGTAAACATAATGTTTATTTCTTTTTCAATCAAGAGGAATTATGGAGCAGCAAACTGTAGGTAGAATTGCTCAGGCACTGCAAAGTAAAGACAATTCAATATTTTTGTGGAAAGATTTGAAACATATTTAGATGTACAGAACGTACTGATAGCACTTCGAAATAATCTTTAGCTAAGTTGTTTCAGTTACTAAAAAATTTGCTGGAACCTGATGTTCCACCTGACCAAATTTTAGATAAGTTAAAAGATGTGCTTAGGAAACATTTGACCTCCAAACCATTAATTATACCTTCTCATAGCAAATTTTTAAATCAAAAGCAGAGTGAGAGAGAGGGTATAAGCCTATACATTGTTAAGCTCAGAACTTTAGCAATGAATTGTGATAAGGATATGTAAAATATTATGGGATACAATGTGTTTGAAAGCAGGTTGCAGGGTTAAATAATTTTAGAGAGTCACAAATTTCAAGATGTTTAGAATATTTTGAGACCAAGCTGGAGTAAAATAAAAAAAATGAAAAATTTAAGATGAACTCTAATACGACCCTGTATAAGTTCGCAAAATGAATTCATTAAGTACAATGATAATGTTTTTTGCAAGTTATCCAAAAAGGAGCGGCAAAAGTCGGAAAGTTGAATTATAATCGGGTTTCTTCAGGTATGTGACGCCAACCAGGCACTGAGCCCATTGATAGCTGCTGGCCCGAAGTTACCCAGCTATCGAAGACCCATAAATACAAATTGTTTGATGTTGAAACCATGTGCTGACATTAGAGTAATGTCATGCTGCCTAAAGAAGTTATTTTATTGGGGGTGGGAAAAAGGCAAGGATTCTTTCTGGTAAGACGACTGTTATCAACCTTACAGCACCTACTCAATGACTTCATGTCAAAACAGGTAAAAATATTTTTTCAGTAAAGAAGGAAGTAAATCACAGTACGTGTTTAGGTCTCTTAGTCCAGGAATTTGGATGATCACTTAAATTCATAGATATACGTAAAAACTTAGTTGCATGAACCTGCGACCAAGCTAAATTATTTTATAGCCCTGTACACAGGCCCTTTATACAATAAGTATTAGTAACAAAATTGGCAACTTTATATAATAAACTTATCTTTTTCATCCAATATTTTAATAGAGACACTTTTACTCTGTGATTGAAAAACACATGGATAAAAATCCTTTTTTTTTTATGGTGCACAGGAACTAATCATGTAAAAGAAAAATGGAGGTTTATTTCTATGGAAAGATTAGACATATTAAGCAGGCATGCAAAACCTGTTAAATCAACAAGATAGAGTTAAGGACAAAAACAAAATTTTGCTACATAAATTAAATGCTAATGATTGTGTATCATATGAGGAAGAACCAAAACAACCTCCAATAATGATAAGTTTAAAAAAATTGTTCTAAGGAACTTAAAACTCATTGCACTAACTGCTCTCCAGTTTCAAGTATTATAGGAAAGTTAAACCTATAAATATAGTTTTAAAAACTTATAAAACGGGCTCATTAAAAAATTAATTTAATTTGAACTTTATATTTTTAAAGAAAACTTAGGTACAATTCAAGGTCGTGGATGGCTCTATAAAATTCATTTAGATTGGCTGGCTATTACAGTAAAAACAGAAATAAACTTTTAAAAGAATATAAGGATATTTTTGATGGCACACTAAGCGAAATAAGTAACTATGAAGTACAACCTATACTTTGTAAGGCTTGAACAGTACTCTTTGCATCAAAATATAAGAGATGAAAATGAAATAAACAGATTTGTGTGTGAAAAAGAGGGTATCGTAGAGAAAGTTGAAAGCTTTAAATGGACAATACCCCAAGTTCTTTTTGTTAAAGCTGATGGTAAAGTATGATTATATGCCAATATTATTCAGAAACCCTAAATCCAAATTTCAGCATTCAATGCCAAACCTGGAAGAAATTTTTGGTAGTTTAAATAGGAAAACAATTTACGAAGTTAGATTTTAAACATGCCTTTTTGCAAATTAAGTTCATTAGGACAGTTAGAATTTAACTGCCATAAATACTAATAAGGGATTATATATTTATGGACGATGCTAGAATAACATAGTGCAATGAAGTTTAACATTTTAATTTTAGATAAATTTTGTTAAGAATGTACAAAATACAGTCTAAAGTTTAATTTAAATAAGAGTAAGTTTTTCCAAAAATTGAATAAATTTACTTGAGGATAAAATCGATGCGATTTTTGTGTAGCCCTTTTGCAAGTGTAGCTAATGCTCCTGTACCTAAGAATATTCACAAAGTAAAAAGTTTCTTAGGGTTAGTTTTGTTAAAAGTTAGTGATATAATAAACTGATGAAGAAAAATGTTAGGTTTTTATGATTGAAGGATTGCCAGGTTGCCTTAGAGCAAATAAAGAAGGAAATCTGTTTACCAAGTCGTAATACATTATGATCCCAATTTACTTTTAACCAGAGATGCATCCGCAGTTGGCAATGGTTGTGTTCTGTCACACGACTCTGAACACCCAATTGTGTTTGCATCAAGAACTTAAGGAGTATTTTTGTTTGGACTTCATTAATTAATAAAGAAGCTCTTGCAATAATTTGGGCCGTAAAAAAAATTTATTTGTACTGGATAGGTAGAAGTTTCACAATTCTTTGGTAAACCTTTTTGATCCAAAAATAGAGCTACCAGTGTTGACAACTATCAGGCTTTTACATTATGTAATACTTTGCTTGATATAGTATTCCACAAAATGACTGAGCTGGAGGTTAAAGATGACATCAAAACATTACCTTTTACTTCTAAGGAGTTATGACAGGAGATAAAGAGTTAAATTCACTGAGGATGGTTGTATTATTTATTGGGAAAAGGGTCTATATTCCAATGAAATTTCAGAAGAATGTTCTGGAAGAAATACAAGGTGAACACTTAGGAATAGTAAAAATGAAGGCCACAGCTAGATCATCCGTCTATTGGAAAGATATCGAAAAACTGTGCTGATTGTGCCAGACATAGGAATGATCCCACAAAAGCTAAAGTTCATTACTGGGAATGTATTCATGTAGATTTTGCTGAACCAATTTTCGAACATGTTCTTATGCTCATTCCAAAAGCTTAAGAAATATATCCCATGAATGAAACCAAAACTAAGAAAACCATCGAATGTCTCCAACATGGTTTGGATTACCACAGGTATTTGTCAACAATAATGGTTCTCAGAGTTTACATCCTATGAGTTACAGAGATTTATGCAAAGAAAAGGTATAAAACACAAAAATAGTGCACTTTTTAAACCTTCTAGTTCTGGACAAGCAGGACTCTACGTTGCTACTTTAAAGCAATCATTAAGAGTTGTATAGTACCTTCATATTTCTGCACAACAGAAATTGAGCACATTTTTATTGCAATACTAAAAAGCTCCTAATGTAACTACAACATACAGTCCAGTTATGTTATTCTTAAAAAGAGACATTAGAGCCAGGATAGATTTACTTTTACCTGATATGAAAAAAAGATTTGTTTTAAATATTCACCAGAGGATCAAGAAAACAACCCAAATCTTCAGCATGCAAAATATCTGAACAAGGAATTAGGGTATCTTCCATATCAGAAGTGTCATCAACTGATGTCGCGGGTCCAGATGCGACGAGGAGTCCATTACCAAGGCAACTACCCAAGATACTTGATCTTTAAGGAGGGAGGAGATATGGTATATTTAACTGTGACCAGTTCTAAGACTAATAACCATAACAGAACGCCGCATAAGATATAAAATGTATAATTAATCTGCATATTGTGTAATGTTCTTGGATTGTGTCCATGTATCGTGATGTAAATATATTAGCTTAATAGTAATATTCAGCTGATCATTAAGAACTCACATAAAACACAATAAATTTGCTAATAATTAGCCAAATTGTGTTAAGTAAAACTGAAACTTACCATTACGTCCAACATAAATACTTTTTAATCGATTAAACTGTGCATCAGCTTTATCATCAATTTTGAAGGTATGGACTATGGGCTCATAATTATCAACCTGCAAATATAATAAATATACCTTTTACTGCAGTTTCTTTATACAAAAAAAACTTGGACCAGCTTGAAAAAACAAAATTCACTTACATAAATTGTTATCTTTGCACCTTTATCACTTCTAAGTATACGTAAATCGTGATGTTGTCCCAAAGCAAAGTTTTCATTCTTTATAATTATTTCTTGTCTTTCAAAACCAAAGTCAAATACTAAACGCAAATGGCCTAAAAAATCCTTATAATTTTAGTTTGCATATAATTTACACACTTAAATATGTTTTTGATTTTTTTAGTCTAATTAATTTTCTTATAAAATTAAGTAAAAATCATATAAATAAGATGCAAAATACATTTTTAAAAATGAGTAATAAATGTTTGAACTTTACCACTAGTAGACATCATTAGATTCAAATATTCTTCACTATATGATGACATTCCAACAATCATTCCTGTTTTATCAGTTGTGGTAAAGCCAACACGAATGTATTCTTCAAGAGTTGAGATGGAGTTCTCAAAATTGTATCGAATATAACTATCAGACCGCAAATTCACTCCAATTTCTGAAAGAAAAAAAATCGACACATTTTTACGAATGGAATAATTACCATGAGAAAATAGCAAACACATATAAAGTATTAAAGTTAGATATTCATCATAAAAAAAATATTTTTAATTTATAAGAATTGTTATTTTTTAAAAAAAATATGAAAATTAAATAATTTTAAGAATTCCTACAATTGCTTTTAAAAGAATGAAAAATCTGTATTTTGTATTCAATTAGAAACAATTTATCATGCTATGAAATCTTTATTGGTTTTACACGATATATTAAATGGAAAATAAATAAATGTTAACTATTTTGATGGAAAGAATTAAAAGGAAAAACTATCAAATTTTATAAAATTTAAAAAATACTTATGAAAAGATCATACTCTGCAATATAGAATCTGAAGAATGATATTTTCACACACAATTCTATAATAATGTATATAAAATTTCAAAATATGAATGTATGACATCGTCACTGAATAAAAATTTTTAGTTCAAATAACATGAACTCAAAAAAAAAAAAAAAAAAAAAAATCTTATAACTTAATTTCTTTATACTTTTCAATAGTTGAGAGCAAATCTTGCTCAGCAGACACTTTTAACAAAGACATTCAATATATGCCAGGGGTGGCGGAACCTTTATGGATCCACATGCCATTTTTTTCTAAAGAAGTGTTTAGCGAGATATAGACGTGCAATCAAATAATTTTGACTTGTTATTATTACGAAAATAATAAAACTAAATACGAACAACTCAAAACTCTTTATTTGCTGCAGAAAAATACTTTTGGTACTGTATAGCTGTAAATCGAATTAAAGTAACATTAGTGTGACTTTTTTTGTTGCAGATTGTGTGTGTGTGTGGATGACAACTTATTTTAGGATTGTAAGATGTTACTTTTAGTAGAATGCATGCTGAATTCAAATCTTCTGCCTAATAGTTTCTAAGCAATTAATTATTTTTACTGTGGTTCACTTTTTTGACAACAGGATTTGCGATTTGTTTCAGAATGCCGTTTTACAGACGATGTTCTGCATACCAATGTTCCAGAACATAAAACACGCACCGCTCTGTCACCTTTACTAATAGTGCTTTATTTCTAGATTCACCAAGTTTGAAATTCATAGTTACACTTACTATCTTGCACTTTTTCTTCTTTTGCTAAACTAGCCATATTAAATAAGTTAAAAATCGTAAATATAACCCAAATAAACTTTAATATACAGTTGTATCAACGAAATTGACTATGCTATACGGAGATAAATTTTGCATCATAAGCAACTAAGGCAATACAATAACAAACGAGTGTGCTCCCCACTGCCCACGACCGATCACTCGCGTTTGTTCGTAATACTTCATAGTGAACTTTGTTATTTTGAAATAAAATGCAAACCATTTTGATCACAGGCATGCCCAAAATTTTGTGTCACGCCACTGGTTCGCCATCCCTGATATATGCACATAACAAAGCTACCTACACTTAGTTGTTACAAATGGTACTGAATTTCTACTAAAGGCTGCACAGATAACCGTATGAATATAGCAGCTAAGTGTTTATAGCACAGACGTGGATTTGTGTACTATAAATAATAAAAACATGCCATGCAGCACAGCTGATGTAAATTAAATCTGTCACAGTTCAACTCCCATTTGTTATGGTGAGGAAACTTAGGAGAGTAAGGAGTCAACTGAGGTATTATTTTCGTCATTTGATTGTGGTTCAAAACTATAAGGTGTGTTACAAATAGCCTTTGTATTGTCTTTGATACACAATTAGTAGAGAATAATAGAAAACGGTTGCAGTTGGTAATATCGCATCTGGGGCTGATAGCAACATTTGTTGACTTGTCATTGTATCAACTAACCAAAATTACCAATTTCTCTTTTAAACATGTTTTAAAAAATAGAAAAATAAACTACCTTAAAAAAAAAATTTTTTTTAATGAACTTACCATCAGCACAAATAGGACCTTTGAATCCAGTCCATTGACAATCGCACACATAGCTAGAATATCCTTCAATGCATGTGCCATTATTCAAGCACGGGCTACTCTGACATTTACCAATACAGCCACTATCAATACCATAAGGATAGTCTGCTGCCATTCGTTGTAAATCAACAACAGCACCGTTTAACATGAATGATCGCATACACCCAACAAAGCCTTCTCTGTATTCAACTGTGGCACCTATGGTAAGATTAAAAAAACTTATTTTTATATATAATGGTCCAAAATTTTTTTTTTTTTACACAACATTCTTCTCAAACATATTCTTTATCAAGTAATGTATTTTTAAAATTATTAATAAGTACTAAATCACATTTTTTTTTAAAGATTTTGAGAGGCAAAGGCAACAAAAATATCACAGGTTCCATTTAGGCATAACAATTCATTTAATTAATAACTTACTTTTACTTAAAACATGCAGTTTACCCAATTTGTCTTAAAATCAAATTTAAATAGTCAGTTAATTGGAACAATTGTTTTTGTTACTTAAGCAAATGCTCCTAGAATTTCAAAATAATGTGATTGAATGTAAACAGTACAAATTCAATGAAAATGTATTTTATACCTATTATAAGTTTGCTGGTTAAATATAAAGCACGAACAGGTCCAGTTCTTTCCCTAATTTCGCCACTCAAGCTCCCATCAACTACAACTCGAGCTTCTTTCCTGTTACGTTCTACCAAAACTGAATGCCAATTGTTGTCATTCAGTTTATAAGATGTTTCAACACTCACACCCAAGGGCCCATTACCAGCATGGTACTGAAACTGTATCTGATCCCCTTCTGCAAATACAAAATTATTTATATTACACAAGTGAAGCAATCAAAACCAACTTTTTAAATATAAGATTTTTAAAAAATATCAGTATAAATTAAACAAAAAATATAACAAGAAGTAAATAAAAATGCATATAAAAAATTGTATTAGAAATATAAAATTAGAACTACAGTCAGACCTCTACTTAACGAAGTCACTAAATCCCGAAAAAGTTTGTAAAATAGAGGTCCAACTGTATTTTGAAATTTCAAAATTGCAAGATATAAATAATTAAAGCAAAACCTATATAATAAGGTCAAATAAAATCATATTTACATGTAAATATTTGTACTCACCAACAAGCATAACTTTAATGTAATCAGATGGACCTCTGCTGCTCACAAAAACACCATTTTCAGCAGTTGTCTTGAACTGAAAATAAATATCACCGGAATGACCCATGTCAAAAGTAGGAAGGTCAATAGTTGCATCTTCATAGTAGAAAGTTACTGTGTTATCAAACAGAGCTGAAAAAAAGAAAAAGAAACTTTTAAAGAAAATTAAACTTAAAAGGGAAAAAAAACTTTTACCTTATTCACTTTTAAGACAATAATAGTTGTCAGTTTTATATATTAGAATGATAATTACTAATATAAACATCATATATAAAAATTGGCAGAATTACCACATAAAATTCAGTGTATAACACGCACTTTTAACACAAAAAACAAGATCTAAATTTACGGGCATGCGTTATACGCCGGGTATGAAAATGAGAGCTTTAAAAATAAAAAAATTACACTTCTACATATATCGAAATGTTTATTTAAAAAAGATGAACTTAAAGGGCTATACTTCAAGAAGTGCACTACTTTTTCTAAAGTTTTTGGAATAATACCTTGAATAAATTACTTCAAAACATAAGAACACTGCACATCTACATTTCAGGATTCTTTGTATAACAGGGGTTTGCATTGTATGTCAAATTTTACAGTAATAATTCATTATAATTTAACTTCTTCAAAATTTTCAACTCTTGTTAAATAATGTTCTAAAACAACTATTATTTTTACTACTTATATATTAAAGAAAAAAATATACATAAACAATTTTCATGCTGCATAGTATTGAAAATACAATAAATCTTGCAAAACTTTGGAAGATTTATTTTATTGTATTATATAAATAAATATATTATAATTTCAAAAGAACTATTTGATACAAAAATCTTATTTCTGAAATAATATTTTAACTCCTAAACTGCAAAGGAAAAGTAGCATGATTCGCTCCCCAGTGCCATCGTTTTTCACACAGTTAAGCGAAGTATTGGAGGAAAAAGAAAAGGCATAAATAAGTAAATTCTTCATAAACCCCGTCAAGGTCATTATATTGCATTCCAAAAATTTTAGAATAGTTTTACAGTTAGCAGAGCAATGCAAATGTTTATAATACATACAGATGTATATATAGGCCAGGGGCAGTTAAGGGGTTAATAAAAAATGCCGGAAAATAAAATGTACAAATATCAACGTTAAATACTTACTATCACCCTCACATATTAAAGGTCCTAAATAATAACGACCTTTCTTTTCATCCAATGTTGTTCCAGTATCACCAATACGAAGTTGTCTTACAGGCAGGAATTCTTTTTGTATTAAATCTCCTTCATCAGACAACCACCCATCTTTATCATAAGTCTCAGAATCACAATTACACCATTTAGTAGGATCTTTGCAGGTTCCATACAGTCCACAGTTACATTTCCGTGAACCAGGCAATGATCCACCCCAATAATCCATCTGCATGTTGTTACGGCTCACCCACCAAGAATATGGCTCAAATGGAGCGTGTTCAGGCACTGCAAGGCAGATATTTTAATTAATCATTTGGAAAAAAATTTTAAAAATTAAAAATAAAAATGTTAACTATGCAAACCTGGTGAATTGAATAGTCTTGCTTTGTAGCATTCAAATCGCAAATTCTGTCGACAACTATATGATCGATTTACTAATTGAATTATTTGTTCCATTTCAGCATTGTAAATAATATTCTGAATGAAACTGCCAGGCTTGCTAAATCCTTTGACATCTGTTGGTCTTTCGTTCTTATGATGCAAAATTGTAATGGCAGAACCTTCAACTGTAATAAAATAGAGAAATAGGAGAATCATTCTAAAAAATATTCAAAATCTATTTCTTAAAAAATAAACAACTTTTAAAAAACATTATTTTTTTATGTAATAACAAGCAATTTCTTTAAAAAAAGGCAAAAGAATGAATATTTTAATTAATATTTCATTTAACAGGGGGGGATTAGAAATAAGAGTAAAAGACTGTTAACCAATAAAAATTCTTTCATAATCTGTTCTACAATAAATAAAACTACTGGTTAGAATTACTACACAAATTTTAGCTTTATTTATTTTCTTTTTTTATCATGAACATTATACCCTATAAAAAAATTGTGACAATCCACAAATTAAGAAACTAGGTAAAAAACTACCAAGTAATTTGAAAAATGGTGATTAATATTATGTTACAGTTTCTTAAATTCTAAATATAATCCTAATATGAAAAGAAAATCCCTCCTAGATATGAAATTAATAATTAAACACTAGCTTGTCTTTAATATAATAAGATCATTAATAAAAATCTGCGGTTAAAAATTCAAGTATTACATACAAGGATATTCGCATGTGACTGGAAAATGATTAAGAGGTCCACTTCCATCAATATCAATGTTTATATCAACTCTTCTGGTTTTAGGAAATGATAATTTGTATGCTTCACAAGATAATGGATTCACCGCTGAAATTAAGATAAAATAATTAAGAATATGCGAAAACTTTGTACATTTTTTATGAACAGCAGAGGAAACAAAATTCCCTCACCTATATGACAAACAGCTCCAGAATAACCAGTTCCTTCACAATCACATTTAAATTCTTCCCAATTCTGTTTGCATATACCACCATGTTCACAAGGGTTTGGATTACATCTGTGAAAATCAAAAGCATATAACTTTATCATGTTTCTAACAATACAATTTACTTAATATCAAATGAATACTCATAATATATAAAAACATAATAACATAAATTATACATTTAAAATAAAAGCTAAAACTTAATACAGAAGCACACATTATCATAGATAAATTACTGTATCAAAATTCGGGAACATACTAAATTTTTTGTTTTTAAAAAATGTTATTATATGCAATACACCCCCTTCCAAGAAAATTATTGTGAATCAAAAGGGGTTTTTTTCCGCAGCCAACTTACTAATATTTAAAAATAATCCTTACTAGGGTGGCAATTGATATAAAATACTTAATTACATTTTTTCCAAGAATTAAAAAATGTTTACATCAAAAAGTACATCATAATATTCCCAACATAAATAAAGCATTGTTATGCAAAAAAGATGCTACTGTTTACTATAATCACAAAGAACATGGCGGCTATAATAAAGAGTCCCTGCATGAATATACAGAACAAATACTTACAGAAAAGTATATTACTAATACATTATATTTTTATTTAAAAACATTAAATATAGAATATTATATCATACAACATACTAAACATTCAATAGTTTCATACTGAACTTCCGAGTGCTCTATTTAAATATATATATGTAGGGGTGTATTTTATTTATACAAGTGGCTTTTCTTTTGTTGTCTAGGGGTGAGTCATGTTCAAAATCTTGATATTCAAAGAAATAAGCAGATTAGAATGAAATTACTGTTTAATGAAACATTAGATTGTTTACAATTAAAACTTTATGAGTTATTTCACGGAGCATACTCTCAATTGTCGCTAAGCCTATTGACCTCCACGTTGACCAAAAAAATGTGACTTCTCGCCTGTTAGCCAGAGTCTCTTCCTCTCACGTCTGTCTCGGTTTGCGCCACAATCGTTTTTTCCCTAAAACCCACCATTCCGGGGGGATGCATATATTCGATGGTAGCGCCATCTATTGGGAGGTTGTAACCTCATTGATCGGAGAATACATTTAGATTCCCTAATACTTTAAATCCTACATATATATTATGACTCTGCGCTTTTTTAGCTTGACCACCCTGGCTTAAAGTACATGTGATCCCCACATTGAAAATTCGCTACAAATACTTGCATTACAAAACCCTAAAAAAATTTCTGGAAATAAGTAAGTCTTTCTTGTATAACTAGATGTTGTTAAAAAATTTAAAAAATGTGTAAATATGAATAAAAGAAAATAAGATAGGTAAATGAATAATTATCAAATCTATTGATGTTTTACTTTCATTTTTATTAACTTGCAAACTTGTTGAGATAATACTTGCACATGTGACTTGTAAACACGTTTCTTAGACTTTAATCTCATAATTATTTATGAGCAAATGAGCAGTACATATGCTTATTATGTATGAGTACACTGCATCACTCAGATTCTTGTTTAAATATTAGATATGTCTAATAATTGACCTAATTCTTATTGAAAACTTTTTGTAAACTTACTTTAATTCCATTTTCTATTATTTTAAGCATTGAAAATAAATGTTTAGTGCACAGAATTATTTCATATATTTCAAAATATAGTCAAAGACCATCAGTCTATTTTCTTTTTGTAAGTTAATACATTCAAATGTTTTTGAAAGAAATATCAAATGATTCATTAAGAGTCGGGAAACTTGTTTAACATAAAAAACAATTGTATGCATAATTTAACAATGTTTCAAGTTTGATGAACCCATATAAAATGGCTCGATTGAAATCCAGTTCATTTTTTAAAAAAAAATAAACACTATTTTCATAAATATTAAAATTTATCTAGCATAATTACCGATCAGTCATCGAACATGCATCAAATAGCACACCCTCAGCAGAATAACGATGACTTGGTAAAGAAGTTACTCTAATGTAATGTCCTTCAATATGAATATATCTCATACATCCAATAAAACCTGGAGATCCATAAAGACCACCTATAGAGAATTTTTTTTTAATATTTATAAACATTTAAAAGTACTGATAAGAGAAACACATTCAATTATAAAATAACATTCAAGAATCATTTTGAAAAAAAAATTATAGAAATGTTATAAATGTATAAATTTTTAATACAATAATAAAAATTCCCTCAAAAAAAATATTAATTAAAAACTCAGATTTCATAAAAAAAAAAAAAGAATGTGTGTGCTTATGACCACACAACAGCAAATTTTATAATATTATTTCAGGGATTAGTGAATAAAAAACAAGGGGATATTAGTATTGTCATATAAAATTATTTACTCATTATTTTGCATGGGAGAGAAAACCTAGATATTTGTTTGCATTCACTGTATAAAAAAAGATTCAAAATTTAAATAATACTATCTGATGAAAAACATTTCAGCATTGCAAGTTTTTTACTCTAAACAGCTTTTTTTAAAAAAATAAAGAAAACTATCAGTTGTAATGTATCAGAAAGTTGTCTTTCTGCACATGCTCCATAAACCTCAAACTGGTCAATACTGTTTTAGGTTTATTACAATTATTACTGGCATTTGGTGATTTTAGCTTTTTTTTTTTTTTTTTTTGTTCCATTTTTATGGCTCCTTGAAATTGAAAAGTGCCTTTTTTGAAAATATTTTATGAGCAAAAAAGCAGAAAAATAGAAAATTCCATAAATTTTTTAATGAAGTTTTACAATATTCAAATATACAATATCAGTCTAAGTAACATTGAGAAAGATTTACAATCTACTTGAAAAATAGTTGCAACTTTCTTTTTATTTATTGGAAATTAAATCCATAGAAATTTGTAAAAAATGTAAAATATTGTAGAGATTGGAATTTTAATAATATATTTCAAGTTAATTACATGTTAAAAGCATTTATTTTTTAAACAAAATTAAGTAATACAGTCAATAGAGCAACGTCATGAAATTCCAGTTTGACTGAAAACTGATTTTCGATGCCAAATTTTGTCATTATTGCAAGTCTTTTTTGTTGAAGGACTTAATACAGATAGTTACAGAAAATTCCAATCCATTGTTACGAGTGTTACAAACCCAAGCGTAACAATGCTTGGCTTCTTAAAACGCATCATTCAAGTTCACTCTCCAGAAAAACGCGCCAAAAGAAGTTATCACATCAAAAGTTATTACCTCCCATCAGATATTCATCACCAGTAAGCATTGAAAATTGTCTAGTAGTAATGCTAGGTTTTTCATCAACATGCAACTCTATTCGATTCTTCTCAAGAATTAGCATAATTCTATGCCACAAACCATCACTTAAGTATCCTAAAAGAAATTAAAAACCTAATTGTTAAACAAAAAACAATGTATTGTTGTATTTAAAGATTTTATCCTTCTCAAATATAAAAACACTTACTGTCAGATGCTTGAGTGATAACTTTAGGTGTATTTTGCCCCTGCAATTCAATTTTAATTTTCCCTTTTTCTATATACACCTAAAAAAGTTAAACAACAATTTACTGCAAAAAGAAATTTTAAGTTTTGCACAAGTAACAACAGATTTAGTATACAGAGAGGAAACTTAGTTAATTTTCTGATTAAATATTTGAAAACAAATTTGTATCAAATGCTGTTAGATAATAAATGGATATGATAACAGAAGACAAATGAGGTTTCCTCATATATATATATATATATATATATATATATATATATATATATATATATATATATATATATATATATATATATATAAAGTTCTGGAAATTTTATTACAGTAGTACAAAACTACTAAACTGTAAAAAAAAAAAAAATGCACAAAGACTACCACACAATTAAATAACAGTTAGTAATTTAAAAATCCATTTCTACCAAGAATTAGTGCACAAATTATGCATTAAAATATTTTTACAAAATATACTGCTTAAAAAAATGCAAATTATACCTTTACAAACCCATCCTGAGAAAACTTATTATATAGAAGTAGACCATCTTCATTGAATGTTCTAAAATCAAAACTACAGTTCATTAGAGATTGCTTGTAGCCTGACAGTTTAAGATGAGCTTCAGAAGTCATAAAAGTGACTGGAATCACTTGTTCATACTGAAAGAAAAATGATATCACATGAAAATAGAACATATAATTAAAAAAAATACACAAAGTAGATTTAAATTAAGAATTCAATATTTATAATAAATGCAAACATTTTTCTAACTATATGTATGAACTAATAAAAGCTGTACATTGCAGCTAGCTATACTCAAAATCAATGATATATGTGACAAAAAAATTGAAAAAGAATATGTAATACACAAGATCACATCCATAGTTAATAAAATTTTAGTTAAAATTAAAAAGAATGCACTGAAATACTTGAGAATGAATGTTCTGTGCATTAAACTTTTCATATATTATGAACTCGGCATTATACAGAAAATACTAATACTAACATTTGTTTATAATTCAGTAAACATTTAAGTATTATGTGTCTTTCAAAATATTTATTTTTATATTTTATGATACCAATCACATAACATTACATTTTAGACTCCATTTTTGTAAATAATAAATTGTTTAATTAAATGCGAACATTAATTATTTCATTAACAAGAGAAAATACTTCCGACATTACAAACCCTCAATTATATTACCTTAATTTAAAACAATTAACATCAATACAACATGAATTCAATTTTTTTTTCAATAAAAAAAATATAAAACAGTTTAACTATTAATATAAGAATGCAATTTAATATTAATTTCATTTCATTTTCAAATGTCACACACATTGAAGTTACAAGGGATTGTCTGTCCCTTATGTCATCTGTCTCCCATTGTAGACAGACCACATAAATTTTGAGCCAGTCAAGAGATGAGGACCAATTGAATTTTTGCAAGTTTATCAACTTAAATGTCTTTTTCACAGCTAGTATAGAGCTACTTACTTTAAAAGAATTAAATTTCTAACTGTAGTGAAAGTATAGCGTTTAAAACTTCAGAAGCCCATGTTAATTAATTCAATTAAAATTTAGTTAATGTATAAAATAATTGAACAACAAACAAATGCTTTTAATGGGACAGATGTGTGTGAATCTGGTGCTTCAATAACAAATTTTTAAAATTTGGTGTCGATCTTCTCAAGTTTAACTCTAAAACTACTCCGTTATATATAATAGCAACCAGCGTTTGTTTGTTTTTTTCCTTTTTTCTTTTTTTTAGAGATTGGCAACTGTGTTGAAACTCCTCACTAGGAAAAGCAATTAAAAACTTTCTTACAATATTCCATAATTTGGGACAAATAACAACTGTGGCTTTTTAAAGTAAAAATTGCTTGTATCAGTTTCTAAACTTTACATTAAGATCTTTGTTAAGGCCTATCCCTATCAGTTCCTGTTGCAATTTTTGCAATGTGACACATAATTGACTGTCCACTGTGGTATTACCACAGTCAAAGCATTCTCAAAGTGTCGAAATCTGAATAAGGAGCACTTAAATGCTGAACTTAGATTAAAATGTCCGAACAGATTGTTAGTGACAAATTGAGAAAATTCACAATGTCCAATATTATACTGCTTTAGCTTAATTCTAGAAAGGAACACTGAAATGGTCTGTTTATTCATAAAATTTATGCTATCACCTTATAACTGCAAATTAACTTCATTAAATTTAGTAAATAAGTCTGTTGAATATGTAAATTCTGGGTTTCCACTTGATTAAATTTTCTTTTAAAATTGAAGTCATGATCTGATTTAATGAGAGCAACACTTACACCTCATTAACCCCCAAATTATTTTTTTGTTTACATAGACCTTTTGCAGGTCATCCTAGGTGTCGATATAGACCACATTTGGAATCACTGGTTTAATAGAAATCATAGCTCATGCACAAATTTGTGGCCTACATCATATTGCTGCCATGGAAACAATTTAAATCAGCATACATAAATTTAAAATACAAAATGAAAATTTACAATTGTGTTCTTAATTTTGAAAAGAACACTATGTGTTCTTAATTTTGAAAAGAACACTATGTGTTCTTAATTTTGAAAACAATATTACTTACCTGGCAAGAAAATGTAATATCACCATACTGTCGGTATTGTGGTTTCCTTTCTTTCAGTTCGGATACAAAATTTGAATTGTTGAAGAAAAGATTTTCAATACAACCAGTAAAATTTTTTGTAGCAATTATTCCTACTTGATTAAAATTTTGAATTCCACCAATATGAATCTAAAATAAGATGAGGAAAAAAATTATTTATTTAAAATATATTTTAATAAATAAATCGATATTTTCAAGATTTTAACAGAAATAATTGTTAGTAATTTCACTTTTATATTTCGACAAGAAATTGTGTTCAGTGGAAAATTGTTATTTAACAAATTCAATTCAGCTTAAAATTATTATTCATGTAAAAGAAATACATAATTTTCATCAAAAGTACACAAAGTCATTCAGAATCCAATGAAACATTTTTAAAAAATTACTAATAAAATTTTTTTTAACTTTGATATCCCTTTTTTCCAATTAAACAAATGCTTAAACATTCCCTTGGATTTCCATAAATGCAATCACATAAATATTGAACAAAATTTACACCAAAATTGGGAACTAGGTACATATAAGAAAAGCAAACTTTAATATTCATCACAGTAAATTATATAGAAAGATGCTATGTTACTAATTTTAAAAATATGATATTGCTGAACATCTCATACGGAGGAAAAAGCCCTTATTTTGACAAATCACTTTCAAAGATATTTATACCCTGATTTCTTAACAAAAATTAAATACAATGATTTAACGTGGAAAATAACAAAATTATGGCAATTCCATAACAAATGAATAATGCACAATATAACAGGAAATAATATCTTATTTTCCATTTAATGTTCCCTTTTGATAATAAGCAATTCTATTTGACTAAAAGAATAACCTGCACATTAATTTTTACATTTTTAAAAGTAGTTTCTGACATAAGCATACACATCAGGTCATATTCTAAAAGCAGAAGAAACACTCTATTGTAAAATAAAATTAAAAAAATGGTACTATTCAGTTAGCCAGTTCAGTTTTTAGTAGTAATTCAAATACAATATTAGAAACAAGTAATTAATAAGTAGATTTTATTGAAACATATTGTGTGTCATATCCCAAAGTATCTGATTGATGAGTTTGTACCCAACTAACCAAATATAATTTACTGTTAGAAAGAGAATTACTTTTAAAAAAACTTTCCACTTACTTCTCGCTTAATATCTAATTTTGAGAAATCTCCTCTAATTTTAGCTGGTACAATAACTCTATCAACAGAAAAAGTAACATCTCTATTTTTACGCACGATGTACACATCATGCCACATATTGTCATCTAACAGACTACCAACAGATATGCTAGTAATTATACCTTCCCCACCTGTAAAAAAAATAATACATTTTACATAAAAAGAATACTTATAAGAGTGTTTTTAAAAACACTTGTTTAGGGTATTTACAAGAAATTAAAACATGTTTTAATATTTTTAAGCAAAGAAAAATATGCCTCTTTTAAATATTAAAAAAAAATTAGCCAACTGTACACAAATATTTGAAAACAAAATACTAATACCAACAATGTTTTAAAATTGATTATACAAATAAAAAAATAAAGACATAAATACTTCGTTTAAATGCTAATAAATATTGTATAACAAAAATAAAATAGTAAATAATGACAATGTAATGATAAATGTAATAATCTAAAATTCACAGCATTGAACAATATCCCAAACCAATTCTCAAAAAAATATTTTTTCAAATGAAAAATAGAAAAGTACCTTTAAATAAGACAGGGACACTCAAAATAACATACCCAAATCAACATTAAGAAGAAGTTTATTATGTATTAACTGTAGAGCAAAAAAATCTCCTTGACTGCCTTTGCTGTACAAAATAATTCCATCAGCATCATTTGTTCGAAATCTAAAACGTATATTTTCGTATTCACTTGATATACCATAAAACAATTCCTTGGTGAAATAACTCTGTCCATCAAAATTCACATTTTCACTAACTGAAAAAAAGCAAGAAATAAATCTTAACATATGATTTACTCAAACATTCATAAAAACAAGAAAGTTTCTTCAAAGCTCAACAAAAATTTATTAGATTTTGTAAAAAAAAAAAGTTTACACTAATTTTTTTTAATAAATTATGAAATTATTTCATACCATAATCACAGCCATAAAGTTCAACTCTCATAGATATTCTATCTCTCCATCTAGTTGGATTGATTCTAACCCATTGGGCAATAATGGGCGAGTCAAATTTGTTAAATTTAATAGAGTCCCCATCTATATTTCCAGTGAAAAGCTGAAAAAGTAACATACAATTAGAAATCAATTTCAGTACATGACTTTTACATATAATAAATACTTTATTTTTGCTTAAAATAAATAATACTTTGATGTTTGAGAACAAAACATATATTATTATTCACAACAAAATTTTGAACACAATCTTATCAAAAATGAAATAGTAAATTTTATTCTTATATCTTAAAAAATAATTTTAAAACATTCACTTCAAATCTAAGAGCTTATAATAGCATGGTTTATTATATTAAAAATACATATTTCTTGACATTATGTATAAATATATCTATAATGTTCTGCTTTGAATTTCGTTTTCTAACAAAAACTATTTTAATAAATTTTTCAAGTTCCTTTAAAAAATTACAATTAAGAAAAATTGAAGAAAAAAAAGTATGCATAATTATATTAAATGAAAGTCAAAGCAGATGCATATTAACCCTCTTGTTGCACATCCCGCAATTTCCACGGGCAACATAGATGTAGCATAATTTGCACAACCCGCAGGCTTGTATTTTTTCCGAGTGTTTAGCTGTGCAACCCGTGCTGTTCCTGTATATGTTTTCATTCATGCTTTTAAGTTCATATTTTTATGATCTAATTCTATATTTTAAAATAACTCTTTCACAAAATTTGTTTGTATATTTTAACACTAAAATGTAGATTTAATATGTAGATTTGAAATACATAATAAACAAGATTTTATTTTTGAACCTACCCTGATAAAATAACTACACAGAGAGAGGATTAAAGAATATGAATTCATTTCAATCATAGACAGAATATAAAGTATGAAAATGGTATATTATATAGTTATATTAACATATAATTTAATCCTAATTGTTAAAAAAAACATCAATGTATATTAGGATTATATTTAAAAATATGCATCAACTTAAATTTTAAAAAAAGAAAAGTCGCCATATCATAGTTGAAATATTTTTTTTAAAAAGTCTGTTATGTATGTAAAATCTTGTAAATTTTTTATGTTATAAATCATTAATTAATATTTTTTTCATTCAATATTATTAAGTTAACATTAAAGTAACAAGAAAAATTTCATGAAGACTGTAGGTAAATCAACATTATAAAAAAATAGTTAGTTAATAAAATATAAATTATTGACTAATGATATTAAGACAATCCATAAATAAATTTAAAAAATACAAAAAAAATATCAAATATAAAAACAATTCATACATAAATCACTAAGTGCAATAAAAATAGTCAGAAAGCAGTGAAAGAAAGAATAAAAGTTCAGAAAAACTTCATCTAAAACTGCAAAGTGAAAAACAAAAATGAATAAACAAAATAAAATACAGAACAAAATGCAAAATTTCTTTCGAACAAGCAAAACTAAAAAAAAGTTATGTCAATTTTAGGCAACCAAATTTTTTTTTATAACTCCATTACTTTAATTCTACTTTTTAAGAAAAGAATCAAAGCAATGCAAAATTTTTATTACAAAAAAGAAAAATATTGCTCATGACTAGACTCATCAATTAGATTAATGTTGCATTAATCGAACCTGCGTTTCACCATCAGTTGAAGTATAAGTTCTCCAAGCATCTCCATCATAACTATACTGAATACAATATTCAGAAACAAATTCCATAGTATGGGAATGTCCTTGCGTAGCAATAAGATGAATAATTTTTCTACGGCGTAATTTTAAAGTTAAGTATTGAAAATAATCATTATAACCTGCAGTCCAAGAGTACAGACCTAGGAAAATAAATTAAATCATACTAAACATT
This sequence comes from Trichonephila clavipes, assembly GCA_019973935.1. Taxonomy (NCBI): domain Eukaryota; kingdom Metazoa; phylum Arthropoda; class Arachnida; order Araneae; family Nephilidae; genus Trichonephila; species Trichonephila clavipes. Next base: position 192,785 of record BMAU01004138.1, on the reverse strand, counting down.
TATGGCAAGAAAATATCTTTATATCCATCCAAAAATCATTGTATTTCTAAATATTTAAACAAAAACTTAAAGTAAAAGCTTAAAAAAAGTAACATTAATGCATATCATGTTAAGTACAATGTATCAAAATGTTAATTAGAAGTGATACAGCATTATTAAATCATTATTGCTTTATTGAATAAAATTGAGCACAGAAATCATTATATAGATCACAGTAAATTCCAAAAATGAATTTTAACAAAAAAGAAAAAGGATAATAGAAAAGAAGCATAGTTTCCAAACACCAATACCACAGCAGAAAAATCAGTTTTAGCCAAAACAGACATGTTTATATAAAGCAATAGAAGTTTAAAGATATTAAGAAGCCCCATTTTCAGAAAAAGTTCCCAGCCTCAAATTTCACAGAAAGAATAAATGATGTGTGATAGGTAAGTGAAGAAGAAACCAAAATTCCACACTATATATCCTACCCTTGGATGCCCTTCTCGGTCTTTATATTCAGAATAATCCATGGCTTTATTTCCATACTCAATACGATATTCTTGGACAAACTCGGATGTAAAAGGACGACCTTGAGTAGCTATAGCTGTAATGTTACGTTTCTGACGCAAATCAACAATCAAATATTGACTGAAATCTGATGACTTAGCTGTCCATGCTCCATTTCCTATAATGTTTCACCATGAAATAAATGACTGATAATTTATAACTGTAGGCTAAAATAGGCTAATTTTAATTTTTTATTACAAGTTCTAAGAAAGTATTATTGCAGAGGCTTTGCTATAATTAACAATATCAAAACAGATGATATCTAATATCAACCACTTAATAAATCTCACGAATTATTTAAACTAATTTCCTTTACCCCCTCCTTTTTTCCTCTTATAAGGTATACAACTCTTTTAAATAAACCTTTAAGTCTAATGAGATGTGAGAACACAAATATTCATCATCAAAAATAAATCTTAAGAACAAAATTTAAATTAATACTTCTTAATAACAAAATAATTAAAATTTGATGTCTTTAAAATTTAACATGATTGTGAAAAGTTTCAAGAAATAATCAATTTGATAACAATTATATAAAAAAAAGAATTTCACATCTGCAAGAAATTTATACAGAATAGTAACTTTCAAACATTGTCGATATTCTATTCTAAATTAAAATAAGTGTTATAAATAAGGTTAACAGGATGACCAACTTTGGTGAGTACTTTAATATTCATGCAGCACAATATGGGAATACAGTTTACTAATGTATAGATTACTGAAAAATTAGCAGTAGGCAAGTTTCCAGATAATTAATAGTACAGCACAAGAAATTATACAACTTCACTTGATCTTTCACAATGTTATGTGGAATATGGAAAAAAAAAATTTGCCCTGAATTATTACAAGAGGAAACAAGTGTCTCATTATTGTCCTGCACATAAAAATAAATTAATGACTTTGAAACACGCTATTTCTTCTACTGCCAAAAAATTCAAAATGTTGACAAGCATCAAAAAGGTGATGGGAGCTAGTTTTTAGGACATACCTGGAGTGCTTTTAGTAGAATTTGCTTCATACAATGCAACAATTAATGCAGCTTCCTACCAGTTTGTCCTTAAAAATTATTCACTTCAACATTTTTAAAAAATACAGTTTGCTTTTCTTGAGCTGCTATTGCACAACAACACCACATCGACTACAATTCATGACAACCTCTCAGATTCCAGGCACGGGGAAATTCTGCCACATATCCTTCTTTAAGTCCTAATTTAGTCCCTTCTGACTTCACTTTTACTCTGAATACCCTTCAAGGATATTTTTCTGCAGATGATGGCATTAAACAATATGCTGGAAGAATTGGCTTCATCAAGACACATTGTTTTATTACTAAAGCTTTGATTCCTTGATCTATCAATATAACAAATGCATCAAAAAATCAGCAAATTATGCAGAAAAATAAAGTAAATATGCACCTACATATAAGCTAGACTTGCTTCATTGTATACTAAAAAATTTTTAAGAAAATAGAGAATCTCATTTTTTATTATTCCTTTACATATCATAGATTTGCATACATTATATCAATAGATGTATAATAGGTATTAGTAGATATAACATATGAACTGAAGACTATTTAGTTTCACCAATGAGAAAATCAAATCAAACAATTAATTTTAAAGTACAACATACTTATTTTCATGCACACATTCTAAAAATTATGATACTTACATATTATCACAACCTATTGGCGACATTATGTGAAACAAAGTGCATGATTGCCAATTCAGCACAAGCGAAATTGGGGTTGCCAACTTGGCGAATTATCTTGAATGTTGGCGATTGTTATGGTAATACATAAATACCAAAATTATATACTCCAGATAAGATACTCTTTAACTGCAATTATTTTACAAATAAGGAGAATAAAATACTTACCATCTAATCTAGCTTTTTCTGGACCTCTATCATTGGACATATATGATGAGGCAAATATTTTGGCATTATCAAGAAGAGGATTATTACATTCATCTGAAACATATTTTTAGCATACATGACAATTATATATGCATGGATAAAAGCAATCAAACTGTAATGAAATAATTTTAAGGTATTGAAACTATAACTCACATCAGGAAATTTTGAACAAATAAAAAAAGAATATCAAACGAATTAAAATAAGCACAAATTAAGAGTAAATTTAAATTAGCCTTTTATTAGCAATTTCTATGTTTAACTATATCACACTAAGAAAAGTCTGCATTTCATTAACAGCTTTGTTGATTATTTTTTTTAAAAAAACACTTATTTCACTATCTTTACCTATTTTCAGGTACTGAATTGTTCATTTAATAAAAATATTTTATAAAAAAAAAGAGAAATTTCACAAAAAAGGAAAAAAAACCATGACTGATTTTAAACATTTATAAATGGTGGGTATTGTTCAATTACACAAAACTTTCAAAATATCATTGAAACGCTCTTTTTTTCAGTTTGAAAGTACACTGTTGAATAAATTCAACAAAACAGCTTGAAAAGTGCATTTTCCTCACAGTCTCTCCTATCTTTGCCACTAAAAAATCTAAAGTATTTTGGTATATTATGTGTGAGTGCTTTCTCAAGCAAAAGACTTTCATTTGCTGTTCACTTTTAAGAAGTCACATACAAAAGAATAAGGTTTTGAGCCCCAACCTATCCTACAGACCAAAAGATTTAATTTTTAGCATGACAATAATGCCTTGATGATTTTGCCTGAGTGTTTTTGAAAATGTAAACTACACCCATAAAAGTAATCTGCATGCTACTGCGTTTAAGAGATCACAGTTGGCTCATAATTATTCTTACCACTACTTATGCCATAACCTCCCAGCTATGGAAGAATATTTTATCTTTGATAGGTTAAAGAATTTCAATCATCCATCTCATATGCCTTTACTTGAATAGGCATACGGGAAGCTCTTTTAATACACAGCAAAACCTTCCAAAAACTCCACCAACAAAACATTATGAATAATTCAATAAATCTTCAGAGCTACTCGCCCCCCAACACACAATACTTTTACACACTTTGCAGAAATTTTTATTCTACAGCTGCTGTGGACAGTTATTAATTATTATGATTAATTTTCTTTAAAGAATTTTACTAACGTATTTCTATAAAACAGCAAGCATTATGTTTGATCATAGGTTTAAAGAGAGCTGTGTCGTCATGGTTGGATCAAGCATGATTGGTCCAAGTTGGTCTCGTCAAGCAGAGACCACATCCTTGGCGCAAATTATTTTGGTTGACGATAATTACGCCATCATGCGCCCAGTTATTAATTATTATGATTAAGTTATTAATTTTCTTTAGAGAATTTTACTAACATCTATACACATAAATAAAAATGAAGTGGCCGTTTGTAATTTGAAATTAACAGCTTTTTACTAAATGCATTTAAAAGTATATATGGTACTTCTATGAAAAAATCAATTTTTTAAATTTTTATCTGTCTCTCTGTCTGGACCAATTTTGACGTAACTTTCATTGGTAGATGGCTAATGTTATAAGGAGTAATTTGGGCTACTTTTATTTTAGAAAAAAAAACTAGTTCAGCGAAAATAAAATTAAAACCAATGAAATAGTGAACAATAGCCAATTCAAATAGAGATTATTTTACTCCGCAAGCCTTCTGTTTCAACAGTTTCTAGCAGTTATATCGAACTTTTTTGTTTGATTAGGTTGATGCCACTCGTGACATTTCCTGTTCGTGTCCTGTCGGTACTTTGATACACTAGATATGGTAAACCTAACTATTTCTGGAATATTCATATTTTGCCATTTTGTCGACGGGCATTTCAAATTTTGTTGTTGGGCACCAGGCTGGAAGTATGGCTGTATGGGTGAGTGAGTGTACCTTAGAATTTTTTACTTTGTTGAATACAAAAGATAAGAAAGAATTGATTGAATGGTGTATGAAAGGATTGATTGCTTCGAATTATCAATGTCCTAAATGTAATGAGTGAATGGGATTATACGAATGAAAGAGTGATGGTTTGAACGGATTTGAATGGAGATATCGAAAAAAGGTGTGAATGGCTGTGTTTGCAGAAGTATAAGTGTTCCGCTATATTCACTTGCCACCATTTGTCGGTTTTGCATGGCGCCAACTCGTTCTGGCTTGGCGCTTTTTTTGGTTTGTCGCCAAGGGTGTAGACTCTCCGAGGATTTTATCAGAAGATCATTCAAGGACTTCTCTAAACCCAATTTTCTGCACTCTTGGCAACACATTTTCACAAGAAATCAAATCTTCTATTCACAATCTGTAAGTTCCACAGTTCAAGTATTTAATCCTTATACTAAACTATACTTACAGGACAGAATTTCTACATGGTACCTTTACATTCCAACAATATACAGCTAGTCAGCAACAAGCAGACTGTATGGCATTCTCTGCACATAAATTTTGAGGATAAAGTCAAGATCTGACCTAACAATAGTTGGAACTTTAGCCACCTCAAACAGGTTCCAGGCCAGATACCTGGTGGCTACTTATGTGATTTTCATTTACAGCCAGTTCCCTCAGAAACTGTTGAAGTTAATGTTTCAATGGTACTTGTATATTATTGCAGCCATATTGGTGACATTATATGAAACAAAGCACATGGTTGCCAATTCAGCGTGTATGACACTTGTATAATCGGAGTTCCCAAGTTGGTGAGTAGTCTTGAATGTTGGCAATGTTGCAATAGTACAAAAGTACTGTTTCAACTATAACCCTTAACAAAAATATATTGCATCATATAATTTTTGCTGAGGCAAAACCAAATCCATCGCAAATAAACTTATCTTTTGGGACTTAAAACCGCTGAGTTTGACAATGAACATTGACAATTAATAAACTAAAGATTTTTTTAGGCATTTCATACATTATAATGAATATTCCAGTCCTCTTTTCTAGATATCACATCCTGAACAAAATCATGCCTTTAAAATTTCATATGTTCTCTCTTTAACACTCTTCAGCTACATTTTATATAATGTATTTACTTAAAACTAATATGAATGTAATATGTATATAGTAAGCTTCAAATATTTCAATCATAATGTCAAGCATTTGAAATAAATTATATTTATGCAAAGCTTCAATTAATTTAACAGCTTCAAATTAATCCTACGTATGAATAGCTGCACAAATATCTTTCAAAACTTTTAGCTACTTAATTCACAAGGACTGAACCATTATTTTAATAAAATCAATTGATACTAAATTTCTGTTAATAGAATCTATCTGTACACAAAATTTACCACATATTCTGTTCTCTTCATATATTACCTACTTAAATGATGAAATTTCATAGTTCGTTTAATTTAGTAACACCAAACAAAATTTCCAAAAGGTGGAATATCACAAAGCAAAAATATAATTGAATTAGTAATTCAAATTCAATTGAAATGTATTCCCTATGAGGTAGTTTCCACATTTATAATACTTTAAGTAACTTCACAATAAGTAATGATTCACCATCTGTAATTTCCGGTTATTCTTATTGTTGATCAAAAATTGCAATAAAAAAAAGGTTTTAAATTATTCTTTCTAAATTGAACCCCTCTGTAATGCTAATTATTTTCTTGGGTGTAATCTGACCGAATAAATGCAGCGTTACAAAAAGATGACATTACATTGTAAATACAAAGTTAATAGTTTATATGAAACTTTTAATTCCCACATTTCTAAAGAAAATTCTACATAAAATAATCCTAACATAATAAAGCATAGTTTTAGCTTATACAAACATCAACCGTAAAATCGTTACTGGACACATTAATTTAAAAATTAAAAGAGTAACATACCATCGGCTTTTAAATACGTAAAACCGGTAAAAAAGATGAAAATCAATCGTAAATGATTAATTTTTATCATGACTGAATACTCTCAGATGAGTCTAATGAATTTAAAACACATTGCTTTCAAACGTAAACATTCAAAACAAAAAATTTTTAACACAGTGTTTGCCAAATCAAAGCATGTTGTATTTTCTGTATGAACACACCCAAAACAGGATGACGAACGAAATTCCGCCTTGGTTTATCGTGGCAATAAAAGCTTAATTCAAAGTTTCGCACTCTTATAGCTGAATAAGACGCTCAATACAAAAGAAATTTTCGATATAAAAGTTTCAAACAAACTAAAAACATTTATAAAACATTTAATTTAACAAAAAATAAGGAATATATAATACTTTAACAGCAGACATTTCTTTACTTAACCGTAACTGTGGTTTTCTGTATAAAAAGAAGCACATTGGTAAACAAAGTGTGAAAAAATTGATTCCAGTTCCTTGTTCAAAAGCAGCATCAAGCAGCATCAACAAAGTGTGAAGCATGTATCTGTGATGTTGAATTTGTATTCGTAATTTGTAATGCGTTCGTAAAAATTCTTTTTCTATGCCATTTGAAGTTTATAAAGAAGTTTTATTCTTTCCTAGTGGTAAGTAAAACTGTTTTAACCATCTAAAGCACTTGTTACCCCAAACATATCTCATTTTCTCTCTATAATTATTACCAGAAGTTCTGTAAAGTCGTAAATCGTTTTTTATTTGTCAAAGAGGAATTCTTCTATGGAGATATTTTAAGTGCTGTGATTTCCATTTGTATAAGTGTTAAGACAACAGTACATGATATGACTAATGTACCATTAAAACCGGTTTTGAAGAAAATGAAAGTCATAACTTCCGGGTTCTAAGCAATCTAGATATATATTATAAATGCGAAAATTTGTGAGGATGTTTGGCCGTCTTTCACGCAAAAAACACTGAATGGATTTTAATGAAACTTTACAGTAATATAGCTTATACATCAGAATAACACATAGGCTATAATTTATAAAGATATTGTGTGAAGTGTCCAAAATATAACGATATTTGTCAAGTAAGTAGGAAAAAATTCAGCCATCTGCGAGCAATTCTAGCTTGCGCTGCAAAAAAGCCCATGTCAGCATATATCTATATTTTGTTTGTGAAAGAACCCTTTTTATTTTGGCTACGCAAGGCGCTCGCTTCTAATTATTCTCTGTGAACAACATAATCCCTAATTCTTTTTTATTTCGGACTCAAACTAAGTTTTGAAGTTTGATCTCTCTTTATTTGAATGTTTTTTTAATGATTTTACTATGCACATTTGGTGGTAAGAAATTGGTCTTTTTTCAAAATAAGTACTTTTATTGCTACTGGTACTTACAGTAGATAAACTTTGTCTTTCACACTACATCATTTGGACAAATTTTCAAAATTCGTTTGTGGTTAGTAGTTAATTATAACGCTATAATGGTAAAATCCTAGCAGGACCCACTGGTGTTTTTGGTGCCAAAAATTTTTCGCCAATTAGCACCAAATTGAGAAACACAAGTGTTTCAAAATGGCGTTAAAGACGAAAAACTCTTGGAAACCGTATGTGTAAGAGAGGGGGGCGAAATGGGCAAAAAGCAACGGTTGGTTTCTGAAAGCGGGGGAGGGTACAAAAAGTTCAAAAATCATGAAATGAAGGCAGATATTGCATTTTTAAGTATAAAAATAATTATAACTACTGTACTGTATTTTTTGGAGTGAGTATGGTTTGCACTGTTCAGCTAAACGAGGGCTTTTGGCGATGGACCATATAATTTTGAACCATGGTCAAGTGACGTGGACGACACCTGAGCTGGCACCCCCTTCTCCTAACTATCACACCACACCAACTTAGAAGGAATTCTCTACCAATACTTAGCAGAGGAATATTCTTTAAAATCCACTCTTCCAAGATATATGGCAGCTCGAGTTCTATTATGAGTATTTTAGCGGGGAAGGCAAATAGTTTTGTAGCAGATATTGCGTTTTCAGCGGATTGCAAAGTTTATTATTTTTGTCCCAAAAAATAGTTTATGTCAAAATTTAAGTGTCTTATGTTTTTGTATGATAATGAAGACCTTAGAAAATGATTTGACTATTTATTTGAAGTAAAATGTGTATATAATTAATTTTACAGTGGAATATCTTTAATTAATTTATTAGCTCTAACGGATTAAATTTCCTAAAGTGGAGTATTTTGTTTATGTATATCCCTTAATTTTCAATGTAGTGAACCAAAAATATATTGTATGAAAAAAACTGCAATAAATCATAATGCGGTGGATAAAGTAATGTGCATCGCACCCCCCCTACACGACAGGTCTTACAAAGCTCTAATAAAGCTCGAGCTATGAAAGTAGCTAGACATTTGCCAACTTGACTCTATTGTTAACATTTCGCTATGTTTTTCATTGAATCGCCATTATAATTTAAGAAACGGCGTTGCTTGCAAATATTACAATTTTAACATAAAATAAATACAACAGAAAGTAATATTAATGTATTACACTTTTAGATATAAATTATTTACACTATTCTAACCATTCATTACGCAAAACTTTAAACAATGTGTTACTTTTGCTGAGCAGAGATCAGCTTAGGGAGGTATTTTCGAATTCGACCCTCAAGAGTGTTACGGGGAGTTATAAATAAAAAAAATCCTTTTTATCAGCTGTTAAAATTTAACAAAGGTTTTTTTTTCTTTCTTTTTTTGTTTAGTTGAGATATGCAAAAGGCTTTTTGTTTAATTTGAAATTCAGGTAAAATTAACTCATTAAAAACTTCTTTATCCTTCAATCTGTGTTGTTTAATTTTTCAGTTCACTCGTGCGAAGAATGAGTATACCAGCTAGTATGTTATATTTAATAACAGTAAACAACTACATTGTACTTAAGTAAGATTAAAGTGTAGTGGGGGGGGCTTGGCAATGTCAATTTCTTTCGGTGACCAAAATCGGTCACAAAGTTACTTCATTTAGGGATAGGTGTCCGGAAGCCAGAATGGATTCGCTCTCACCATATCTCGATAGCAATCGCCAAATTAAAGGGCCCCCCCTTATACTACACTTGAACCCAATTTTAAATAACTTTGTTTTTACTACTGAGTTACCTTTTATTTCTTACAGTTGATTTTTACTGTATTGTTTCAATTTTCTTTATCAATCTTGCAGTGCAAACACAACATCTCATGAATGTCAGAATTATTTCGTGCTTTAAATATATTTTGGTATTCAGATCAAATACTTAAGTTTTGACAAGCAACAGTAGTACAATAAAACTAATGTACCAAATGCATTAGTATAATTAAAACTAATTGTGTGAATAACTTCCTACTAGAAATGTACCTTGCATCTCTGAAACACTAAATAACTAGCATCGTCAGTTATTTTTATAATAATTTATAAAAAAAATTCTATTTCTTGATTTTTGTTATATTAGTTGATTTAGTATGTTTAGTGTATTTAGTTCTATATATTTTCTCTGTTTATTGTAAAAACTGTCTATGACTGCCTTTGTGTAGCAGATATAAAAAAATTTGTGAAGAATGAGTTTAATTTGCTTTTATCAACATCTATTCATCTAATGTAGGAAAAGTAGGATGAAGTTTCAATTCATTTACCTTTAACCCTTTCAGGATCTTGCAATTTTTTCTGTTAAGTGTAGCCATTTAAAAATTCATGCAAAATCATTATTGTTATAAAATATGTTGAAATTTGTGCGTGTGTGGTATATAAACATTTCGAATTCCATGTGTTCCAAATTCAGATTACATGAGTGTACTCGTAGGCCTCAGAGCACTGAAAATAAATCAATTGTAGGTCCTGAAAGGAAAAACCTGATCACATTTATGTCCTGAATGGGTTCTTTCATTTTTGATATTTATTCAAGTAAGCTTTTGTCTTGCATGAAAAATGTATGAATAATTACTATGTTCAAAAATGTTTTGGATTTTTTCTTAGAAATTTAGAGATCTTTGATTTATTTTGATGAATATTTTTATTTCAATTATTTTCAATGTTATTTTATTGAGAAAAAAAAATAAATAAAACTGAATATTTTGTGGTTCTTACAATTGCATTCATACAACTATTATTTTTCTGGCTAATGTAAGTTCGAAAATTGTTATCTTTTAGGAAATAGCTTATGTTAAAGCAACATATTTCTGATGTGTACTGTCTGTTCTGAAAGTGTCACATTCTTTGTTTATATAAATTTTATTATTGCAATAAAACTGATATGTAATCATTTTTTTTATCTAAATTGAATCATTAAAAGATTTAAAACAATCTCTAGGTATTCTTATACTGATATATTTTATGTTGATACATGAATATGTGGCTTAAAGAGCAACATTATTTACAATCAGTAGATTAGATAAAAAGAAAATTATATACTTTGTAGACTTTTCTTATTATTTGGGTTTTAAAGTTTCTATTCCAGTAAAATTTTAATGTATCCTTGCAAAGCAAAATATCCATGGTGTTAAGCATTGCTCTCTTGATTTAGTACTTTTTCATGATTCTTTCAATGTTTCATTTCTACATTCCTTTTAAAACTTTAAAATTAATGTATCATTGTTATTAATGTTTGTTTTATATTAAAAATTAATTTGTAATTTATGTGTTGTTTTTAATTAGTAATTTATTTATAAATGTATGACAAATTTATATCTTTTGCATTAGATATGAATTGAATTACGCTGATTGAAATGCTAAACATCACTGTATGTGTGAATTATTTAAACCTCAAGCTATGGAATGGTTCCCTGAGCATATTTTTTCTGGAGGTATATTTGTTTTTTCATTTTTAAAGTGAGTTGTTTATATTAATTTATTTTTATACATAACGAGCTTCACGTTTTATCATTTCCTATAAGAAAAGAGGAAATGAAAAAATTTCAATGTATAGAATAGATAAATATTTAAATATTGGTGTTAATATACTTTGTTCAGAAAAACTGATTAATTGATGTACTTTCGTATAAATAAAATTATGAATCATAAATCATTATCAAAAATATTCAATCATTTATTTACTGTATGTTATATAGTTTCTGAACATCAGTGTATTATTTCATTAAACATTACAATCAGTAATTTGAAAAAAGTATTAAAAATATCTTTTGAAGTATTATTATCTTTTGCCTTTTTTTAAAAATTTATGAGTGATATGTGAGGTAAAATGATGATTCACACATAACAAGAAATCTTAAATATAATTTCCTCATTTAAAAATTATGTTTTGACTGTGGGATCTCTCTCAAAAAAATTTAAGCAAATTTGCAAGGAAGAAAATTGAATTGTTATTTATAAATTTAATTGGATGTCTATGAAAGGTAAACCTCTTGTAGATAAATATTATATATAAACTGTTGCAATGCACAATATATTTTCAAAACTGGATTATAGATGCTGCCTCATTATGGACAGATTTGTAACAAAAAGCATGTACTTGCAACAGACTGCTTTTACCTTCAGAGAGGGCTTAGATTCCAATGAGGGAGATCTCCACCTTGCTGTCCAATCCTGAATTATATTTAAGCTAATTGGCTTTAATTTGTTCCTTTAAATGTTTTTTTTCTTAATTTCTCTTGTAACTTCCAAGTATCCATACTTTGTAACTGTGACATTTTTTATGTTTTTAAATGTATTATTTTACCCTGAGATTTTGTTCATTACTTTTAGTCTTAACCCGGTAATAACATAATAAATATTTACACTATCTTAATACTGGCATTGTTTTGTAGAGGAATCACTTGTTTTATTGATCTTAAATCAACCACTTCAAAAAGAATGTGAAGTGTTTCTGAAGAAGATTTGGAAATCAGGTAAATTATGGTTTATTTTATTTCTCCTCTTCTATTAGAAATTTAGTTATTAATCTTTTTTCAAAAAATAAAAACATTAATGCCTTATTTATTTTATTTTTCCAGAAAATATTGTTGTATGCTATTTTAAAATGAATGTATGCACTATTAAGCTTAAAAATAAAATTTTTAACTATCTTCACAGTTAATTGAACTAATGAATAAAATTCTCATTTATGAATTTACTTCTTTTAGCTTTGTTTCGTGTTGCTGTAGATGGTGGTGCAAATGTATTAAAAGAGCTTTCTGGGGAAGAAATTACTTTTATACCTGAGTTAGTTTGTGGAGATTTTGACTCTGCTACTCCAGAAGTTTTAAATTTTTACCGATCTCAGGTTAAAAAAGAACTTTTTGATTTTAAATCCATTTATTTATTTGTTAGTTGTTTGTTGCATCAGTTTATCTTTTTTATTTAACTTTTAAAAACTAAAGAAATTATGTTAAAATCTTAATTACGATAGTACCTCTTAAGTTAACCTAAACTGTTACTTATATACATATATACAGTCGGATCTCTATATAATGAAGTCGCTAAATCCCGGAAAAAAGTTCATTATATGGAAAATTTGTTATATAAAGGTTCATCTTTTAATATACTTTAAAAACCACATAAAACAAATTTTGAATTCATGACGAATGTATTAAAAATAGTAATTATTCATGCTTTTTTTAAATTAGTTTATGCTTATTTTGTATATCTTATCCATCAAAAAAAAAAAAAAAAAAAAAAGGAAGGAAAACAAGAAGAAGAAAAATGTCGAAGAATACACAGTATTTTAAATATTAAGAAAATAATTTTATATTAAAATTAAGGAATTTTAAGAACTTTTTCCAATTTAAAACATACAAGAAAAATATGAAATGTACATTATTTTATAACTAGAACATGGTGACACGGGACAACTCCACTGAGAGTGAAAGAGGATATCGAAGATGTTTCTAGTGTACTGCCAATGGGGTTAAGGGTAGCACTTAGATGAAACATTCAGAACTCTATTGCTCTTGGTGAGTTAGGATCTAATAAAACCAGTTCAAGATTTATGATCACCATAAAATGTGTTAAAGAGAGAATAACTTGAAATGTTCAGAAATACTTTAAAAATAGGGAGAAAAAAATTGAATCACGATAGAAAAAGTTCGTTATGTAGAAAATGCACTTCGCTATAAAGAGATTATTTTACGAAGAAAATCGTGAAATGTTCAAGGTTCCAACAAAAGTTCGCTATATAGAAAAATTCTCAATATAGAGGTTTGTTATATAGAGGCTCAACTGTATATATGTATATATCCAATAAAAAGCAGTCTTTATACATTAGGAGATTTATAAATTGTATATTGCCCTCTTTGACTCTAGGACGCCATAGTAATTTACTCGTAAATTAATTTTTTGAGTTCACTCTATGACAAAAAAATAGAAAATGTTGACATAGCTAATTAGTTTCATGGTTTTAATATTATGTTGAATACTTTTTTCAGTATAATATACTATCTCAGTAATTTTCTAATTGAACAAAATAAAAACTGTGTAACTTATGACAATCCAAGTTTATATTAAAAAATTTCAAACTAGATTAGAATGTTATACACCTGATATGTCACCCAGCCGGTATAGTGGTTAGCAACACTGACTGCTCTACCGTTGGGCCTGGATTCAAATACCAAAGAAGACATGGATGTTGTAAATGTATAGTGCCTTCGCGGCAGGGGGGGTACTTTAAATAGCCTTCGAGCTGCAAGTCCTCTCATGAGGTTGGTGAAAGGGGAAGGGAGATGGGAGGCCCCTGACCACCCCCAAGGTATTCTCTCTCAAAATTGGGGTAAAACCGAGCTTAATCCTTCCGGCTCCCATATGGTGCTCAAAGCTACGGTTAACGACAGGCATCACTTAGCCCTTTGCTATGATGAATTTCATGGGCCTTGATCTGTCCTTTGCCAATCAGAGGACATTAGTAACAACAACACCTGTAACACATTAAGTCATTTGCTGCAAGGTATTATCTATGTGTGTTCAGTGGTAAAACTAGAATTTAGAGGGCTTTTTTCCTTGACTTTTGTAAAAGAATAAAAAATAGGAGTATAAAAGAATATGACAAAAAAAATTAATTTTGAATGTTTTAAAAGCTACACAATAAAGCAAATTGCAAACATCCATTAAAAGTAGTTGGTACTATAAGCCTATTTATTGACTAATTTATTTTAGTCCTTAGTGGTCAATGTACAAAGATGCTACTTTATTTTAAATCAACAATTAGTATTCTTATATCTTCTTTTTCTCTCTCACTCTTTTATGGTAATAATTTGCTACAGATATCTTATATTGGGGGTTAATATTTTACTGCACCATAATGTGTGCATTTTCTAAAAGATATTAAAATTATTGAAATTGAATTACTAATGCTATTATATTTTAAAATTTCATTTTGTAAAAGAAAATAGCATGCACAACTGTTAAAATGATTATTGTTAGAAGTTGAGCTCCCCCCCCCACCCTTCCAATATAAGCAAACCATATTAATAGATTGTATTTGTGTAAATAGGAATATAAAAATTCTTTGAGCACCAAAGGTATAGAGTTGATTTTCTTGAAATTTAGCATTTTTATGTAGCATAATTAAGCATCTTTTATGGAGAGATTTTTCTTATTTGTTGTTTATGTTTAGAAATAAAAAAATTTAAGCATCTGAAATTTTTGTGCAGGGAGTAGCAGTTATTGAAACTCCAGATCAAGATGAAACTGATTTTACCAAAGCTTTAAGATTAACAGAAAAATATTTGAAGGATTTAAAATTGAAGGTAATTTTCTGTATTGTTATGATAAAGGAAACCTTTCTAATTTCCTTTTTATTACTTTTATATAGATTTTGTTAATTCTACTGGTAAATATAATGAACACCTTAATAATATTTCATTCTGATTTTGAATCCAAAGTATCAATTATAAAATGTTTAATGAGGTAAATTAAATGCTTTTTTAATGATATATGTATTTTCTAAATATTTCTATATTATATTTGAAAGTTTAAGTACTTAATATTTTTTATGCAAGAGTTTTTAAAATTACATTGTTTTATGTTTCATTAAGATTATTCAATTTGTGCTTTTATTAAAATAATGTCATTTCATTTGGTTTTGTTATTTTTTAGATTAAAATTAATAAATGAGTGAAAATTGGCATTTATTTTACAGGCATCATCAGTTATAGCTGTTGCAAGAAATGGAGATCGATTGGATCATATTTTGGGAAATTTGAACACCCTTTATTCAGCTATTGATGTCATTTCTGTGCCTGTTCTGATATTAGGGCACAATTCTCTTACATGGCTTCTATCTATTGTTCGTAAATTTATCATTTCTTATCTAGTGTTTTGCTTTTTTTAAAAAAAAATTTTATTGAAACATAATACTATCAAATTTACGGTTTATGTTTATTATTTACACTATTTTAGCGTTTATTACACAAAATTTGTAACAATGTGCTACTTTTGCTGAGGAGATAGGTGTTTTCAAAAATTGACCCACAAGAAAGTTACGGGGTGTCATAAATAATAATAATAATAAAAAAAATCAGCAATTATATCTAAAGACTTAAAATTTAGCAAACATGATTTTTTCGTTCAGCTGAGTTATGTAAAAACCTTTTTTTTTTTTTGTTTAATTTATACAATTCACGTAAAATTAACTCATTAAAAACTTCTTTATCCTTCAGTCTGTATTTTTTAATTTTTAAATTCGCCTGTGCGAAGAACGGGTATACCAGCTAGTTATAAAAATAAATCAAATGTACTGAAAGTTAAAATGTCCATCCCCAACCCCTCTCTCCTAATTTTTCTTCATTATCTACTTTAAAATTATTTATTTAGGTACACATGTTTAAAATGAAACTGAATGGCTTGCTTTTGATTGCTTTATATAAAAGAACATCAATAAAGAGCAGGAAAATTTTCTTTTTAAGGAGGTGTAAAACAAAAAATTGTCTTGCTCTTCTAAACATTTTCAATGAGGACAAATTTTTATTGATAGAATCTTTTTCAGTTTGGTTGTTGCGTAGTTCAATAATTTATTTTCTATGAAAAAATAAAGCTAGCTATATCAATTATGTAAATTTATGTTATATTGTAATTTTTTTTACTGTCAAAAAATAGCCTAATAGAACTGATTTAATAAGAAAAATTATCTTGATAGTGTTAGAGTAAAGCTTGGAAATCAAGACCTCTTTTACACGTACAAAATTTTTGAGGAAGTAGAGTCAAAATGAGTTAAATAATCTGCCATTTGATATTAAAATGATATATCTGTTTAATAACAATAAGAATTTGATAACTACATCAAATTGAGAATGGAGTACCCAACTAAAATCCTTGAAATGGTGTTGTATTATCTTGTTTCATCTATATCAATCATTCTTGCAGTGTTAAATTTTTTTCTTCTTCTGATTTTGGCTTTGAGTTAATCAGCATTAAAATTGATAAACTTTAGAAGTCCTGAAATAAACTGAAAACTAGAAAGATTTATATGAGGGGAAACTAATTTGAAGGATTTCATTTCTAACAAGGAAAGTTTTCAAAAGAATTTTATCAGAATCTTGATTAAGGATAAGAATTAACATGCACCTAGAGCTACAATTCATAGTAAAGTTTTTTTTTTAAATATTCTAATGAAGTATTTTTTTCATAATTCATATTATGAACTTGCTATTAATTTCTCTTTGGCAATTTTCTATAAATAATTCATTCTTGTTAGAGGAATTGAAAAGGAGCTTTTGCATAAGACTATACTCTTGTTTTGATACATTTAGTTTATTAGAGAAGTCACAAGAAACACTAAATTTACTCTATAACTGAGGAAAGTTGCTCCATAAAAAGTTTTAATTATCATTAACTATCTTAGTGTCAATATAAATAATTGTTGAAAATATTTCAACAATATGATCAATGGTTTAAGCACCTAACTTTTTATTATCTCTAATGATTTAGTCATAAATGGAAAAAATTTGCTAATATGTTTATGGATGCTATACTCTCATCTTATGAAAAAGTATTTATTCTGATCTAGTACAACACAAGTTGCAAACATAATCAAAAACCAGTTAATTAAAAACTTTAAGGTAAAGAATTTTTTTTAAAAAAAAATTATTCCACAATTTAAAAAAAATTTGGGTGATGGGGAAAAATACCAATAGTTTTTCACATTCATGTTTCATCTAGATCACATAATTGTAAACCCCAAATAAAAGTTCAGTTTTGTAGACCAATATTGTTAATTAAGCAAATGGTAATAATTGTTAGGAAATCGGTAACACATGAAAAAAATTATGAATGTAGATATATTATCCATAAAATCTTCTGAAAATTTTTACACAAATTTTAAAAATCCATGCAAAATTGTTGACGGTTTTGTAAAATAGAAAACATATCAGTTGATATATTATTGTATAAATTCTGTAGCTTGTCCTTCAATTTTTAACATTTTATTTATTTAAAATGAACATCGTCTAACTTTATGATCATCAAATTATATTAAAAAAAAGTTAAGGAACAAATGCATCCATTTTTTTAAATTGAGATACTTCCTTTATTTTAAATGTTTACTGTGCAATATTTTTTATTAGAAAAAATTTAGACATCCTTATTTTTTTAATGATTTATGTTTCTTATCACTTCTTAAAATAATTGACTTTTTACTTGTTTGTGAAATCATGAAAACCTAATTTTCTGATTCTTGAATCATTTAAATTTTTCCTTTAACTTTTATTATAATTGTTTATATAAATAAAAATGACTAAGTATGTAGATTAGCTAATTAGATTAAAGCTGAATAAATTGAAACTGACATTTTTTATTTTTATTTTTAGGGGCATCATAAGATTCATGTTTCAGAAAGAATGGTGGATTCTCATGTTGGTCTCATTCCACTTGGAAGTGAATGCAAAGCAACTACTACAGGATTAAAATGGAATTTAAGTTAGTAATTAATTAATTATTGTCATTTTCCAACTCTTTGATATGTACTTGTTTTCTTGAAAATAAGACCTGAATTATATTTTAATTTTTTTGCTGCAAAAGATGTGTTAAGACTTATTCTTAATGTCTTATTTTACATGTACTGTAATTTACAATATTCAGATTCAAGATTCACATTCATTCAAAAGTTTAACATTCATTCATTTAGTTTTTGATTAGGCCTTGTGGAAAACATTGTATTTTATTGTAATATATAAAAAAAAATATTTCATATTTTAATTTAAAGTAATTTTAAAATAGAAAGATACAATGGATTATTCCTACATTTTTTTTCTTGTGAAATTGTCTTTATACAGATGTTCTCCTTTTTTTTCTGACAAATATTCCTTGTTTAATGTAAAGAAGAATAAAATGGACTTTAGACAATATTCTCTGGATGTAAACAGAAACGCAGGGCTTAGAGCCATAATATTTTTCTTTCTGGTTCTACTAAAAAAATACATCAGTTCAGTTCTATTGTCGTTCTGCCAGACAAAAATATCAGTTTCCAGTTTTGGATTCAGTTTCAAATGAATAATTTATTTTATATCTATTCTTATTTACGTAAAATTATTTAAAAATATAATTCTATCATAAACAAAAAATGCAATTCGATCAAAATTTATCAGACTTTATTCTTTTTTTTAAATTGGTACACTATGTGAATTGATGCAATTAACCAGCATGTTCAATACAAGCAGTGAGCATTGGCATTGTTATCCATTATCAGAATTGCATTTGACAACTAGGTTCATGATTCTGGTTTTTCTATCTAGACAGTCTATACAAGCATCCATGGATGATCTCATGCTGATATTTTTCTTAAAAAATCTATACTTCTAGTTCATTCAACTGAATTAAATATGCATTCTACAAGTAGTTTCATGGGAAACTGAAATTACTTGTACTAGTGAACATCAGAACAGGAAATTAATATACATGTAATGGTGATAATTATATAGTTGAAGTTAAATTAGAAATTATTGATAAGTTAGTTACAGTAATTACTGAAGATATATTGAACTGAAATAAACCAATATTTTTTTTTTTGGTTCAGTTCCGGTTTTCATTCTGACCAAAGTAACTGTTTTTTCCAGTTTTCGGTTCAAAGCCCTTAGAAAAAGTCTGGTTAAATTTTGTGCTGTCATATGACTATAATTACCAAATATTGTAGTTGCTATTTTAGTGGCAATTTTTCGATTGCTATCAAAGTACTCAACATAAAATGAGCTGTATTTTGGACATTTTTTTATTAGTAATTGATAAATTATATACATTGAAACTCATCCTTGAAGTAAATAAATTTTATTATTTCTTTTTTTAGACAATGATAAAATGAAATTTGGAGGATTGATTAGTACCTGCAACATGTTTGACGGTAGCAAAGTAGTTACAGTTACAACTGATTCTCCACTTGTTTGGACCATGGAAGTGACAATGGATAAAAATTAATTTGGTGATTTATCATATCTCACTATCTCATAATCATTATTAAAATAGCCCAATCTATTTTTTGATTGATACATTTTATGGGTAACCAAAAGATAGTTAAAAAATGAACTGGTGACCATTATCAATTGCTTCAAATTTCTGAGGTAATTTATTTACTAAACTAGGTAGATGTGATAATTTAGTTTTTGACAAGGTTAACATGTTTATGAGAGTTTTTTTTTTTTTTTTTTGTACTTATTGTCTAGTCAGTTAATTTTATATCAGATTTATATTCTCTGTATAGTTAATTATGTGTGAAAAGAAAATGTGTTATCTATGCAAGTCAAAAACAGTATATAATGATTCAATGGCATTATAATTCTCTTACTAAGACTTAAAAATTTTAGACAAATTTTGTTATGCAATAACATTTTTTTGGCTTATTTGTAAAACATTTATCATATTTTTCTGTGATTATTTCTCTACCTGTGAATTTTGAGAATTACTCTTATTTGTAGCATTCATTGAAAGATCTGTATTTATTTTGTTCTTAAATCACAATTTTGAGTTATTATTTCAAGTTATATTAAAAGAAAACATTTTCTGATCTGAAATTAAGTTTTCCAAACTTAGTGATGTATTATATTTTATTTATGTTCATAAAATTATTTCAGTATTGATATGTGATATTTATAAAAAAAAGTACTATAATCAAATGGATCATTTAGTACTTAATTCTGAATATTTAAAAAATATACCATATTGCAATTTTGTTATTATTATTTTAAGTATATTTTGATAATTTTTTTAATCAACTTGAGATTCAGTATTTGGCTGGGTTTTTTCCCATATTGTGTAAACAAGATACCTTATAGGCTATATTTTTTTATACAGTACAAGTATTGAAAAAAATCAGCTTATTTTATATTTTTCTATATAACTGAAACTGCATCCCATTATAACTGTTACATTTTTATGAATTTTTTTGTATGTAGCCTGTAAAAATGTCTTTCAGGAGAAAGAAATATAGACTATTGTTCAATAAAGAATTAAGCTCTAAATGTGGTCTCAATTTTCGATATTCTAAACACAAATTTTAAAAAATGCTACAAAAAATACACTTAGATCTGTTAAATTTATTATAGATTTCAGTAGATGAAAATATTTTAAATATACATTTAAAATGTTTGGAAAAGACAGTACTTGGAAATAAACAAAATTAGAGTACAGTAGAACCTCTTTTTGTGCAATTTTTTCTGATATATGAATTTCACCGGCTTTGGCGCCACTGTAATGTTTTCCATCAATGTATCAGTGGCGTAATGGAGAATGTTAAGGCCCCCAACAAAGTCAGATTTTGTATTTAATATTTTTTAAATTGGGTAAATACATATTTGCATTAGTCAGGCCTTGCCCCACCACCATGTTGGGATGTACGTTACGCCACTACAATGTTCATTTATACGCTTCAATATGCTCTATTTAGTTGTTCTAAACAGTCTCCCAACAATGCACAACAGCCCACGCTTGATTGAATACAAAACTTTCAATGACAGTGACATTATCAATAATTTGATAGGTTCTGAAGATGGACAAGAACTGGATTCTTTTAGAGCAGATGAAGTATATCCAGCTTTCCAACAAATTGAGAAAGTGTTTTCTTAAAATAGATACCAATTCCAAAAGGAGTTAAATTTCAAAACGGGCATCAATCATGTATATCTAGTCATTGTGACATTTACAAGCTACTGAACAACCAACATTCGTCGCAAAAGCTAATCTCTTACTTTATGGTGCCAAAAAATTAATCTAAATTGTATCTTCAAGTGACAATAGCGATTTTGAACTTGTTCATCACAGGAAGATGAGCGCTTTGGATTACAATGAATAGCAGTGAAGTATGTATGTGCATTTTGAAAACTTCATGTATACAGTGAGAAATTGTTTCCATGAGTAATTTAATTATTTTGTTATGGAAGTACTTTCGCAAATAATGGCATGTTTTCAAAGTGTGACTTTTTTCATGCAGTCCCTCTCCGCTGAATCCCAAAAAAATGTTCTGTAGTTTTTCAACAAAGTTTGTTATTCATATCTTTTTGTGTGTTTTTTTGCAGTCCCTATCTACTGCACAAAAACAGGGTTTATTACTCTAAATTTGGTTGATATATTCTTAAGGTATAAGTTGCATATGTACTGAGTGTTTTAAGTTATCCAAACATTAAAGTTTGTGTGATGATTGGTAAAGTGTTCCAGACATTTTCCTAACCATTTATCATTGAAATCACATAACTTTGAAATTTTGATTTGTAGTACCATTATAAAGTTTACTTTAATATCATTGTGTTGCTCCCAAGACAGAGGTCACCAATCTTGTGAAGCTTTTGAGCTACCATAACTGTTTTAAAATCCAAAAAATTTTATATTTGTTTGTCTGAACTTACTATTCCAGTAAATATACTATAGTTTAAAAGAAATTTAAATGTATGTAGGGGTAGCAAAAGCTCCGACAGGTGTACAAGTTAGCCGTATAGATAAAAATCCTTTTGAAGATTGCTGCATTGACAGAAACATGGTCCATGATTGTAATAAGTATGCCATTTTTGTATTTAAACTGAAACTCATACGCAATTGTTAGAACAGAGCAGTACAAGTGTGGTTTTGGTGCATGGAATTTGACAAAGGCAGAGCAGATGTGTGAGATGATGAAAAAGCGTTTTCAGTGTAAGGTACTGACCACCTTTTTTATAGTCCCGACCCCATAACTAGTGATTTCCATCACTTTGGACCTTTAAAGAAACATTTTGGAGGTCAGCATTACAGAGTCAATGCTGAGGTTCAGCAAGACATCTTGACATGCTTTCACAACCATGATGGAACAAATGCCATGATAAATATGACTATGTGGAGAAGTAATATGTCAGGAGATGGCCAATAGGGAAGCAAGCTCTGGTATCCAGAATTGCATCTTCCAAGACACCCCTTCCTAAAAAGACTTTTCCCCAGTTCCACTTTCACCCAAAAGTCTCCTTTTCAAGGGTGCAGGTTCTCTTACGTCATTTGTTTTTCTCCCCCATCAACTTGAAATCAAGTTGTCCACCGGCCAGTCAGCAGTCGACACAGAGTTTTTTCTCATTTTACACAAACATGCTCACGCTACATTTTGAAATAAAGATTTTTTTTAAATCAATTTAATTACTTAACGTATTTTTCTTAATTTTAATATTTTTTCACCTTAATGTAAATTTTTTCTCAAAACAAGTTACATTTAAATAAATTAATATCTTTAAATGCTTGGGTTCAGCTTTACCTTCGCCCTTTGCGGCAACTCTTATATTTCCCATGACAGGAGTTTAAGCTTTCCTGTGGGAAGCAGGTACTCCGACATCCATTCAACTTTTATGTACTTATGCTTCCTATACTGTATATTTTTTTTTATTTCTTGAATCAATGTTTACTTTGAATTGGCTAGTTACCTTACTTTTTGAACCCTACATATAAAAAAAATGTATTACATTTATTTATTACTAACTGTCAGCACTGTGGAAGAATCTATGTTAGCCACCCCGAGCGTTAAATCGATCTACCAAAAATGTTACCTCAAGCTATTAGTAACTTACAATGGATGGTTTGGAGATCATTGCTCTAAAATAGCAAACTTATTAAAAGAGATTTCAAAATGATACCCAAGAAAGAAAATTTTAACCAGAGTCTTTTGTAATAAAAATGGAAGAATTGCGATTTAAATCATTTAATCGTATACTGATAACCTTTGAAAGTAAGAACTCAAAAATGGCTTTTGCACTGCTTTTTATTTCAATCTACAAATTTGTATAACATTTGACAACATAAATAAAATATTACAAAAAATGGGCAATGAATATTTACATAATTTCAACAATAACTTAAGCATATCCAATAACAGCAACATATTTTATTTAAATTGAATCAAGATTTTATTAATATGCAAAGTAATTAAGAGTTACATACACAGATTGATTCAAATGAAGTTTTAAACACGTAGCTTTCTATCATTAAATATTAATTTATCTGACAGGATTTGATGACACTCATTACAACTTAATGTAGACCTTTGAACACAACTTTTTTTAAAATGCAAATTTATAAATAAAACTAATATACTACTAGATGTGTACTAGTACATCTCAGTTATAGTTTAACATATTTAAGCAGTAATATATTTCTACCTAAAATTTATAGCTGCAAAATGGCAACTACTATAACATTTCTTTCACAGACAAGATATTTACTCATGATTTATTAGATAAATCCAACACAAGATTATTTTAAATAAAACTTGGTCTAAAAATATTTTTAGCAATTAAAGGTTTTTCTCCTCAAATGAATTCCACTCCTGTTAATTTCTGACATTGAAAAGAATTAATCAGCTATCCTAAAGAGTTTGTTGTTGTTAATTAACAGTGTAAGTCACATTATGTATGTTAAAATAATGAAATTCAAAAAACAGTAAAAGGACCACATAAAATATATGGGCAATTATGAACACGTCATGGCAAATTCAGAAATCAAGCTTTTAATATAAATGCTGATAAAATTC
Organism: Trichonephila clavipes; assembly: GCA_019973935.1. Taxonomy (NCBI): domain Eukaryota; kingdom Metazoa; phylum Arthropoda; class Arachnida; order Araneae; family Nephilidae; genus Trichonephila; species Trichonephila clavipes. The sequence continues at coordinate 168,561 of BMAU01004138.1, read as the reverse complement.
TAAAAGCAAAATAAAAAAATTACTGGAATTGGTTTTTTTAAAATTTATTGTAAAATAAATTAAAATGTACAATATGAATTAAGTAATTTACCTTTTTAAAGTTTTCATAAATTTTGATACAAGAAATTAACTTTACAAATAAAATTATAACAAGCTGTAAAATATAAGCTCAATCTAAAGAATAAAATATAAAAAGTCCATAAATTGTACACTTTTTCTTTTCATCCTCTGAATCATGCACACTTATATATACACCAAAGTTTAATGTAGAAATGATTATACTTTAAATAAATAATCTCAATTTTAAATTAATTCTAATCTTCGGCTCCAGCAGCTTCTAGTATAGTATCAAATGAGAATGGGATAAACATATAACCAGTTCCTGAATAAAACTTGCTCTGAAATTCCACCCTAAAAAATTGGGTACAATAAAAATATTAATAGAATGTATAGTAAAATTAATTAAAATACACAGCTTAGAAAATAAATTTGCTATTTTTTTTATAAATATAAAATGAATGCATGAACTTCACCCTCTCACTGCGCATCCCGTAATTTCCACGGCAAGGTATATGTAGCAAAATTTGTGTAACCCGCGATTTCCGCAGGTATGCAGTTTTTCTGACTATTTAGCTGTGCAACCCGCGCTGTTCCTGTTTGTTTTCATATATGTTTTACATTTATATTTTTATGATCTAATTCTATATTTTAAAATAACTCTTTTACAAAAATATTTTGTATATTTTACCTCTAAAATGTAGATTTGAAATTTGTAATAAAATCATGCATAATTTTTTAACCTACTTTGATAAAATAACCATGCAGTGAGAGGGTTAAAATGTTAATTTCAGGATATTGCAATACAATAAAATTTGAAAATAACAATTTTATAAATACATAATTTTTTAAGAAGAGACTAAACATGGTAATAACAAAGGTCTTCCAATATAGTTTTTTGCTTGAACAGAAATTAAAATGTTAATCTATATTTGAAAATTTTACATTTAACTTGTATCCAAATGCATAATTATTAACTTTTTTTTTATTTTGTAAAGTCTTTAACTAATCTTCAATTCACTAGAAAAGAATTGTTTTTAATTAGTTATAAAATAAGACTCAAAATCGGAACATTTTTCTAGATATATTCTCACTTTACTGTCGTATACAAAGAACCATACTCATTTTTATTTAAACTAAAAAGGCTCCTTTTCCCCTTGGTATAAATTGTGTGTGGGTTCCATACTTTATTTCCTATACCATAATGTAAAATGAATTTTCACTTTACATGGTTTTTTAAAGGTTATTTATGAAATCATCTAAATTTTAAAAGCAGTATTATTAACAGATAGATACATGGATTAGAACATTGCAACCTTTCATGAAAAGAAATTTTTCTGCCCAAAAATAGTTCAGTTCAGACTCATAATCATCAGACAATCTCTTAAGACATAGAATGTGAAAACGTTTATTTAACATAAGTAGCTTAAATCTATATAAATATTAAGTTGTCATAAATCTTATATACTACATAAAAAAATTTAAGAGTATATATTTATATATACATGCATATATTATATATATGCATGTGTGAATAAGCACAATATCATACTTACCAATGCAATCGCAAAGCATGTAAGAAAGCTGATAAACCTTCCATTACTAGCAAAACACCAATAGTGAGTACTGCCCAAGCAGCAAATACCAGATATAAAACAACACCTCCACTTCCTCCAAGGCCAATACGCAATACCATGTTCCATAATACTTCAGATAATTCTGTGTTTTAAAAAATAACATTTTAATGATTTAAATATAATAGCTGATACTTTAAAAGCACTACTTATACAACTTGTAAATAACAAATGCGATTCAACAACATTGTAGCTGATCTTAGCCACTCAGTTCAGTTCAGGAGATTAGAAACTGAATTTCTTCCAAATTAATGACGATTGCTTAGATTTAACATTCATGGATAATTTTTTAAACATTCCATCTTATTACTAGGGTGACAAAAGCAAACATTTACATCATTAAAAGCAGAACACTATTCAAATAGTGGATATTTACCTAACAAAACAAATAATTTCTCAAGTTTCATAATCTAAGTAAATGCTGAAACCATATTTATATTTTTAATTTTCACAATACTATTATAATATATTCATGAAATATTCAAAAAAATATGACTTCCAATTTCTTATCAAAATAAAATCAACTAGTAATACATGTCATATGTATCTAATGAGTACGGCACACAGGAATTTTTCAAGGGGGTCCACAGTCGAAAGTCCACCATTCTTGTATCATGCTCCTTTTGATTTTGTCCATTTTCAGGAACAGTAAAAAACTAATTATTGAATAAATAATTAGTATTAATTAATAAAATTAATCATTAAAAACAAAGATTTAACTAAATTTTATGCAATATATACTTAGAATTATAATCAATCGATCAAAATATCGTGGGCTTTGGGTTGGGTGGGGGGTCTGGGCCCCTAGGACACTCCCCTTGTGTGTGCCACTGTATCTAATTAATATTGCTTTAGGTCACATGGATACCTCATATTAATTTTGTAAAATATTTTTAAAACATCTTTAGAATAAATCATAAATTTTTTTTATTATTAATAGAATTGAACCCTACCATGATAATACAAGATCTTATCTTGAAGCAAATTATAAGGTTTTCTTTTGCTCAATGTTTGAAAAATAGATTTAAATTACTGAATGAGAACATAATAAAATAGAACACAAATTTGATATAAAATAGTATAGTATGAAGTATGATCATTATCTCTCTTATAACATATGCAGATGAAGGTGCACAAGTTAGGGGGTTTCTATTCCTTAAAGAAAAAAATATAAAGTCTGTTTGCAATATAATTGGACAATCCTTTGAATGCATCAAAAACCAGCAGGGGGGATGTGAATGAGCATGGAAAGCAAATCTCGTCGATTTACCAGTGTATGTGCTTGCATTTCACCTTATCTTCTGATAAATGTTGCATTCTAAAATTAAACTACATGTCAATTTGAAATTTTTGAGGAATTGGATGAAATCCAAAGGAGTGTTTACAGATGTTAATTCAGACTTGTGGAGAATATATACAAAGTTCACTGAAAGTCACAAGGAAGTAGAAAACAATGTACCCTCTGTGGGTTGCTGGCAACATTGAATATCAATGAAGACGTGAGAAAAAATCTATCAGATTGTTTCAATATACCATTGAATGAGTGTGATTGACATTTGAAAATATTAACATCGACAAAGACATGAGGAAAACTTTCTTGAAAGATGTAAACATGAAAGCAGTTAGTGCCAAATTGATTCTGCATTAAGGCAAAGTTCTTTTGTGTCCAAAATGCTCTCTGTGAAGCAGTTTAAGGTTAAAAATGGATTACAATACAGAAAAATCTTCCCTATTTCCCTGATGTAGTACTCAGTGACTTTTCCTGATACCCAAAAATAAAATCAAAGCCCAGTGGCCGAGTGGTAGTGTATCACACTTCCACGCCACAGGTCCAGGGTTCAAATCCCAGACTGAACAAAGTCAACTCAGCCTTTCATCCCTTCAGTGAATCCCCATAAATCAGCTTACTTGGGAACTGAACACTGGGGGTTTCACGTTAGACTGACCATTTGACCGACACATCTGCCCATGCACTCCAGTGCCTAACGTCTTGTAAACTGAAATAGGCGCAGTAGGCCTGGCCCTCATGGGCTGTTACGCCACTAAGTTCAGTTCAGGTTAAAAATAAAATCTGTGCTAAAATAAAATCTTCTTGAATCAATTAATATTATTATGAAAACATTGTAAAAACATTAAACAATCAGAGCAATTTGTGAGTGCCAATTTGGAGTGAATTGATGGAGACACACAATTCACTTGCCATAAATTGTAAATATCTTTTTTAACCAATCATGTTAATTTATGTGGGCACATCTCATATTTCTTTAAATTACACATGATAAAACACCTTTAAAATTAAAAACACTTTAATTCAAAGGAGATATTTATTATGATACATAAATCAAATAATTCTCTTACGTGCATGGGCCAAACTTAAAGCCCAAAGTCGAAGGTATGATGCAGTATGAGATATAGATCCAAGGCAGTATTCAATTGTATGAATTGCTTGGTTGATGAACAAATCACCAAAATCTATTTCTTCTGGTACAGTAATTTCTGTTGGCTGAGTCTGCTGTACTACTCCATCCCCACCCATTTTTCCATCCTCTGCTGCAGCTTGGGAATCATTCATCTAAAAAATATTTATAATGCAGCATAAGAGATTTTTAATTATATTTATTATTTGTACTACAAAGCTATTAGAGGTATCATTTAATAAAAATATTTTTTAATACATAGAATCAAATAACATATTAGAGGAAAACATGCAATTCATACCTCTCATTACAACGATATTAACAAAATATTGCTTTATTATTTATATATTATATTTGAATATATCATATTTTATTTGTCAAATTATGTGGGTACCACACATTTCATAAATTCATAATTATATAAATATTACCATATTGATATGACAAACATTTAGCACTTAAACAATGAAAAATACATAAATTAATCAAACATATACTGTATTATTCTGCTGTATAACACACACTTTTAACACAAAAAATAAGTTTACAGATGTGCATAATACAGTGAGTATAAAAATGACTGCTTTTTAAAAAAAAGAAAAGATGAGCATATCAAATTCAGATTTTAACATATGCACTTGACACCCTTTTGTAAATATTTTTTTCACCTTTTAACGTCCACGTATCCCACTGTCACTTTAAATTTGCTTTGAATGGTGGCATTCATCCAGCCAAAATAACTGGATGAACTGTTAAGAAATTTCTTCGTAGAATCCATTATACATACGAAGGATATTCGGAAACTAAGGTCCGAACTGTCGTAGCTAATTGAATGTCGCGCAAACATTGAAATGCGCATGCGTACCAACTCCCGGCATACCTTGCTCATCAAACGACGCCATTTGCATTGGTATTGTTGCAGTGTGGTAAGTACAGTGCTACTTCAAAATGTTTAAAACAATCGATCAGCCCGCTGACTGTGAAATACGGTCAGTGATTCGGTTTTTGACAGTAAAGAACGTTTCAGCAGCAGAAATTCAGACAGATAAGCGACGTGTATGGCCCAAATGCGATGAGTAGCAGCAAAGTGCGTAAGTGGGTGAGAGCTTTCAAGGACGGACGGGAAAATGTTCATGATGAACCGCGTTCCGGTCGACCATCAGTGATCACAGATGATTTGGTCAATGCTGTGGATGAAAAGATTCGTGAAGACCACCGATTCACAATTTCAACTTTAGCATTGGAATTTCCAAATGTGGGTAGAACAACTTTGCACAAAGTCATTTCCGAAAAGTTGAAATTTCGCAAATTGTGTGCACGTTGGGTTCCCAGGCTGCTTACTGAGGAACACAAACTGAAAAGAATGGCTTGTGCTCTTGATTTTTTGGATCGATATCATAAAGAAGGTGATCAATTTTTAGAGAGGATTGTCACAGGGGACGAGACGTGGGTTTCTCACATAACCCCAGAGTCGAAACGTCAGTCAATGGAATGGCGTCACACAAATTCACCAGTCAGAGTCAAGGCCAAGCGGATAATCTCAACACACAAGGTTATGGCAACCGTGTTTTGGGATAGACATGGGCTCTTGTTGGTCGAGTTTATGCAGCAAGGGACAACAATAAATGCATCCGCTTACTGCGCTACCCTAACTAAACTTAGACGTGTGATACAGAATAAGCGACGTGGTCTTCTGACGTCTGGAGTTCTGTTGCTGCATGACAATGCCAGACCCAATTCTGCCATTAACACACAAAATCTGATCAGATCTTTTGGATGGGAACAGATTGACCACCCACCGTACAGTCCAGACTTGGCTCTGAGTGATTTTCACTTATTCCGCTACCTAAAAGAGTTTCTCGGCGGCAAGCGCTTCGACACAGCTGACGAGGTGAAAGAAGTTCAAAACTGGTTATCCTCACAGGTGGCAGACGTCTACGACTTAAGCATACAGAAGCTCGTAGAACGTTATGACAAATGTTTTAAACAAATATGGAAAGTATGTAGAAAAATAGAGACACAAGTAAGGAATTTAAAATATAAAGTGTTTTGAAAAAATCTGTAATGTTTTATGTTTTATAAGTAAACGGACCTTGGTTTCCGAATATCCCTCGTATATAGACAGAATTTGAACATGTTGCAAACTAAATAACTTTCTTTAAGACACTTAAACGCTAACCCCAAACATTTCTGATACAATTTTACACAGTTTTTGTGCATCCCACTTACTGGTATATGTGAGTGATAACACCTTTCAGGAAAATAGATTTAGACAATGGTTTTCTCTTAGGAGTAACCAGGGATTTCCTGTTCTACTTGTTCACTAAACAACACTATGGTGAAGTGAGAATTTTGCAATCTGTTGTTTTTGTGTAAACCGTTTTTACCAAAGACAACAGCATTGCATACGTACATTTCAGGTTTCTAGTAAAAAAAAGGAAACACATTATATGGGAAATATATCTAAAAATTAAACATTTCAGATTTAAAGTAAAGGTGCGCATAATATGGCAGAATATACAGCATCTTAAATGTTACACAAAATCAACTTTTGCAAAGATAAACAAATACTTACAGAACCATACCAAACTATAAGAATTTAGAACTATAGTTATTAATTTTATTCATCTAATAGAAACTTACTAGAGTTGGTCTTCTCAACCATTGTTTGTATAACATGTAAGGTTTGGCAAATAACATCCAAGGGATGCATATCAAAGCAATGACAACAAGCATTCCTTGAATAACTGGCTGAAAAGAGAGTAAATAAAATATAATCAGTCAAAAATTCTCAAAAACATTGATCAAATCATTACAGCCATATTTACTAAATATGTTTTGACATAACATTCAGAAATGAAAATGATTGCATTTAAAGTCTTAATTGCTGGGGGCATTTTTATATGTATTTTTATATGTATGTGACTGACGTTTAGACTCTGGGGTTATTGTAAACTGCCCCTGGCATATATTTGTGCCTTTCCGGATTACGAATCTTTGCATTGCACTGCCATCAGTAAAATTATTCTGAAGGTTTTGGAATACAATGAACTTGACAGTGCTTGTGAAGGATTTATTTATTTTAGAGAAAGACTTATTTATCCCTTTTCTTTTCCCTCAATGCATCACATAACTACATGCACCTCTGTGAAAATGGCACCAATAGGGAGCAAATTATGCAACTTTTTCTCGGCAGTTAAGGGGTTAAAGACATACTAAACAGCATAGATAACATACCCGGAATTTAAACTTAAGATAACTTTAACTAAAATCAGATTTTTATTACCAAGCATTAAGCAGAAAAATTTATATAAATGTTAAGCTACCAATCTTCAGAAACAAATACGAATATATAATAAATTTTTAAAATTGATTACATATTTTAACACAAAATGCAAATATATAATATGCACACAAAAAATTATAGCCAAGTTTTACAACATAATAAAAATGAAGCATTGAAATATCTTAATTCCATATATTAAATCAAACTTACCTGACCAGCATACATATTTTTTAAATAACATGGTTCTGAAGGATATTTAAACAGGAACATATTGATAAGCATAATTAAAAGACTAGGAGCACATGCAGCCATTGAGGCATCATAATTGGTCCATTTTGAAAAGATCAAAAGTACTAAATATCCAAATATCGCAATGAGGAAGATAAGTTGTGGCACAAATTCACACATAACATTCAATGGTCGTTTAAAATACCTGTAAAGAGAAAAAGAGTTACAAGTTATCAAATAAAAAAATGTATATAACAAACAAGACTGAAAAAGAAATCCTTTAAATTGTGTTCACATATTTTCAACAGTTATGAGATTCAAATATATGTATACACACTTTAACATCAAAAGAACCCAAATAACCTTCACAGAGGGTTCTGATAGTAAATATAAGTATAAAAAAGATGAGTTTGCAGTCATAAAAAGTACACTAGGAAAAAACAAGAGGTAAATTACTTTGAATGTGATAAAGTGATTGGTTCCCACAGCAGAGGAAAAAAAGTTCGTGAAATTTCTGCTATGTTAACAAAAGTCTCTTCTACTGTACAATTATTCTGAAAAAGGCTAAAACTAAGGAAGCATGATCTGGTTAACTATGATATTTAGTAGACAGAGATCAAAGAAACTGAAGAAAATTGAGAAAGCCAATTCCATGGATTTGGTTGAAAAAATTCATCAGAATACCCATAGTACTACTGGATCAACAGCAGGATGTCACAAACTTAAAACTTCTGCATTCTTGGTAGAGAGCTGTTGCTCATAAATTTAATATTATCACTACCGACAACAAGTAAAATTTAAGGCTTCATCACACATATACACATTTGGAGCAATTTTCCTAAAATGATAATTCTTAACCATAATTTAAGAATAAAATTATTATGCTGGTTAGTGAAAAACAATTCAAAATCTTTAATAAATTTATTTATTATTTTTGAATGATCAATTTGTATATATTCAGCTCAAATTTATTTTCTCAACTATTTAAATTTCAGTTTGATAAATCAACCAAATTACTTCTATTTTAAGAGGCAAATAGGCTAAACAGGCAAAAATCTTACTTTTATTAAAAATATTTAATATGTCAACTAAATACAATATGAATAAAATATACTCATTTTTTAAAAAATTATTTTTTAATACACATACACACAATAATGTAATTATTAATTAATGTAACACATACCTGGTTGCAAAGACATTAAAAACAGTTGTGAGTAATCATCCTCAAACCAAAACAATAAGAAAGTATTTTAAAATTAATAGGAAATTAATGAACATTACAGAGAATATTGTTTATATTAAAAAAAGTTTTAACAAAAACACTAATTTATCAATTCTTTTGTTCCTAAGGCAGTAACAAAAATATTTTTGTCTCTTATAATATCTATCATATTTTAAAACAATGTCATACTTACCGGTGATTCCATAAACTTAAGACTACTCCAAACATCATTTGAGAAACACCCAAGATAACAGAAGATTTCATCTTATAAGAATTTAGAAAAAGGATTTTGTTTGTTGATATCTGCCAAACCTGAATGGGAGTACAATAGTCATTTTAATAACATTTTAATGACATTAAAAGTACATGAAAATTTGATAGCACATGAATAGCTTAATAATAATATAAATAAAAAGCACAATACTTTTAATATATAAATATTTTCATTTAAAGGGAGACAAGCTCACAAAAGCATTTAGAGCTAAAAAAAACCTATCCACTTGCTTTTAAAAATACAAACAGATTTACACTTAAATATACATGTGCATATAATTTTATATCATTATATGTATATAAGGCCCATCATTTATACAAATGGCAATATAAATAAATTTATGTCATCAGATATACAAAGTGCAATAATGGCCTAAATCTGTTTACGATACCTAAAAGCTACATTATATTTGGGACCATACCTAATAGGTGAAACCAAGAAGCATAATTCAGAAAACATCTACAGACTTGCAGTAAAATTTTGATTCCCAAATAAAATTTAAATAAAATTTTTAGATTTAATCATTCTAAGGAATATTGATGAGATATTCCAGCTCTAGCAGGAAGTTTCATATAGTGAACAGGAATTCACATTCATATCATATTCAGCAAAAAAAATTATGTATCTGTGAATTTAAGTGGATAATATGCAAGTTTGAGTATCACAGTATGACAAAGTTCAAGACATATGAAGCACAAACTGTTAAATAAGAGTCAGGTACATAAATTGCAAATTTTGCATTAATATCGAAGTAATAAAAATGACAAAACTATTTAATATGAAACTTACAGGATCTACTCCAAATGGATAAGGTATTCCCATGTAATCAGTGTTGTTAGGATTTAGTTGATAAAGTTTAGGCAAAGGTTCACTCCCACTGCAAATATAACATTATGTTTAATTTTTTACATAAAATAAGTATCTAAAATTATATCAAACTAAATTTTAACAAAAAATATGTAAATAATCTCTGTACTATCATACTATTCATAATTTCATAACAAGCAAGTTTTTAACTGTCTTTTGAAAATACCTTATATAAAATTGGTATATTTTCCCCAAAGGCAAAGTTTATAACACTTTATTCAACTGAATAACCCTACATAAAATTTTATCAAAATATTTACTATTGTATTTGTTTGAACCTAAACCACACTCCTTTCCCAAAGTTAATGCTAATGAAAATTGGGTGTGGCTTAGAATTAAAAATGAAAACATTTGTTGGATGAAGGAAATTAAACACAATACTAACGGTTAGGGCAATTACAGGTTCATATATGTATTTAAAAGTTTTTAATACTGGTAAAATAAATTAATTATTCACTTCTTATTAGTTCTCATATTAAAGTTTTTTAATTTCAGAAATATCAGACATAGATAAACCATTTTACATTATTTTTTATTTTTCACAAAAACGTGTTGAGAATTTAGGGTGTGCCTTAGAATGGATGGCGGCTTAGATTTGAATAAATAAAGTACTCTGAATTATAATCTGAAGTTCATGCAATGCTTTAATTATAATTTGATAAATGATTGAAATAATAATTTTTGTAACTAATTTTAATCATATAATAAACACAAGAGACATTGCATGTATTACAAAATTCAACAGTCCCTTAAATTTAATAAATTATACATAAGTTAATGCTGAAATCAAATAGCTGCTTGATGATGTAAATTTTTTTCCTGAAATTAACATTAATTATATCAATTAAAATTTAGAAATTATAAATCGTAATTGTCCCATATGAGTATTATGAAAATATTCATGCAATTACACTGGTCACCAAAATTAAAGAGTAATAACAGAAATAAAATGTAACTGATACTTAACAAAAAATTATTAATAAAAATTTATACAAAAACATTAGTTGACATTAATTACAATGTTTGGCAGTTGATTATTCACAAAATATTGAAACTAAAAACTGAAGTTATGGAAAATTGGAAAAAGTAAGTCTCTTGTGGAATTTTTTTTCTTTAATATGGTGTATGATAACCTTAGACAGATATGCATACCTCACATCTTGATTTCACAGAGTTTACCAGAGTGTTGACCAAGTCTTATGGAATTGTATGCTACTCTTCAAAAAGTGCCTTTTTCAGCTTCTAGATGGTCTAGGGAAGAATTTTTCAAGTTGAAATTCAGCACCCTAAGACATTCCACACATGCTCAGTTGGGTTCAACTGAGTATGTGTCACATATTCTCAATGCACCTAAGCATTGTCATACATTAACAGCGCCAAAAGCATCGCTAAAGAGCCTAACTTGGGTTCTAATAATCTTGGCACACATATTTCTGAATAGCTACAGAACCTCTTTGAAAGATATGCAGCTCAGTATGGTCATTTGTTCCAATTCCTCCCCTAGCCCTTAAAGCCGTGTCACGAAAACAGGGTATTTTAGAGACAAAGGAAATACAAATGAGTTCCTTTCTCTCTCCAGATCAAAACACATCTAGAATCAGTGTTCAGACTATATTGGGGCTCCTCAGTAAACAATGCAACAGTCATGTCTTCTGGGCTCCATTGAACAGCCAAAGAGAGTGGGATACAAATCAGCTTTCTTGTACACAGTCCAACCTTGCTAAGTCTTTGTGCAGCAGTAGAATGGCTGATTTGAGCTCCTGTGATTGCCTGTAGGTCTAAAACCAAATCTCTTACAGTCACTTCACAGATTCTTTAAGCCAACCATGACAGAAAAATGGTCTTTGGAAGCAGTTGTTGCTCTTGATTGCCCTTGAACACACTGTCCATCGACATCCAATGCTTATTCCTCTTTATATGACACTTTCAGGAATATTTGAATTTTGGGTGACCTCCATTTGTACTTGACTACCCTTGATTCAACGGATTATTTGCCACTTTTGACCTTGACTTAAATTATGCCTTTGAGCCATAATTAATGATTCTGATCACTTTCAGAAACTACATTCACTTTAAACAAAACTACAGCCATGTATCCATTGCCTATCACATTCTCAATCACAAATTTGCATACTTCTGGTGTTAAAATATACATGAAAGTGCAATTTTGTGTTCAATTTATTTAATTAAAATAAATAATTGGGCTTTGGTTGAAATATTAACTTAGAGAGCAATTTTTTCTCATTATTCTTTAGTTTTGATGACCAGTATATTTTGTGTACATATCTACAGTTAAATAATTAAGAAAAATGGCAAAACTTACAAATCAGCAGTAGGATACCATGATGAACCAAACAGATTAAAAGCTTTAGAGAATATATCATTGTAAATTAATCCAGTATAGACTGAAAAAATTCCCATAAGCAAAATAATGTATCTGCCATTGAAGAAAGTGAGCCAGATCTAAAAAAAAATACAACAATAAAACTAATTCAACTGAAAAAAAAGATAATTTAAATGATGATAAAAATTAGTAGAAAACGTAAAGCTAGAATTATGGTTTGAAGTTAATATTACTCAGTATATATATATTCTATATTTTTCAGTATAAAAATTACTTTTATTTTATAAAATTAATTTTAACTAATATAATATTTATAATTAACCACATGGTAATATTTGGAATAAATTTGTCTACACAAAAATACAATTTTATAAGAAAGGTGAAACTAAACTGATATTTTGCTAAACAAAAGCACATAAAATGAAACATATACAACAAAACAACTTTTGTTCTATTGTGTTTTAAACACTATTTATGCAAAACTTTTCACTGGCTTACTGTTTCTACACTTACTTTTTACAATTAATAAATTTTCCTCAAAAGATTCATTGTAATTAACAACATGGTAACATTTGGAATAAGTCTTTCTTGAAAAATACAACTTTTTTTTTATCGCTCACAAATATTTTTTTATAATCACAATAATATCACAACTTTTTAATCAACATTAATATATCTTTCATAGATATTACATAGATCCAGAAAAATCTAACAAAAAAAATATATAAAGTTATCAAAATATTGTTGATAATATATCCATCAGATTCCACTTAGATCAAGACTTTGGAGAATTTGTGGCTCACACATTTTTTTATATTAACTCAATATATAAATAGGAGGTAGTCAACACTTTGGTAAAAAAAATTGTTATTATTTAATAAACATATTAAAAAACGGCTAATTTGCATGCCCGATGACAAAACCAGTCTCTCCATCCTACAAAACTGAAACATATATTGCTGCATCACAATATCCATTTTCAGTGGATCTCATCCCATGCCAAACTTTACAGCAATGAAATGGTGGACAAACTAGCAAAGGAGACTTGTTGTCTTCTAATTCCCTCTACTTTCGCCCTTAAATATCTGGAGTTATACTTACTGAAAAAATCTCAAAATTTGGAACTGGTGGGTGTCTTCCAATTATCATCGGTATGTGGGTAATAGATGTGGGCTGGCCCTAGCCCTTGTGTGACAGATGCTCTCAGACTACACTCTCTCGTCTTGCCAGTGGTCTCATCAAGACCTTCTCATTCTCAGAGAACAAAAAGATCTCCATCAGAACAAAATGTCAAGATCACCAGACTTCTCCCAAGCACATAATGCGTTGTATGGATCTCACAAGTACAGTTATCTACACGGATCCCCTTCCCAAGCTCAACTTTTTGAAAAAGTTAACAATTTAATGAATCTTGTCTGACTTTGTCAGATTCGAGGATCAGCCACCCATCCAGTACAGTGGTTAGCATTGCTGACTACTGTGCTGTAAAGCCTGGGTTCAAATCCTGGAAAAGGCATGGATGCTTGTAAATGTATAGTGCCCTCGCGGCATGGGAGTACTCTAAACAGACGTTGAGCCCCAAGTCCTCTTGTGAGGTTGGTGGAAGGGAAAGGGACATGGAAGGCTTTTGACTACCTCCAGGGTGTTCTCCCTTAAAATATGGATAGAAACAAGCTAAATCATATTGTCACCTACATGGTGCTCAAAGCTACAACTAATGATGGGCATACAATCTAGCCCATTGCCATGATGAATTTTGAGGGCTCCGATCTGATTACATCAGATAGGTGGCATTAGCAACAAAAACACAACAGCATGTCCACAATCTAATCATCAGTCCAATTACTATTACACTTTTCACAAAAAAAAAATTGTATTTCTTAAAAAAGATTGTTTTTTAATCACTTTTTTGATAGAAAGGAAATACTTAAACAAGTTTAACATATTTCAGATGGGCCTTTAAAATTTAATTTTATCATATGTATTTATTCATTTTCAATCTATTTTATTTAATTTTTTCTTTAAAACTGCAAAAAGACTATTCAAGTATTAATAAAACATAAAAGTAGTTTTAATAAAGAAATTGTAATACTTAAAAACTAAATAAATAAAAGTACTAATAACAAAATACATTGTGTTAATCTAACACAAATTTACAACACACAAAAAAAAAGTTTTCATGTATCATATGAATTTGTCCCCTCCCCCTTCTTTTTAAACATATCTTCCGTATTCTTTGCAATTACTAGATGAAAACTTTACCTTATAATACATGCAAAAAAACACCACTTTTTATGTAAATAACAACCTTATATGACATTTGAAAGATCTAATAAATACATTAAAGTTATAAACACATTATGGAATAATGAAAGGGTGAATAAATAATGGAAAAACAACTTTGCAATACCTCATTGTTTGTTCTTTCAGATGCAAGACCCTTTTCTTTCAGAACCATCCACAGAGCAAACAATGTCATAAGTAATCCATGACCAGCATCACCAAACATCACGGCAAACAAAAATGGGAAAGTTATAATTGTAAAGAGAGCTGCAAGAAAAAGTTATGTTTACAATTCAAGAATACAATGGTTACATTACAAATAAGATTATATATATATATATATATATATATATATATATATATAATAACTACATTTACAACTTACAAAAAAATTAAATCTGAAATAACTTTAAAAAACAATCAAACTAGTCAAATTGTAGTTCACAACACTAAAATTGAAGATTTACAAAAACAAAAAAATATGCATTTCAAGAAAATTATATGTGCACAGGAATTTATTTCATAGACAATTGTGTGGCTAACAAAAAATACATATTTATAAACATTTATATCACATGTTAAAAAATGCTTCATATAAATAATTATACCATACCTGGATTAACTTCTCGGTAACTAGCAACACCATATGCATCCACAATGTTCTGAAATCCTTGACTAAATTTATTTGTGCGATTAAAAGTTGGGGGAACTTCTACAGTTTGCATTCTATGCAGAATGGAAGGAACACTACCACCACAGAGTTCCTTTAACAAATTTTAAAAAGCTATTAAGATTATCAATTTTAAAAAACAAATAAAATCAAAATAATTTAGTTTTATAGAAATGCTTTAAAAGATGTTAGAAGGGATAAATAACTAACCGTTCCACGACATAAAGCCATTTGTATCTTATCCAAATCTGAACATGCACACCAACATTCGGCAATGAGACATTTTTGAGTGACATCCAAATTAAAAAGATTTAAAGTATGATAAATAGCTTTGATCTTCCGCACTTTTACAAACCAACTCTTTATATTTTTGGCAGCAGCTACTAGAACTCTGTAACGATGATCTTGCGTTTGTCCAAGCACCTGTAAAATAAATATTAAAATACATTACGAAACAAAATTTTAAGTTTCCTATGAAGAACACGGCTCAAAATATATCTTAAAATTATACATATTCAATATTTATGCAGTAAATGGTATATTAAAATATACTGCTATACAATAATAAATTCTTCTGTAATTTCAAACACTAAAATTTTTCATACTTCAAATTTTATTAAAATGTTGATGAATTCTTATGAATAAACAGAATAATTTTGAGCCTGTGACCCTTATTGCGAGTTACAAATTTTATATCCATCAAAAATATATTAAAAGTATATGTTTCACAATAATAATTTACACATACTTTGAAATTATACACAATATAATATCAATTTCTTTAAATATATATATATATATTACTTTGTAGTTACAAGAAAAAAAAAAGACTTTATTTTGAAAAAAATCTTACATACACGTGAAATTTTAAAATAAATAGGAATAAAAAAGACATATTCACTGCTCCAACATTTATGCAACTTATATTTAAAATTTTAATGGTACTTACAGTATTCAGATCTTCTATCCTAGTCATTACTCCAATAGACATTTCTCTTCTGTCTGCTGGTGTTTCTGGACAAGGGTATAATGTTGCACGAAACCTGGATGATGAATTATCATAAAATAAGTTACTTTTACATTAGAATAAAATATTCACAACTTTTTCAATAATCAGAATACAGGATGGATATCAGATTGAATGAATATTCAGTTAATTGCTGCATGTTAAAGATTGAATTTACATAAAAAATGGAAAATTTACAAATTTTTAAATAAACAGATGTATGAATGTCAGTATTATGTAATAAAGAATCACAGAACAAAAAAACTATTTAAAACAAAAAATTATTAAATCTCATAATTGCAATATATAAATAGAGACAGAACATTTATTATTATTATATATACACGCACACAAGGATTGTATTGGCTTCAAAATTTTAAAGCATGACCTCCTTCCTTATTTTCAAAGAGTCAATGACAGAATGCATATTTTAACTAAAAATATCAACAATAAAATTTAGCTTTAAGAACATACTTTCAGATAAATAATTTAATGTGAATTTGCAAGGCAAACTTTGACATTTTTTTAATTTTAATCTTCTGAGAAGTATTTTTCTCCTGCAATTCTTCATACATTATGCACTAAAAAAAATTCAAGATTATAATCATTTCTACACCTAAAACTTTAAAAAAATGTTCCTACAATTGTGTTAAAAAAATATTTAAAATCCATGGAAAAAGGAGAAAGATTAATTTAGGAACATAAAACATTGTAAGAACAAACACACTGTTAGCATTTGCTTCTACAAAAAGCTCAACTATATAATATATTGAATAATTACATTGGTGTACACAAGGTTGAGGCTCCCCCTCCCCCTCCCAGATCAACATATTTTTAATTTTTACCACTGAGATTACTCCTTGGTGCTTTTGTCTATCTTTGTTTTAAAATGAAAATCCCTTTTCTCCCCATAAGAAATGTCTGCATATACTGCAAAATTATCATAGCTATAAAACATATCATTAAATAAAATCCTGTATAAAAAGTTCTTGCCATAAATTTGAATTCATAAGTGATATTTTATAACTCCAGATTAATCAAATCTTATTATGTTTTTCATAAATAATTATTTGGGTATTTAACTCAAAATATTCTTTCATTCAATATGAGATCAAATTGAATGGAATTACACGTTTTGCAATAATTTTTGAAAAAATTCAGATGTTGAAAAAAAAAAAGGAATTGTAATTGATTCTGAAGAAAATTTAGATTTCAAAATACAAGCAAAATTGTGCATCTGAAACATCAAGGGTTGGAATTTGAAGCAAAATGAACAAATTTTTTTGTCTGATAATTTCAAGAAAATTAATATAAGTTCAAAACTTGACCTTTTCCCATAATTATATTACAATTAAAGATGCTTCAAACCCTAGCAAGTTTTTAATTAATAAAATATTACCATAAAAATTAATTACTTAATATCATGAAGGATGAGTAATGAAAATTGAATCATTCCAATAATACATGAATATTTCCTTCTAAGAAACCCTTTTATTAATTCAAGAATTTTCTGTGAGTAATATAAGTCTCAAATAATATTTAAAATTTGTATAGTTTTTATTTTTTTTTCTATATTTATTAACTTTATATACAATATTATTTTAAATTGGAAGCATCAAAGGAATTTTTTAACTGAATTTATATAAAATAATAATAATAAACAATTAAATACAAATAATCAGACTCTAAGAAATTAATTTTTGAAATATTTCATAAATCTAGATAATAAAGAAATGGACGAGAGCAACTGATGCTAAATGTAAGTTTTTATGACAAAAACTACATACCCTTCACATATTTTTTTAACTCTTGTCTTTAATTGATCACCTTGGAAGAAAATGATAAAAACAGATTTGTACACTTGGTCACCCTATAGATACAATAAAATAGTTATATAATTTGAATCAAACAGCCTACAGATCTAATTATATATAAAAAAAATAATATTAAGTAAAAAGATATTTACAGTGACAGGATCCTCCAAAGGTGTATCAATGTCAGCTTGACGTAGGAAAACATTACCATGACAGACTCGCCATAACATTCTTTCAAATGCTGGTAAGCGCTCCCTCAAAATTACACCAGCAACAAATCTTTTTTCCAAAATATAATACATGAATTAAAACAAGCAATTTAATATAAAAATGATATTTACAAAGAGTTATATTTTTAAGTAGTTAATTAACTACATACAACTATGGATGGGAACACTGATGTGTTAAGTCAAATTTGGATCAAATATATTTTTAAAGCTCAAGTATTAGACTAGCACAAATGTAAATGTATAAAATTCAATTCATTTTAATATAATACAGCTTTATTAAGTACATAATATATTTAGTTCAGCATTATCAAAATTTTAATAACAAAAACCCCTATGCCATTTTTTTTCCATCTATATTTAGAATGTATTGCACTGAAAGGCTTTTTATCATTATTTTTAAAGTAACCATTTAAAAGAAAATTTATTTAGTGATTTTAATATTAATTAATGTTTTTATTACCTTACTACATACAAAAAGTCAGATTACTGAAAACAATGAATAAATCATTTAAAAGTGTTCATTTCATGTATACACATACATTACTCAAAATATATAGAGCCCATATTAATTACAAATATAAAAATCTGAAGATTTTTATTTTATTTAAAAACAAACCACAATTTGAGAGTCTAAAATAACACTGAATTGATATTTGTAGAAAAAAACTATGCCCATTTCTTAAAACTATGTCTAATTACAGAAGTATAAAAGGATTCCAAATTCAACATTACAGAAGTGTTAATGCTGAAGCTCAAGATAAACTTATAAAGGGTTGACAGCTAATTTTACTGCATTGCAGAAAGAACAAATTAACAGATAGTAATGTACAAGGAATGGATGAGAAAAAAGAATTATTCAGTAAATGAATAAATCAGAGAATAAATATAGGATCAGTAAGCAGCTTGATTAGCTATGAACAATAACAAATAGAATTCTGACATTAATTTTTTTTAAAAAAAAGTAAAGGAGTTTTTGCAGAAATTGGAAACATGCTGTTTCCATTGTTTAAATTACCGGACTCAAAAATATTTCTTTTTTGTTTTGTTTCAGATTCTAATCCATAATTTAAATTTAAAACTATGTGTTTCAGAGAATTAAAAGAAAATTAAATGGCTTTGGCATTTGCTTTGAAGGTGAATTGATTAGATATTATTTACTGAATATTATTAGTAGCACAATAACAAGAGAGCAAGGAATACCAGAAATTGAAAAAAGAACCCAAAATGAAGTGCAATAACATTTCATACACAAAATACTTAAAAATTAAATTCAAATTATCAGAAGTTTTATTTTTTTAAAATGTATAATAGAATGAGAATAAAAAGTTTTAAAAAAAGTTTTGTATAGAAACAATTTAAAAGACATGGAGCAAAAATACATTGCAATTATAAAAAATACCTTTTTAAAAATTCCATTTTGAGAGAGAAACTAAATTAATTTACACTAATTTATTTTCATGTGAAGCAATTTGTACAAATTTTAATACTTCACCTACTATCCAGAAGCTTACAGAGACAAGGCATTATGCATCAAATAAAACAGAAGATAGTCCAAAAGGGCTACATCAAGGTTAGGTGCCAGGTGTTCAGAAATTACCCAACCGAGTGTAAGTAATTTGACCCTGACTGCTTTTGCAACATGATGCCCTACATCATCAAGGTGTAAACCTTTGCCCTTAAATGAACATATTAAATCAATTCCCTGGTTCAATCACAGCAATTGTTACACTTACAGGCACACACACTCACAGGCACATTTAAACTCAGCAGTTACACTTACACCAGATTCCAACAATTCATAATACTACCTATCCTTCATATTTCTCCAATTGCAAAGGTCTTTTAGTTTTGGCATTCATGCTGTTGCTTTATAGGAATTCATCCAATGTTTTTTGCATTTCAAATTATCATAACATATCCATTTTTCATCTGTCAAGATTTTTTACAAGCTTTTATATACAGCCTGTTTGGCAGAATTCACTCATTTCAAAACAGGCTCATCCTTGTTACTCAGGCACAATACATGAGGCACCCATCTTCCTTCCTTCCTTCTGAATCTTTCCCATACCATGTAAACCACAGAAAATCCTTTTTTTTTTTAGTGTATGCATGTTATAATTTAAATGTTTAGCAATTTCTTTTTGCATTTGAGAATCTTCATCAAGCATCATTAGTTTTTAGTGGACTGCTGCAATGTTCTCAATCCCTAACATCAAAATTACTATCTTTAAAATGCAAAACCAAAATTTGTATGTATTTACTTATTGATATGATTTTCTCCCCAAGAACAGAATAGATTGAGCGCAGCGCAACATGCTTATGCAAAACTTTTTCCCAGGCGAAATTTGCAATGAATGCAGAGACAAATAAATAACTTATTAAATAACATTTTCTACCTTTGAAATTTCAACTTTACAATCACTTCTGCATCAATTTGATAACTTTGAACTGGTTTCTATCATATGACATAAATTCCAATTACTGATTGATATGCTATTTCTCAAATGACACACAAAACTCCCTTTACAACTTCTTATTACACCCAGTATAAGTATATATACACACTTTTAAAATTTAGTGAGCAATTGAGTTGCTATCTGAAGACGCTACAGGAAAAAAACTTTCATTAATATCAAAGCAAAATTATTTTAATCATATCCTACAAAAATACCTATCATTAAACTAATCAATAAAAGGCAATTAAATGACAATTTTTTTGTCCTCTCTTATGAGAAAAGGTTTCTCCAGATAATGAAAAAATCAAACATTGAAATAAAATCTGAAAGTTAAAGACAAGAATACAATAATAAGAAAATAAAGTAACTTCTTTATTCTTTCAATAAATATAAACAATAAAGAAGTTACTTTATTCTGTCAATAATTTTAAAAAATAAAGCTGCCTTCAATAAGACAAAACTGACTACCTTTAGTAATTTTAAAAATCAAAAGAAATAAATTGTTGGCTATCATTCATCAATAAAAATGGATCATTATCAATATTGAACTCCTTCAATTTATATATATGTGAACACACTTAAAAACTACTTGAATGATAATCTCACAAATTTTTCAACAGTTTTAGATAGAAATTGTTGCAAATAGGAGGTAAAATTGACAGTGATTCATTTACATAAACAAATAGCAGATATTTTGAGTGTGTCTCAGAGAAAAAAATATACTTATAGCAGCCTGATCAATTTTATTATCCACAGATTTAAATACTATACATATTATGATTTGGTTTTTATAAAATCAGCAATTCAATGCAAAAAGATCTTTCAAATCTAAAGTAATAATGAATAAAAAATATCAATTACCCTAACTTCAAAGCTTGACCACCAGATCGAAGTCCCTCTTCTCCTAACAGAGTGACATTTTCTTCTTGCATACTGGGATCGTGCATCTGCACATGATGAAATTCTGCCTATTAAGCAAATTCTACTATTTACATGCAATCGGGGCCCAAAACCAAGAGGAAAATAGCATGCAGAATTGAAAATAAAATATAGAAAAGTGCAAATCATAAAATAAGCAAAAAAAATTATAAGATTATTGCTCAAAGCTACTTTAAAGAGCATTAATCAGCTTTTGTGTAAAACATAAGCATAATGTGAAAATTAATAAAAAAAGGCCCCATTCTATATCTATTTCATGCAAAATTTAAAATACAACAAATACAATTAAACATAGTATTATAATTCAGTGCAGTTTTTAAATTAAAATTTGATACAAAATCAAAAAAAATTTAGAGTTCACATTTTTTAAAATTTAATTTAAATTTATTTTTTTAATTTAATTTGTGTCTGTAAAAAAAACTTATTCTCATTTCCATTTTTGGGTATTAATGCTACAAAAAAATTTATCAAAAATAAATTTAATTTTAATTAAAAAGGTTTTATTTAATACCTGAAGCATAATTTTCTATATAAATTTATACAAAAAGTTATTTATTATTTCTTAATTCATAGGATAGATTTCTGAAAAATAATTTCTTGTAATATGATGCATATATGTTTAAAAGACCAAATCTATATCAAATTTAACTCACTTTAAAATATATATATATATATATATATATATGTATGAAAAAATATAAGTCTTGCTTATGGATAGCTATTTTGTTTTATAGATAATAAAAAATGAAATGTGAATAACTTTTTCCCTCCACTGGTCTTGCTCAATTAAATAGTTTTCATTTTAAAAATATTGGATTTTTTAAAAAAATTAACTTGACAATAGTACATTTTGTATAAATGTAAAAATTTTATTTTAACCCCTTAATGGTCGCATAATTTTGAAGAAAACGGTCATAAAAGTGCCTATTTTTTTTATTCAAGAAAATTATAGAAAACTAAGTGTATGTGTAATAAATGAATTTATTTTTAAATTTGGGGTAAACTTTTAGCTTGAAATACAAAAAATTAATTTTTAAGAAAAGCCAACATTTAGGGTTATTATGACTAAATGTTGGTTTTCTAGAAAAGTGAAAGAATTTAAAAAAACATGTATTTAAAACATTAAAGGATAATTTTATTACACTTATGCACAATGTTAACACACATTAGTAATTTTTTCTTGTGACAAATTTAAAAGCATGAGATGCAAAGGCCAGTATTACAGGTAACAATACAGATCCTGCTCTCAAATTCACTAACCAAACTTTCAAAAGAATCAGTTATTTCAGAATGATTCTCAGATCCATTTATACTTAAAGTAGAATCCAATTCACTTCCTGACTAACTTCATAATATACAATATTAAAAGATATATATATATATATTATCACAGAAAGCAACCCAAGTGTATTTACGAAGAGCAGAACTAAGGAACTGAGCTAAGGTTACATAAACATATATACGTTTGATTGGGCTAACATCCAGTTTAAAATAAAATAACTATCTCTAAACACGTTACTAATAACCTGATACTGCCATTTGGTGAGAAATAAACATGATTCTGAGCATAACAAATAGACAGTTTTAATCTTTTTTGCACGTTACTTTTGAATACTCCAGCTCAGAAATATCACAGACACGAGAAATAGAGGGGGAAATTTCACCCCATGATTTTGACAGGAGCGAAAAGTAAGGGGTTAAACATTCTTTAACAAAAAAAGAAAAACTTTAAAAATCAATTGTACAAATAGAATAATTAATAGTAAAACTGAATGACATTATGACAATGTAAATTAGATAGTCTTTGGTAATTAAAAACATTTTTAAAAATTCATATATTTATAATAAAAACACATTTCATATTATAGAAACATTAACTTGTAAATTTATAAATTTAAGTATTTTATCAAATTAATATATAAAAAAAACAAATAATAAAATAAAAAAAACAATTTTTATTCCTTCATTAAGGAATGTAGTTTAAAAAAATTAATTTTTAAAACACTTCGTTTTACATGCATCTTTCTAAAAAAAATAATTAATAATGTATCTTACATATATTTAATAAAATCTTAAATATTTCAGATACAAATTAAATGTATACTTGAAGATTTGATTTTTTTAAAAAAATTTTGATATTTTAAAATCCGAGCTAATTTTAGTTATGAAAATATTTTGAAACATTTTGAATAGAAACTTTATTTTTTCACATTAATACTTATTTGAATAAAAATGTTTTTTGCAATAAATACTGCTTACCATGAATAATATACATTATTGTTGAAATAAATGAAAAAGCTAAAACAAAAGCATTATTTTGCAGAATCTGAAGAAAAAAAAGCATAATATACCTCATCAAAGAATTGTTGAGTTTTCCTCAAAATGTGCTTCAGTTCAGTTAATTCTAAATATGTCTTTTTCAGAGCTTCAGCATTAGTATTAACTTCTCGCAATTCATTTTCTAATTTTTCAAAAGTAGCCTAGAATATGAAAAAAAAAACCCATTTATAACTAATTTTTAAATTAAATATTCCAATCAGAAACAAAGTTTATTGATGAATCTACAGTATGGTTGAAATATATTTTCGTTAGTCTGTATTTTCTAATTATTTCTTGACAAGAACTGAACTACTTTAAAAAAATAATACTCTATATGGCATTGGAATACTAAGATGGAATGGTCAGAATATTATCTAAATTTCAAGGTGAGCACACCTCCTCGAGTAATGCAAATATGAAATTGTGCATCTCTTTGGCACACTGTGAGTAGGATATAAGTAAAGAAACCTTCATATTGGACAATATATCTATGCTATTGTTTCAGCCATAAGAAAACATTGTAGATTTTTTTTTTTTCAGAAGACAAATATAATATAGCAGAGGATGCCAAGCCATAAGCAATAACTCGTTTGCAATCATTTATTACTCTTCTAATACATATTAATTCCTTTTCTATATTTGTATGAGATACATATTCAACCTCCATTGTAGATGAACTGGCTATTTTTGTATAAATGTATGCCATTATAAGAATACACTATCAAGTAACAGAATTACACCACTCATTAAGATTTGATCATCTGAATTAAATGCATAGTCTACATCACTGTAACAGTTTGCTTTCAAATCTGATATCTTTGAAAGATCTAGTTTTTGATTATGTGTATGATAAGCATTATCCCATTAACTTTAAAAGAGAAATCTGATGTTCTTTCCCTGGTTAAAACTCAAAACGAATTTAGACAGCATGACCGATGTCGGATCAAAAGAGTGAGTGAGAGCTTATTAATGTCACATTGTAAAGCAATATGATGGCTACTAGTGACAAACCTCACAAATTAGAATCATAATCAAGTGACGAGGACAACACCTAAGCTGGCACCCTCCCCCTTCAAGTTTCCACACAATGCCAACGGGAAGAGGAGCCTCACTAGATTTAATGTGCATCAACCCCCTCTACACAGTAGGTCATCAGAGGTGCTAGGGATCAAACTCATGACATGCCAACCAAGAATCCATGACCATAACTACTAGGTTACCACAGCCTCCTAATGCCAAGTCAGATACAACTGGGTAACAAAGCTAAGCGTCCAATAACATTCCAATGTAAGGCATGTTTATTATTTTAGAATTTTAAGCATCCATATTTGAACATAGTTGTTTCTATGACACTGTTCCTTTTGTGATAGGAAGGGATGCAATAGAGATATGAAACTTTTAATATTTCTGATAAATGTTTCTAATATAATTAAGTTGGGGGATATCAATTTTGCAATTAGTTTCCTCAAATTGAGCCACTAATAACCAATGGATCCTTCCCAATACACTTTAGACTTGTTTTATATCATTGTCCAGTCTTCCGAGGAGGATAATATTGACTACAATAAAGCAATACTACAAAATTGTATATGTATAAACCCAGTTTACACAGTCTAATTCTTTTCAGTTATGCTTCCTTAAAATCTCTTTGAATTAAAAAAAAAACAAGTTCTTAAACTTTGGAGAACATTTAAATGCTGGCATTAACTCTCTGATTACTATAGCAATAGAATACAAATTACATGAAGCCTTAGGTTGAATCCTAGGAGGACCCACTTTTGGTCGCCAAATTTTTTGTCGCCAAATTTTGAGTGATAAAGGTTACAATATGGTAACCCTTCCATTTCATCAAAAAAAATTTGTATTTTCAAATCACCGAAAAAAATGGCAACCTAAATAAAGTGCAACATTTTTCACCTTTTCCGAAAAAAAAAAAAAAAACGTCATTTTGACATTTGACTTCGCTGGAAAGGTTTGCTCTCCACCGGTTGTTGTTAAGAATGGCGTGTGAAAGGAAATTAATTGAAAGTGAACCAGTCGAAGATTTCTTTGCCACGGCGTCGTTCGGAGGAGAAAGGGCACGTGGTTTAGCGAAAGCTAATTTAAGCTTGCTATAATAATTAAAATTGCGTTTGACGAGATATTGGTTTGTCAAGAGCATGAATGCGTTCCCTGGTGAATGACTTGAAAGTTAATAATAATATGACAAAGTTAATAAGACATGTGGCGGCGTCTAATGATCACAAGTTGGTGAATGAGAATTTTCATAAATTCCTTGCATCCATCGCAAGGGTGTATCCACCAACAGATCATGACCTTTTAAATGCATGTATTTCTTCGTAATTTGGTAAAAATGTAAATCTTTTAACATTTTTTAAAATGATTGATTTCATGTATTTTCTTTATTTTTATCTTTGCGAAAAGCCCCTTTCGTCCTTTTAAAAATGTAAATCATGCTGTACACACTGGTTTTAGAATGCTTTTTTAAAATGAATTTCATTGCTTTCTCCGTTTTTTTCTTTATATATATGATAATTTAATGTATTTATTCGATTTCTCATCTTTGCGAAACGCCCATTTCATCCCCCTTCTCCCCCCATATGGAGAAAAAAATCGCTGACGCTTGTTGAATATCTTTTTAACTATTATTTAAACAGGGAAAATGCAACTCCCAAGAGTTTTTCGTCATTGACGCCTTTTTGAAAACCTTCAATTTGGCGCTTATTTTGGTGTAAAAATTTTGGCGCCAAAAACAGCAGTGGGTCCTCCTAGGATTTTACCATCAGTCATAAATGCTTTAAGCTTTTTTTCTGCATTATCATAATAATAAATAAGAATTACTTCTAAATCAATCATTTCTCTAGGCTGAGGTGCTTCAGGATTGTCACCAAAACTCATCATTGCAATACCATCTTTCTTAATTTCCTTTTCCAAAAACCCTACAAAAGTAAAATACAAATACCAGTTTAGATTTGATATTTACTAACATTATGTTATTACATCAGAAATACCATAAATGGAGCAAATTTAATACAAATTTATACAATAATAAAGTTTTAAAAAAAATTACTTAGTTTTCTTTCCATTTCATCACACCTCCTCACTTCGTTCACAAATTTTCTTTGAAAGGCATTAACATCAGGATTGAGCTGAAAGGTATCATGATATTTAAACACTAATAAATATATATAAATCAAACATATTTTTAAAAATAGTAAATATTCACTAGTTATGCAAATATAGTACTTTCCCTCAATTACATTATTTAAAATTATAAGAAAAATATACAACACATACAGCACTTATCTATTACTCATGTATTATGTATTTATTAAACTATTTTATAAATTTGATGATATTTATAATTAATTAGAATGCCGTAAAATAAAAAATAATAAAAGGATTTTTTTCAACATTATTTAAAAAAAGCAATCAATTTAATATTAAAAAACATTTATGGAAAAGTTATATTTATTTATAATTAAGTTTATATTTGGAAGCCTTTGAATAAGAGCATCTTTTTTTTTGTGAAAAGATTTTTTTTAAAAGAAAAACATGTTAAAAATCAACTCAATTACAAAATTTACATTTTTATTTTGAAAAGTGTCACTTTTAAAAAAATACATCACTTTTTTACATTCAATTTGTTCATTTCATTACCCTGAAGGGGGGAGGAGAGAAAGGACCACAATGAATGCTACTACACAGAGAATTTTTTTTAAGTTCCAAAATTAGAATATTTATTTGGAATATCCTATAAATATTTTTTTATGAAGTTGAATTCAAAAATTATGATCAGGTCACATTTTATTTAAAATTTCTTAATAATATAATGTGTAAAAAGATTTCTTTGAAAAGAAAATACATAATCACAAAAAAAAGAGCATTTTAAAATGCTCTCAGTGATTTATTTCTTATTATAATCATTGTGTTTTACTTTCATATTAAGTAAACATATTTTTGTAAAATTTATAAGTGAAATGAAAAAACTTGCCCATTTTTAATTTATATTTGGTAATAGACTTCAATTTTTAAAAAACTTTTGACAGTACCCAGAAATCCTGCATTACTCTTCAATTATTTAGGAAACAATCAAGACAATAGATAATTATAATAAATTGAATGCAATAGCCTTTAGACTATAAAATATAAATAATTAGCATTCAATTTGATGAAAATTATAAAGTAAATAAACAAAAATAAATTATGGTAAGATATAATGCAATTTAATACATGTAATATTTATCATATATCTCTAGAGATGATATAATCAATATATTCTATACAATAGTGTCATATAAAAATCCTTCGGATTGTATTACAATTCACAATTACATATGTAAAAAGATATAATTTCTTCAATTCATATTAAATACAATAAATTATATAAATGGCAGGATCAGTTAAACAGATCTAATAGAGAAAGAGTCAGATGAATGAATTATATTGCTACAAAATACTTACATCTCGAAATTGTACTAAACCCAGCTCACCCAACTCGGAAACACATGCATAAGCTGCTTCTGATTGCAGAAACAACTGGCATAATGTCATTTCTTCGCTACGAAATATGGAGCCCATGATTGATGTTAAGAGGGAAGTTTTTACTAAATGATTAACAAGTTTTTTATTTCACACAAAGATGATATTGCACATCCTCCAAGCTTATAATCACATACAATTTTTAGAAAATTAATACAAAAATTACGCAGATCACAAGATTTAAATGCATAGATAAAAATGAAACCAGAAATACACATCACACAGTATACAGAATCTTTATCAACGTTACCGCGAGAAATCAATAAAGTAAGATTTAATTTCCATCATTGCAGTGCAGTTGCTGTCATGGAAAGGAAGTGACGTTGAGTAGCATAACGGTCACGAAATAATTCATACATTTTGGCAACACACATAATGAAAAAAAATATCCTAAATTAAAAATATAGTCATATAATTTTTTTTTTAATTCGGAATTTTTGCTCTTTCAACAAATATAATACGAGAGTAAAATTCATTTTTTATGTTATGAAAACCGATAGGTTCTTTCTTAAGGATAATACAGCTATGAGAAGAAGTTCTTAAAAAACGTCCTACTGAGCTAAAAAAAGACAATATCGGATTTTTTTTACTTTGTTCTCTTTTCTTTTTATATATATCCCTGTCGATCAATTTTAAAATTGTGTATCATTTGTTTAAAATTAATTGTTTTACGTTGGCAGCATTTTAGTGAAAGACAAAGAAACTGAAAGTGTATATACAAGAGCTCTTAAAGTAATTTTGTTTTATCCTTGAATATGATTTTTCTTGTAAAATTACCGTATTTCATAAGTTTATTCTTAATCTGCAGATCCTGATAACTCAGTATTCATGATCTCTACTTTATAACCTACGATGTTTCAAATGAGCTGCAGTTCAAGTCTTGACACTACTAAAGATCGTGCGTTTTAAATTTGTCAATTCTCCCCGTTGGTGCAGCGTGGAAGTTATGAAAGAGAAGTGCTAGCTCAGATGTCATCCTCGTCACTTGACCATGGTTAAAAATCACGAGGTCCGCAGCCTATAGCCCTCGTGTAGCTTTACAGTGTGACGTTAAAGTACACTCACTCACTATCAATATTTTCAAAGTTCTCTCTTCCCGTAACATAGATATGGAGAACAGAGTGATAACTTATATCTTGACCTTGTTATGCGTCCATAACTTTAAAAAAAATTATCTGTTTTTCAAGCGGGCAAAAATATGCAGTCGGAAATATTCATCATATTAGTTTGAAAATGGCTGAGGAAAGTATGGTTTTGTTTATTCTGGTAAATCCAAGGAAAGACTCAAGAGAGGAAATAATCTTTCAATTTGATCTAATTTTTCTGACGATAGAACCTTTCTTTCTTTATTTAAATGACAAATTAAATTCTTAATAAAGTATAAAGGATACTGTAGTATGTTGCATACTTTAATTCTTAAAAATATTAGATAATAATCAAGTTTAAAGAGTATAAACAAACTTTTTCCATGTAAATGTATCTAAAAAGTTAGAATAAATTAATATTATAATATCTTGCAAATATATATACCTTTTATAACTGGCGTAGCCAGTTCGAATTGGGCACTGTATCAAAAATTCCTTGGGAGCCCTGGTTTGAAGCCCCTTAATGTTTTACGATTTTTTGCTTATACATTTTGGGGCTCCTGTAGCTTGGGGGCCCCGTATCATTGATACGGTGGTTGATACGCCACTGCCTTTTATTTATTCTCAGGCACTTACTCCTGTAATTTACCAAGTTCATAAATTTTGGTTAAAATTGTTAGATGCTCAAAAAAATTTTTTCGTTCGCATCAAAAAATTCTGTTTTTGCTCGACTTCAATCATGCATCATTAAATAAGATAATAATAATAACAATTATAAGTTCACTAAAAATTTTTTAAAAAATCGAAATAAAATGAAATGAAAAATTTTGAAAAAGTTATTCTAAATTTCTGGAATATCTTAAATGAAAATTTTTTAAAGAGAATATTTGCATTTATTCAGGAAATTTGGAATCGTATCATGAGTATCTCTGGAATCATACATTAAAAAATAGCTAATTGAAGTAAATATACGTAGTATAATTATGGTTAAGGTATCCGACTACGTTCGGAACCGTGATTTTAAAAAAGTTCATAAATGGATAATTTTCATGATATTTAGTTTCACTTAGATTAGAAGACATGTATAAAGTGGTTTTAAGAACATTACGACAAAAAAACTTATTTAAATACGATATTTTGGCAAAAAATTATCTTAGAATTATCTTTTTTCAAAATGTTCTCCTTTTATAAAAAGTGCTTCTATAATAATAATATTTTGCTTATATAAAGTAAAGACTTCTACAGAGAGTCTGTACTAAGATTTTTGAAAAATTCACATTATTTTCAGAGTTACCACCTATTGAAATAATTATCGGGATTTTTTTCTTAAAATTTCTCCACTCTGTTGTAGTAAAATATGGATAAATCCACTTCTAAGTTGTATATTTCAAAAACTCTAGTTCAGCCTCTGTAGAGAGGTCCGAACTACATGCAGGCAAAATATTATTATAATAGAAGCATTTTTCATAAAAGGAGAATATTTTGATGATTCGTCATTCTATCTTCATTTTTTGTCAAAATATTATACTTAAATAACTTTTTATTGTAATATTATTCTTAAAAAATTTTATATACGTTTTCTAATCTAAGTGACACTAAATATCATAAATACTATCCATTTATACTCTTTTGCAAAATCAGGATTCCGAACGTATTCGTATACCTTAAATCTTTGCTCAAAGAGAACATCCTTTGAATTGGTTCTACAACTTGAAAAGAGAGGAGGAAAAGGTTATATAATGTGGTAGACACCATATTTATTCGAATCTAAGCCGAACTTTTATCCGATGGTAATGCTACAGAAAATGGGGTGCGGCTTAAAATTGAAGGCGGTAAAATTCGTTGGATCGGGAAAATTGAACCTGATACTGGTGGTTAGAGCAATTATGGACAAGTTCTACTTTATAAGCAATTGAGGCGAAACCAAATGATGTCCAATCCTACTTTCTGTCTAACGTTAATCTATGGGAAAACATCGAAATTAAATTATTTCAAACTTCTAATGCAAGTTTTTGAAACTTTTTTTTAACTATATGGGTAGAAGATGATCTGTAGATCTCAGATTTAACATTTCAGAGTTTGGTAAATCGTAAAAATACGTTACGCGCGTGCAGTGTGCTAATATATTAAGTTGCACAGTCAATTCACTTCAGAAATACTGACTAGATGTCTACATGCTATATAACTATGTCTGTTTTACAACTGTGCTTAAGGCTATTAATAATTCTTATTGTTGTACTCAACTGAAAACGCTCCAGTTTCTTTAAATATTTAACCGATATAATTTGCTATCCGTATTCTGTAACCGGATGAATAATAGTTAGATAAGTCGCTTTTAAAATACTATCAACTATATTTTTGTCATTATCAGAAATATATCAGAACAGGGGTGTCAAACTCGCGGCCCGTGGGCCACAACGAACATTTTTACAGCATGGACAGTATATCGGTACCCAATAATATATAATAAAATA
This sequence comes from Trichonephila clavipes, assembly GCA_019973935.1. Taxonomy (NCBI): domain Eukaryota; kingdom Metazoa; phylum Arthropoda; class Arachnida; order Araneae; family Nephilidae; genus Trichonephila; species Trichonephila clavipes. Next base: position 136,411 of record BMAU01004138.1, on the reverse strand, counting down.
CCAAAATTTTCCCCCAAATTGGAAAGATAGTAGCAGAGAAGAGATGTCAAGTGTCAGGTCGTAAACATTAAATTTTCTTGTTCTTTTATTGATGGTTATTATAATGTATGATATTATTCGAAATAAAATTACGTTTCTGTGAATATTGATTTGTTTTTTTGGGGGGGAGGGGGTCACCTAAACTTAAACCTTTTTTGTTCGGGCCAAGTCATCCTTTGAGTTTGACACCCTTGTATCAGAGCATAGATTCTTAAACTGTGATCCTTGACCCTTGGGACTCTACGTAGCAATTACGGGGGCTCGCGAAACAATTTTGGCATTAAATTTTCATCCCCCCACTTTTGGCTTTCATTCAGACAACTCACTTTGTTAAAAATCCTACATGGTACAGACTTTTTGTAATTAATATTACTTAACTAATTATTAACATGGCTAAAGAATAATTAGTAAAAATGTAATCAATTACTTTTGTTCAATTGAAACTGTGGGAAAACAAATAAAACATTCCAGTATTATTATGTTGTTGTTGTTGTGACTAACGCCACCTGCCTGACGAAGTCAGATCGAGGCCCGCGAAATTCATCGCGGCTAAGGGCTAGAATTTTTTACGCCCGTCGTTAGCCTTAGCTTTGAGCACCGTGCAGGGGACAGTACAATTTGGCTCATTTCCACGCCAATTTTGAGGGAGGACACCTGGGGGTGGTCAGGGGCCTCCCACCTCTCTTCCCCTTCCACCAACTACAAGTTGCTGTAGTTAATATTATGCAGTTCCCGACAAGGGTGACAGATTTCCTTGTGCGAGTAACAGACTCGCTGTGGTGTTTCCAGACCCACAGTATGGAATAGGAGGACGAGGAATGGGTTCGCTTAACTCCTCCTCAACCTCTGTACAAAGACTGTCATTGAATGGAGTTGCATTAATTTATATTATGCAGTATTACTATAATTGTTTGGGGTTGGAAGCATGTATCTATAAATAAACTGACAGCTCGGGGAAAATATCGTGTTTTCCCTGTAGTGCTGTTATTCCCATCCAAGTTACTTCTGTGTACTGTGTGTACTACACATGTCTTTCTGTTGTGCCTTCAGAGTTGTGATTGCTTACAGCAACATCTTGTTCAGTTTTCCTGGCTGTAACTATTACATCCCGCTTTCACTGCTAGATTTTGACAGACAACTAAACATAAAACACAATATATTAGCATTTGTATTCATTTATGTATGCAATAAAAATACGGAATGACCAGTCTGTGTGTTGACCCATGTCAGGAAAATTTATCAATCGAAAGTATTAAATCAGCCAAACTCCCGCATCATTCGTTAACAAACACAGTGAATATATTAGAAAATCTATCAATTTTTTTTAAAAAAAAAAAGAATTGTTATTAAAAAACGAGTATTCGCTTTAAGTCAAAATCTGATGTTAAAGACTGCAACTGATGGTATCAATAAAAAAGCAGGAAAAGTATCGTATGAAATATCTCTAATAATTATAAAAGCTCGAAAACCCTATTATACAGTAGATCAACTAATTCTCCTTGCAACAAAAGTTGTGATGAATACCATGTTGAGAGCTGGAGTAAACAAATGGGGAAAAAATAGTTTCATTATCGAACAATAATGTCAAGAATAGGATTGAAGACATATAAAGTAATATAAAATAGTAATTAACTTCAAGAGTGTGCTGAAAAGTCAATATCTTGCATTACAATTAGATGAGAGTACCGACGTTTTTAATAACGAAATTTTGTTCGTATTTATTATATATGAATTTGAATATACATATATAAAATACAAGAGAATTTGCTATTTTGTGATTCGATACCTTCGTGTTCTAGAACTAAGGTCATATTTCATAGTCTGAATCATTATGAAATCGAGTGGTTAACATGTGTTGGAATTTGCATTAAGAGGTTCGTGCAATGCCAGGAACAAGAGCTGTATTGATTGCTTTTATTAAAGGTGTAGCGCTTTAGGTCGTTTGGAACCATTGCTGCACACAGAAGAAATCATTAACACTCAGAAATAAATCAATATATTTAGAGGAATAAAGCATCAGACGCGCCCGCGCACGCGAAGTTGTTAAGGTATCCGACTATGTTCGGAACCGTGATTTTAAAAAGGCACATAAAATGGATAATTTGCATGGTATTTAGTGTCACTTAGATTAGAATACATGAATACAATTGTTTTAAGGACATTTTGACAAAAAAAAATTTTTAAATACAATATTTTGGCAAAAAATTAACTTAGAATAAACTTTTTTCCAAATGTTCTCCTTTTGTGAAAAAATGGTTCTATTACAATAATATTTTGCCTGTATATAGCTCAGACCTCTCTACAGAGGCTCAACTAGAAATTTTGAAAAATTACATTATTTTCAGAGTTACCACCAATTGAAATAATTATTGGCGTTTTTTTCTTAAAATTGCTCCCCTCTGTTGCCGTAAAATATGAATAAACCCACTTCTAAGTTATCACAATCTATCACAATATGATTCAGCGTGTCATGCAGTAGGATATTTTTGAAACGATTCGTTTCCCTCATTAATGTATGCGGGGTTAGAGAATAGAGGTCATTAATATAGATGTTTATAGTTTTGCTACGTATTAAATTAGCATTATTTAAACATATTTCTTAACATAAAAATAAACAGCGTAAAATATAACTGTTCCCTCAACAAAAGTTTAAAAAAATTAAAATTGCACATTTATTATGTATTTTAAAACATAATATACGTACAATTTCCCTTCATTGTAATTAAATGAAAAGATAAATAAAATTTTTAATGCTAACCTAGTGTTTGCGCCGCTCTACTTGCATATCGCAAAATAAAGGGTATATTTTGTAACTCTGAATTTGACACGATTCTGAGCATTCAGCTGTTAAACAATTTCTTTGAGAACTCGAAATATTTTTCGCATGAGGAAAATTTTTTTTACTTAGATATATAGAGCCAAAAACGGAAAACAGAATACGTGCAATTTTCTCCCTTCACAGACAATTATATTTCTCCAGAAATGATATTCAGTATTTTACGAAATAGCTGTAAATTTATCTTTTGAGTTATATATATCTTTCAGATTTTTTCTTAATTCCGTAAATATTCATAATTCTGAAGATCTTTTTATCAAATAAGGTCCATTAAAAATTTATCAACTTCCATGCACTCAAAAACTGACAAATTTGAAGAGTAATGCAGAATACCACTGATAATTGTACCACGTGCCATAGGTTGCTAACCTATGCTTTGAACCATTTTACTCTATTTTGTGCAACAGATTAGGAGAACAGATTTTTAGGTAATGGTATATACAAAATCAAAGTACAGAGACAAACTCAAAGTCGAAGAGGATCTCAGAATACAACTTTTCAGCAAAGAGCTTAATATTTCGGTTTTAATTTCAAGAAGACAACTACATCCATCGCATTAAGTAAAAACTATTCATACGAGGGGTGATTGATGAGTAATGTATCCAACAGTATGGAATAAGTTTCCGACAAGACAAAATAATAAGAGGTATCAGAATGAAGAAAATTTATTAATCTTACATATTGTTAACTCATTTCTCAACATAGTCACCCCTAACAACTACACATTTGTTCAATCGTTTGATCCATTTCTTCATTCCGTCCATGAAGAAAGATTCAGGTTGGATGCGTATCCATTTGTGCACGACTGCCTGAACTTAAGCATCCTGTGTTTCTCATTATGACCCAGAAAACAAGAGGCAGTTTATGGAATATCATCATCCTGGTTCTCCGAGAGTCAAGAAATTCAAAACTTTAATGTCAGCAGCCAAAGTCATGTTCACTATCTTTTGGGTTGCAAGTGGTATGCTCTACACGGAATTTTTGACTAAAGGATTGACGGTGAGTTCCGACAGGTACTGTGAAACATTACGATCACTCAAGCAAAACATTCGCAGAAGCAGACCAAAAAGAAACGTCTTTCTTTTGCATCACGGCAATGCAAGATCGCATTGCAATACACAAACACAGGACGTGATGGGAAAACTGAAATTCACAGTGGTTCCACAACCATCTTACAGCCCAGATTTGGCACCATATGACTTTTAGTTGTTCCCAGAATTGATGGAGACGTTGAAAGGCAGACGTTTTTTTAACGGATACTGAAGTTCAGGCAGCCATGCGCAAATGGATACGCAGCCAACCAGAATCTTTCTTCATGGACGGAATGAAGAAATGGATAGAACGATTGAACAAATGTGTAGCTGTTAGTGGTGACTATGTTGAGAAATGAACCTACAATATGTAAGGGTATTAAATTTCCTTCAATTTGATACCCCTCTGTTATTATTTTACCTTAGAGACTTTTTAGAAACCTTACTTATCGATCACCCTCATACAAAACATTGTAATAGGACTTATTTTGATTCATAGTTGACCAAGAAATGTTTATATGAGTTTAATATGTTATGATTTTTGTAACTTTTTAATTTCTTTTTAAAACAGTTTTTATTCATTTTATTTATTTATTATTATTCTATATCCTAATAAGAAGATACATCTCTATTAGTACGCAAGCTCAATTAATAAAATAGTCAGGGATACATTTACCAATTTTTATTATAACGTAGCATCTCTGACATTATTGAGCCAGAAATGAAGTGTTAAGAATAATGTAAAATGCCTAAAGTTTGAATAAAGTCTGAAAAAAAATGTTTTTTAAAAGGGAATCCTTGGACTACATAAGTATAAGAATCCTCTGTAACAGAGATTCCGAAACTTATTCTTTATTCTTTCGCCAAAGCTGATATTTTTTTAAGGTATCTGACTACTCGCGACAACTTTTTTTAAAAAAAAGTGAATATATGGGGATTTTTATTATTATTTTTTGTGTGGATTTTAGATTTATATATATATATGGGAAAATGACTACAACCTAAGGATGATAAATGCTTTATTTAACAAGATGAAGGATGAAATATCTAAATTATACTAAACAGCAAAGAAGAACGTCTTTCTCCTACGTCTAAAGCTTAGCGTCCCTAACGTCCGTCTACATATTTTCCCGTGTGTCCTTTTAGTCGGACATTCCTGACGGGGTGTGACGTCAGTGTGGACTGCTCCACCCTAAGTACAGGGGGAGGGGTTGTCCATTGCACATATCCAACCCTACATCGGCCATCATGACCGGGAAGGCGACCTCGCCTGATTACATACAATGATAAAATGCACAGATACATAGTAATGAAATATTAAAAATGTACACAGTTACACTGTAGATGAAAGAATTATACATAACACAAATTATCATCAAAGAAAAAGTACAAAAATACTGAAAAATAAACAAATTTAAAGTAATATTTCATAAATAAGAAAAATTCCATACATTACCACTGAGGTAAAACAAATTATGTTAACGATACAAATAAGATCAAGGCTAAAATAAGAATCTGGAATAAGGAACAGGAACATATTGAAGCACAAGATGCTCCTACTTCTAAACACTTAAATTTGTACTAAAATGAAATAAGAAAATGTTAGTCATTCAATAAAAATGGAATCAAAAATAAATAAATAGATAAAAAGTCTGTTGTTAATGTCCATAACGAAAGTCTTTCACAGGAAGAAAAATTGTGAACAGTTTTTAATGGAGAAATCAAGTAGAGTTAGTTTGGTTTGGCCAGAGTTTCATGAATTCTGCACAAGTAGACATTTTTGATGGTCCGTCGACAAAATCACACTTTTCTACGTCATAAGTGTCATTGTGCTTGACTTTTGTAACTTTGTATGGTCCGAGGTATTTTTGCTTAAGTTTCAAGCCTGGACCAAACTGAGTGCGTTTAATTGCTACTAGGTCATGTAGTTGATATTTATGAGCTTGTCTGCGTCGGAGATTGTACGTGCGGCGATTCTCATCTTGAACTTTGTAGATTTGCTTTTTGGCATCTTGACGGAGAGCATCACGTTGCTCTTGGAATTGAGCTGTAATCTCATCGTTAAGATGTTCGACAATCTCAATGTCCTGGCAAGACTTCATCTTGGTGCCGAAAAGGAGCTCAAATGGAGTCATCTTAATGCTTCTTTGAAAAGTTGAGTTCAGGATTTCTTGCAGGTGGGGTACGTGAGAGTACCATTTCTCAGGATCGTCGACAGAAAGTTTTGACAGCACAGCAATGATGGTGGAATTTTGTTTTTCAATTTGGTCATTAGATCTTGGGAGACCAGTTGTAATGGAAATATGAAGGATGTTTTGCTTTTTACAGTAATCTTCAAATGAGGAGGAAGTAAATGCGGATCCTTTATCAGTGATAATCCTAGCGGGGTTTCCGAAGACATGTCTTTGGTTTTCTAATCGATTTATGATTTCTGCAGCGTCCGTAGATCTAGTGGGATACAGCCATGTAAATTTACTGAATGCGTCAATCACTGCAAAAACATGCTTATATTTCTTAGAAATTGTCGCTAGGGGACCCAAATGATCTAGATGAAATGTATGGAGAGGTAAATCGTTTTTTTCTATCGGGTTAAGCGTGCCATCTTGTTTACCACGTTTCCGGTTTGTGAGAATGCATGTAACACAGTTTTGAATGCATTTTTCAACTTTGTCTTTAAGTCGTGGGATGTAAAAGTCTTTGCTAACTAAATCTTGTGTGCGTAGAACAGCAAAATGGCCACGTTCATGTGCAGTTTTAATGATGTTAGCCTGCATTTCGTCAGGTACCACTAGTAAATCGGTGCCATTGACTGTTTTGTAAAGAAGTTTGTTTTTACGATATAGTTGTCATGCGGCGTTGTTTCTAGAAGCGTCTTTATTGTTGTTATTTGGTCATCAGCCTGTTGTGCTTTGAGAAATTGAAGATGAACACTATTTTGGATTAGCATACAATGTGGAGGTCGACTGAGAGCATCCACATGAGCCATCTTTGAGCCTGTACGGTGTTCTATTGTATAATTAAATTCTTGGAGATAAAGTGCCCATCTGGCTATCCTGGGATTAAGCTCTTTTTTACTTAGTGTTTTGACGAGGGCGTCACAGTCAGTTATAATTTTGAATGATGTTCCTAGTACATAGATGCAAAACTTTTTAAGTGCTTCGACCACTGCAAGGACTTCTAGTTCAAAACTAGTGTACTTTCTTTCATGGTCTGATGTCTTTTTTGACATGTAGAATACAGGATGAAACTGGTTGTCTTGTATGGATTTTTGGAGTAGGACTGCACCCAAACCATCGATTGACGCGTCAGTGTGAATCTCAGTGGGAGAATTTTGGTTAAAAATACTTAAAACGGGTTGTTGGGAAAGTAAGTATTTTAATTTTTGAAATGCTGTCTGTTGTTCAGCATAAAAATGGAAAAGGGAGTCTTTACGAAGGAGGTCACTCAAAGGTTTTGCTATGGTCGAATATGAGGGTAAAAACTTCCTAAAATAGCCAGTAAGACCTAGAAATCTGCGAATGTCTTTAATATTTTTAAGATCAGGATAATTAATAACAGCTTTAGTTTTTGAAGGGGAAGGAAACAATCTACCGTTTTCTATAATATGGCCAAGAAACTCAATTTTATTATGTAAAAATTGACATTTTTTAAAATTTATTTCAAGTCCGTAATCATAAGCTACCTGTAGAACAATTTTTAGATATGCAAGGGCTTGGGACTCATTAGCAGCGGGAATAACGACATCATCCATATATGGGAGAACAATACTTTTCGAAATCAGATGTCGGAAAATGGCATTTATGTACCGCATAAAGGTGGAAGGACAAGTACTCAGTCCAAAAGGCATTCGTCTAAATTGATACTGACCATTGTGAGTAACAAAACTAGTAAATTTACGGCTCCTTTCATTTACCGCGACATGGAAAAATCCATTGTTTAGATCTAGAGTAGTAAATATTTTAGCATTTTGGAGACAATCTAAAATATCGTCAATTAAAGGAAGAGGATAGTTATCTTTAATAAGTTTGCGATTTAAGCGTCTATAATCAATGCAAACTCTTGATTTCCCGTCTTTTTTCTTTACTACCACAACTTGACTAGCGTAAGGGGATGAACACGGCTCGACAATTCCATTTTTAACCCATTCATCAACTTGAGCGTCCACTATATCTCGTTCAGCAAATGGCAAACGTCGGGGCTTATAAAATATCGGTTCGTCGTCGGTGAGAGCGATGTCAAGCTCAATGTTTACAGTTTTTGTTTTTTTAGGCGTGTATGTCGATAGCAGTTGATCGACTTCAGCTCGATTATGTTGAGAAACATTTGGACCGATATCAAATGTGGGTGAACCGTCAGAAATCGTCATAATAAAATTTTCATTTGCATTATCAGAGGGCCTTAAAATTTGTGCAAATTTTACGCCTGTAGGCGATATATTTAGATGTGCTTGTTTAATTACGTCACAACTGATTATAAGGTCATAATTTGTACAAGAATTTGGTACAACAGAAATAGTAACAGGAAAAAATTTGATCATCGATAGTAATTTCAGAATCAAAAGTTCCTATCACATTAATTCGCGAAAAACCAAAACCTGTTAATAATGTGTTGGTTTGTTTCAGTGGCGGTGCATCTATATTTATGTAAGTGGAATTTCTCAATAGTGTTAAATTGCTGCCTGTGTCTACTAACCCGTTAAGTTTACGCCCAAAAATTGTTACGTCTTTACACATATTAATAGGAGAAGGCAATTTATGCACAGCATTTACACCAGAAGGTGGTGTAGAAGTGGTATTTAAATTAGCTCGTCGGCATTCAAATGATTTGTGACCATAAAGATTACATGAGAGGCATCTGGGGCCACGTGAATGATTAGGACAAGATTTTTGATAGATGACCTATATCATTACAATTAAAACAACGTTGGGGATTTTTAGCTGCGTCAGAAACGTTAAATTTTGTGGGTTTTCTTTGAAGCTTTGTTGTTTAAAATCGCGTCCTCGGCTTTCATATGAATGACGAAAATTCGGTGAATTAGAGTTATGTATTCCCATGTTTTTAATGACAGTTTCATAGGTACGTAATTTCTGCTTAAATTCGGAAAATGAGGTTGCACCATAGAGGATAATTTTATATGAACGAGGCCCATCAATTTCATTAATGACGTACTGGATAATTGATGCTTCGTCAATTTTTGAATCACATCTATTTGCTAATTCACGCATGGAATTAAAATATTGCATTAAAGTCTCGGTTTTATACATTTTTCTTTTTTCTAATTCGCGGGGAATTTCTATGGAGGTTACTGAATCCTAAAATTCTTCAATTAAAGCTTTTTTGAATGACTCGTATGTATTTAAATTTCTTTGTGAAAAAAGAAATGATTTAGCAGTTCCAAATACTAGACGTTTCGCGAAAATTAATTTTTGAGAAGAACTGATAGCTGGGAATTAATCAAAATTTTCTTCAATATCGCGAAAGAAACTATTTTACAGAATAAAAATCTTCCCCGGTAAATTTTCTACTAGTCGCCGAAATATCCGCAATAAAGTCCAAAACTGGGTATTCATCTCTGTAAGGGAAGCTTCGTTTGAATAGGAGGAAAAGTATTTTGTGTACAAAGAGATGAAACGTTTTGATGTGCCGGCATGAAAGAATAACCTTGAACGCTGGGCAGGGGAGAATTACTGACCGGATGTTGCTGAAACGGGGAGTGCTGGTCTGTCCCTTCCGATGAAAAATTCCTGTCTAACGTGATTCGTTTTTGAAACGTGGTTTTTGAAACTACGTTTTCGCCTTCAGAAAAGGATGCCTCCGAATTATTTAATGTTAGTTGGAATTCATCTAAGTTCGTCAAAGCTTTAAATATACTATTGCATAAATTTTGCTCATTTGTTTCTACGTCTAAATGCAATGAATTAGCGACTGAGATAAAATCAGGCAATGAGAATTCGGTTAAAATTTTTTCTTTGTGTTCTTCAACTTTAAACTCTTTAGGGAATGTAGAAAAATTTCTTATTTTATTTCGCGAAGAACGGTCAAATTCGGTGAATCCTAATATAGAATTTAATGTTTTTACAGCACGAGTTGTACCACATTTCAACGAATTAGCAATTATAGGAATATCGCCTAATTTAATTTTTTTACAGTACATCTTAATGTACAAAATTAATCACTTTGAAAATTTAGACGGTGCAAGGTTGTAATCAAAATTTCTCTATCACACTCTGAGTTAAAACTACTAAATACAGTTATTTTAAAGCCAAAATAAACAAACAAAAAAATACGTTTAATTAAATTTTGCCTACCTGGGGTTGGGGAGCAGTCCGTACAATAAATCCAAAACCAGTTGAGGCACTAAATGAATCCAAGAAAAAGAAATTCCAACAGCAACACGTTTTTACGCTTTTTGCAATGTAGCGTCCACTGAAGAAAAATATTAACGCGTCTTAAAAATTTTCTCTCGTCTAGAGGAGATTTTCCTTAATATGCAAGAGAAAGGTCGAGCCCCCAAAATATGGGAAAATGACTACAACCTAAGGATGATAAATGCTTTATTTAACAAGATGAAGGCTGAAATATCTAAATTATACTAAACAGCAAAGGAGAACGTCTTTCTCCTACGTCTAAAGCTTAGCGTCCCTAACGTCCGTCTACATATTTTCCCGTGTGTCCTTTTAGTCGGACATTCCTGACGGGGTGTGACGTCAGTGTGGACTGCTCCATCCTAAGTACAGGGGGAGGGGTTGTCCATTGCACATATCCAAACACACACACACACACACACATATATATATATATATATATATATATATATATATATATATATATATATATATATATATATATATATACTTCGCACATTTTTTTAAAAAAATATACTAAAATTTAGAAAGGAAAAAGAAATTATTATTACTAAAATGAGAACAAATTAGTAAAAATTTATAAAAAATTACATAAAAGGGCCCACTCCACACAAAAAGTTTATGAACAAATTCTCAATTTTTCAATTTTGATGTATTACTTTGCTATTCCTTTTTAAAATGTCCTTCAGGATAAGAGATATTTTCATTTTTACAAAAACTAGAGCACTTTATCTTAGTTATAAGAAATTGCTTTAAAAAGTTTTTATATTCACGTAAAGGACTGTAAATTTTTTAATAAAACAGTGATTGATAAATCTGAAGGCCAAAACACTTCTACTATTACACAGAACATACGCAAAAAATTTCAATTAATTATTTTCAAACCTCTTTGAGCAATCGCTGCCCCCGTTTGAGCCTTATAAAGATACACATTTCAAATAAGACACATTTTAAATTTTGATATCTTGTTTAAAGTTAATGCCATAACATTTGTTTTTGCTCTAATGAATGGAAAATAAAAAAAAATTGGTATTTTTTTACAATGCTGTACAAATACCAAGGTCTGTAAAATAGAATTTAAAAAAAGTCACTTTTGAAGAAAAATCATGATTTTAGGGTAGTAAAGGGTGTTTTTTTAGAGGTATAGAACTTTAAATTGCAATAAAATAACGATGTATTATTCGATTGACATGAATTTTTTTATTCGAAAGATAATCTTGTGGATTACATTTTAAATATGATTTCTGGCATAGGACTGCCACGGCTGGCTCGGATGTAGTCCAATCTGGACGTCCAATTTTCGATGACTTTTTCCAACATTTGTGGCCGTATATCGGCAATAACACGGCGAATGTTGTCTTCCAAATGGTCAAGCGTTTGTGGCTTATCCGCATAGACCAATGATTTTACATAGCCCCACAGAAAACAGTCTAGCGGTGTTAAATCATAAGATCTTGGAGGCCAATTCACAGGTCCAAAACGTGAAATTAGGCGGTCACCAAACGTGTCTTTCAATAAATCGATTGTGGCACGAGCTGTGTGACATGTTGCGCCGTCTTGTTGGAACCACAGCTCCTGGACATCATGATTGTTCAATCCAGGAATGAAAAAGTTAGTAATCATGGCTCTATACCGATCACCATTGACTGTAACGTTGTGGCCTTCATCGTTTTTGAAGAAGGATTCCACCAGCCCATAAAGCGCACCAAACAGTTTTTCTGGATGCAACGGTGTTTCGACATACACTTGTGGATTAGCTTCACTCCAAATGCGGCAGTTTTGTTTGTTGACGTAGCTATTCAACCAGAAGTGCGCTTCATCGCTAAACAAAATTCGCTTATGAAAATCGGGAACAACGGTAATCTCGTTTTGGGCCCATTTGACGAATATACGCCTCGTTTGATGATCGTTTTGATGAATTGCCAAACCAAACTGAGAATAAATCACTTGACAGCTGTTAACTCGGTCGCCATCTTGGAAAGTAATGCCAACTTAAACTTCTATACCTGGAAAAAAAACACTCTTTACTAACTCTAACACAGCGGAATGAGCTCTTCTATCTGGATCGCAAAGTCAGTGTTCATTTTTCGAAAATTCATTTTTTCCCCTTTGTTATATTATTGATTGATTTACTTTTTTTGTATCAAGTTTTAGTGAGAAACTTAAATCACGCAGTTTCATAAAGAATGTTTAATAATTAAGAATGTTTGGTATCTACGTAAGGTAGTTGACGAAAGGTAAAAATAAAGTTTGATGATCAATAGCATTTAGATAATTATTAAGTGCTATAGAAAATGTACGTAACAGCCCACTGGCGTAACGGAGAATATTAGGGCCCTCCTGCTGTCAGGTTTTAGGCTCCAAGCCCAAATATGTACTTGGAGTCAGTCAGGCTTTGGACCCCTTGAGTCCCTGCCCCCTCCCCCGTAATGCGGGGGTGTACGTTACGCCACTGTAATGGCCACAACCTTTTTTTAAGTGCTATAAATGGGAAATTATATACTTCAATTATTTATTTATACCATTATATTAACGTCTCTAAAGAGAAATTTCTTCCTGAACAGCACGCTTTAATGTAGGCACTTGTGCGATTTCTTTTATAAAAGGAAAATAACAAAAACGTTCAATTTTAGAACTTCCAAGTTTATCTCAATTTTAATTGATTTTTTTAAAAATAAAAAAAACTTTAATGCCTTGCAGTATGTTATTATTCTTATATATGTATAGTAGAAAATCAACTCCCTCATTCTTCGCGAGATCTCTGGAGCTATTAGACATACAGAATGTAAATTTAACAAGCATGGTTCCATTGTCGTATAGATATCCGCTAAAAAGGGGCTTTGGGGACATCGACTCCCAAGGGGGGGAGGGCGGAACGATTTTGTTAAAAGAAATTTTTTTAAAAAAAAACTCGCTTTTGAACTAATTAGACTAACAAACTTGAAATTTGGCTCTGCTAAGAACGTATTTGCAGAAATCGACTCCTGCGGACGGGGTGGGGTCTAAGTTACTGCGACATAAATGATAAAAAAAAACTTGCGTTTTTTTAAATTCAATTCCTGTCCTTTTAAAATCAAGAGACGAAGGCTATAAGAATGTTTTTGAATACATTCGGAAGCTTAATGTTAGGGCTTAGATATCAATAATTTTAAGAAAACATCATATAGTCATATAACATCACAAAAGTCAAAGTACTCAGCGAAGCGGATGGGTAACAGATGGTATGAAATATATGTTTATATAGAATATTGTTTAAAAAATCATTAAAAACGATTAAATAATCATGTTCTTAAATAGATATGTTTAATATACCTATAGAAAAAATTAAGATGTTTGTAATTATTTTTTTAAACAATTATAGGATTGAATACAGATTCTTTAGATTTAAAATTTATTTATAAGAATGTGAAGTATCACAAAAAATGTCTATACAGTACAAATCAAAAATAACCTGAGATATTTACTGACTTATACATAATTTTACATCAATAACATAACAAGAATTATATAAAAAAAATTTTTTTAGTATGTGTGTGTGAATATAACGTGTTATCTTTTAAAACTACTTGATAATCCGAACTTGTATATTTTACTACACAATTACTCTGCTATGGAATTCCATAACTCTCAACGCTTCATTTCACATCACTCATCTAAATATGCCAATAAAACTGGTGTAACCCTTTATCGGTATTTAGCAGAGTTGACGCAACCCTCTTCTTTTCTTTTTTTAATGAAAATAAATCTAAGCTACTCCTAAACTATACATTCTATTTGAAATGTATCTGTTAGTCGATAGTTGCTAAGCAAACGTCAAACAAAAATCTTATGGAATAAACTATCTTCACACGCAACAAATGAAATAAACAAACGTTTTCGACAACTGCGTATTTGGTGCTGTATTGTTTATGCAAAAGCAAGTGATTGTATATACATGCCTTCCTTTGTCTAGTCTAATAGGTACCCCATTCTCATGCCTGTGGCAGTAAAGTCATATTTACACCTAAATGTAGGGACGTGCATGCAGTATAATGAGTGTATTAAGTCTGCTATTTAAAAAAAAAACGGCTCTAGTTATTTCGTGACCAAAAGGGCTTTTTCGGCCTTTTAATTTCCAGGAATTTTGAAAAAAAATGCATTTGCATTTATTTATGAGACAACGATATTTTAACAAAAAAAAAATCGTTGTAAAATATTCAAAAGGGGAAAAAAATGAAATTCTGGTTGATATTTGAATGACGAATCTCTACCTTTTTTCTGAATGTCAGACAAAAACGGGGAACTTGTTCATGTGAAATTTGCCATGATTGAGCATAACGCTACGCAGAGTGCTATCGGCTTCGCTCATAAATTAATTTTAATGTCCAAGAAAACCTTGTAACAAAATATAAGGAATAACATTGATATACTTCAACACAATTTAACTCGGAAAATATTATAGAAATTTATAATGGTATTTTATTTACTTTAAATTTTATTGATTAAATATTGACTCAATATTAAAATGTAATTTATGTTTCTTTTTTATAATTTCATAAATTTCATTTATGATATATTAAACGCAACACTAGATTTTGTACTACATAGAAAATGCAATACCTATTATAATTTTGAACATATAACATTTGATTAAAATAGAAATATAGTAATTAATAAAAAATTTTAAGTATTTTAATTTGCTTGTTAATTTTCTAGTCATTATTTCACTTAAGGCTACACGGTACCCTTTTTAAAAAATTTTTTGGAGATAGTTACAGTAAAAATAATTGATGTTTTATATTTAGATTATATTATTAAGCTGATTCTGTAAGCAAAAAGTCAGTTTGAACAGCCATTATTTTACAATTTTAAAAAATTAGGAATTTTTGAAGTTTTTTCAAACTTTTATAAAATACTCAATTTTTAAAATATTTTAGTAATTTTAAGTTATTTATGATTCTTAGATTATTACAAACAATATTTAGTATGGATTTGAAAATCTATTCCCTTGTTGATTTTTAATAATTATTTTTCTAGAAAAACATGGAAAAAACAAGAAAATTTTTAAAATATCAACTTTAGCATTTCTTAGAAAAATAACTAGATTTCTCAGCCCTATAAATCCATACTAACTTTTATAGAACAAACATTTGGGAGTATATACAAAAAAAATTCAAGGCTCTATCTTGAACAGGAAAAAAGCCTTAGGGATTAGAAAACACTTATACCTTCAAAATTAAAAGTCTGAGAAAAACGCATTTAAAGTTTGTAAAGTCATAAAACAAAAACTTATAATGCCCGTAAAACTCTAATTTTTTAATATTTTATTTTCCAATGTATGTTCTACATCAAAACACTATTTTTATTAAATATGACTGAAAATTATATTTTTAATTCAAAATATATTTTTGCATTACACTAATAGCATTTTTAAGAGGTCAGTTTATTCAGCTTTATCTTAACCTAATATTTCACAAAAGTTTTGAAACACGAAGCATTTATGTACAAAATAATAATGATACTAACTTAAGCTAAAAATAGTCAGGTTTGCTCATAAAATTTAATTTTTTTCAGTTTTAAATTGGGGCAGTTTAGGAAGTTTTAGCTCTTGTCGTACGACTTTAAAACATTAAAATATAGTACTACAATATGTTTAGTATAATGTAGTTTAGCAGAGCAAGGAAATATTCAGTTATGTCTGCAGCATTTGAATTCAGAATACTTGTATTCGGAAGTCTAATTGCAGAATCAGCTGAGGACTGATTTTTAGATACATCATTTTTTTCAGTAGTATTCCTTCTCTTCGAAATATTGTTTCTCACAGAAACCCAGAACGCATTTTCCATGGCATTTTCTCTGCAGGAAAAAAATAATGATAAAGCTTTTAAGTTATATAAACTATTTTTAAAGCAAAAATTGGCCATGAAACTAATATTTATTAATGAATTATGATAACTCAAAAAACTCAAAACATAATCAAGCAGAAATGGTTTTAGTATTGAAAATTGGAATTAATAACCATTTCAAACTAAAAAAGCTCAAAAATATTTTTAATTAATTCAACTTAAGTGTGAAAAATGCTTTAAAAGGAAACCTAAACCAAAACTATAGCTCATAAAACTTCAAATATCTTAAAAACTAATTTGCAAACAGATCTGAAATTTCGTGGCAAGCATTTCAATGATATGGGTCACCAAAACATGCAAAAAAATAAGTTTTCGGTAAAACTGAAATTTTTACGATACTGTGTAGCCTTAAGGCTAAAATTATTATCTTTCATTATAAAAAGATAATAATTTTTATCCTCTGAGCAATTATTATAGCATGTAGCTGTTCCTGTTTAGGAAATTTCTTCATTTTCAAAAGTTTATTTCGTACCATTTTCTATAATGTAAAATGTGAGATAACTTCACACTCTTAACTTTTGGCTATATCAAATATTTTTAAAAAGAGAAATTACGAGATATGAAGGTAATTTATTACAATTTTAAAATGATTTTTAACCAATATTATACCAATAATTTAGGTATAAAAAAAGAATAGAAAAAGAAATTCAAATTATTAAAGAAGAGAAATACTTACTTCTCAGTTTAAATTTTTGATGTAATACTTCCATCTTAAAACAGTTTACTTGATTGTATGCGAATTTTATGATATAAAATTTAAAAAAAGGGAATTCTGTTTTATAGATAAATACATACTAAAATTAATCCAATTAAATAAAAGAATTTTAAAAAATTGGGGTAAAATGTTTAAAAATAGAAGTATTCAAAGTAGATGTGTCTGTTAGCTTTACTTAATAACTAAAATATAAAACAAAATAATGCATAAGTACATTCAACTTTCCAAAAAGACCGTAATTCGAATACCTAATCACATACATACGAGCAAGATAATGGAAAAGCCAATGATCTACCTTTCTAAATATGTATGATAAATCGTAAGGTTTTATGCGGTAAAATATAAGCGGGATCCTTTGGGAAAACTCCTGCTATACTTAGGAAAATGGAATTTATCTGTTCTCGCAAACGATAAAAAATTCGATTGAATATTCGTCGTTATACAGTGGGCGTCAAACGTGTTCGTACACTTACAATTTTCTATGAAATTTTATCTTTTCGACTAATAAAAATTAATACATAAGAATTGCTATATTTTTTTATAATATCTGCATCTTGTTCTTATTCGAATAACATAATCAATTTTTAAAATATAGTATAATTATAATTTCAAAAATTTAATAATCAAAAAACTTCTAAAAAATTAAGCGACTAAAGTCTTTTCGTACACTTAAAAAAATCTCAACATAGTTTTAAATACTGTGTTTCTTTCTTAATTTAGTACTTAGTAGGATATCTTTTTTAGCTTCCACTGTAACTATATATGAAACGTCTTGGTACAGATTTCATCGTTGTTGTTTTTTCTAATTTCTGCATCGATATTCCTTTATTCTTCTGTGATTATAGTTATTACTTCATATTTTGTTTTTATATATGTCATGTTTTCTAACTTTAAATTTAATTTCTCCCCAAATATGTTCCACTGGGCTTAAGTCAGGTTATTTAGGAAGTGTTTTCAGAATCTGGGGACAGTTATAGAGATACCAGTGGTGTATTGGACTACAACTTCAGGGTTAGGTAATTTGGTATTTTTTGATGGTATTTACAATCATGAGCTCTATTTAAATAATTTTAAAAAAAACAACTTGAAATTACCCACCCAAACTTTGGATATTGAAGGCGACTTCATTTTTAACGAGATAATGGCGCCAAGCGCACTGTTCTCAATGTACGTCACTGATATCTGTATAACTGTCTCCAAATTCTGAAAACACCTCCTAAATAACCTGACTTAAGCCCAATAAAACATATTAGTGAGAATTTTAATTTTAAGTTAGAAAACATGGCCTATAAAAACAAAATATGAAGTAATAACAATAATCACTGAAGAATAAAAGAATACGGATACAAAAAATTAGAAAAAAAACTCCCGATAAAATCTATGCCAAGACGTTTTAAAGTTGCTGTTGGGGCTAGAAGATATCCAACTAAGTACTAAATTAAGAAAGAAACACATATTTAAAGCTATGTTGATTTTTTGTTGTTGTGTGTGCACGAAGACTTTTGTAGTATAACTTTTTAGTAGTTTTTGGCTTACTAATTTTAAAAAATAATATTTATACTAAGTTTTAAAAATTGATTGTGTTATTTAAATAAGAACAAGTTGCAGATATTATAAAAAATTACAACTCCCTTATGTTAATTTTTATTAGTCGGAAACATTACATTTTATAGAAAATTGTAAGCGTACATACACTTTTACCCCCCCTTGTATAATAAAACTGCTCTTCGAAAAAGAAATTTGATTGACAATAAATATTATGGGATGGTAATATATCTAATGAAAAAAATGAAAAAAATATTTAAATGAGAACGAGAACGAAAGAGAAAAAAATTTACAAATAAAAAAAGTAGTGCCTTTATCGAATTAAAATAATATATCAGGTAAATAATAGTTAATCTCCGAAAAAAAATGGAATAAATCCTTTTAGATTATCTACATGAGTAGAAACAGAAGGGGGAAAAATATTAAAGAAAATGTGCAAGCTCGTTGACAGTGCGGTAATTTTCATTTAACGTTGTTTCATTCTTTTTCTTTCTGTCATCGTTGATTTTTGTTTCTGGTCACATGATCACTCGCGTCACTTCGTAACTTAGCAACGGCTGTTCCACCAAAAGCTGTTTTTTAATTCCAAGTCAATATCCTCTTCGTGAATCACAGATGTAGGGCCAATTAAGCCTGTCTCGATATTTAATATAAGAGGACTATGATGATAAGGTAAGTTAAATATTAATGAGATTTTTTTTCTTGTTAAATGCTAATAGTTGATGTTTTTTTTCCTCGAATATTGAAAATGAGTCATATTTAAATAAAATTTTCAGCATTCTTAAATATTTTTAATACTTCCAAAAATGTCTGTAAGAAACTTCTGGAAATGTTATATCTATTAAAATATTTTTCAAAGGATACTAGCAATTTAAAATTGGTTCTTTGTAAGCGTTGCTGAAAAAGTTACAACATGCAAAATTCTTGTTTAAAAATGCATAATTTTATTTAAAAAGTTTTTATGTAAAAATCCTTACAGTACAGTAAAACAAAATAAAAAACCCCGCGATTTTTGAAAATTAATAAAATTACTTGAAAGATTTTTTAAAAATTTATTACATTTGTAAATGAATATTTTATCGGACTCATTATTGTTTAAATTTGGGAAATATAACAAGTAAAAATGCATTTTGAGAATGAGTTCTAAAACAATTATTCTACTCATATATTAAATCCCTTTTTTCTAACTGGGAATTTTACTTAAAATTTTTAGTCAACTATTTACATTGTTATACGATTCATATTAATTAAAAAGTAAAAATCAAATGCTTTTTTACTAAAATTAATTCATTTCTAACCAAAGTGGTATTCAAAACTTTTCTTCAATTGCTAAAATAATAACTAAATATTTAAATTTACTTATTCCTATGCTTGTGTGAGTGCATATCTTAAATTTTGCTTTAGATATTTGTAGAGGTATAAAAATTCTAATTATTTCATGAAAATTCATAACTTTTTAAATTAACTAAAATGATAACAGTTTTTTTTTATTATTAAAAAGAGAAAAATGAGTAACTTGAAATACTCCCTTTGTAAAAATTAGCGTGTATCTATATTCAAAATTTTGTAACAATAAATTAAACTCACCTAATAATTGTTTGACGAAATGTAAAAACAAGTTTTAGTTTGTAGTATTTATCAAATAAATAATAAATATTCTGCTGAAAGCTAACAATTTGCTTAATTAAATGTTTTTTTCATCGGAAAATTGTAGATATTCGTCAGTTTTCCGTTCAGAGCAAAAATTTTTATATTCTAGAATGTCTTTTAATAAAATATCGAAGTAATAAATTTAATTCATAATTTTGCACAACATCAATTATTTAATGCTTATGGACAACATAAAATGTCAATTAAAACCAAGTCTTGGACCATAAGTATGGCCTTATATAAATGAACGTAAATCTTGAAAAATTCCTTTCATTGTGATTAATTTATATAAAATGTATGTCTTACTGTTTTTTTTTAATCTCAAAAACGAATATTTAAAAATAAATAAAATAAAACAAAACGAAATAATTATTTTGAACTAGCAACACGAACGTAAGCCACTTCCCAATACATCAAATAATTATTAATCATGAATCGAACAAAAAAAAAGCTATTTATTAAAAGATCAATTCCATATGCAAATAGTTTCCTCATGTTTCATCGATGTGTTAATTTTGCCATATCTGAAATACATATCAAAGTAGTTTGTTACCAATATTAATTTTAAATAGATAAAAAAAATTTACAATATATTAATTAATTATGATATTATATTGCTTTTCAAACTTATACTCAGTTCAATTAAATCATAGTATTAATTATAATTTTATATGACGTAAAATATAAATATTACATATAATAGTATCGAAATAATATATATTAGAATAGATTATTAATTATGACACTATATTACTTTCGATTATTCATTAGCAATTAATACGTAAAGATTATTTTTAAAATATTACACTTTGATATAACTTTTATTAACGACATTTATACATTTTTCATTGATAAAAATATATTTTTATTCTTTATGACTCAAAGTTTGGTATAAGCGGCACAATTCTACACAAATTAATTTCTTAAAGCTAACGTTATTAAATGTAACTATCGATTTAATTTTTTTTATCACAAAAATTGTATGAAAAAAAAATTAAAATTTAGATTCGTATAACACGTTCGGATTTATTGCAATAAAACTAATGTTCGTTTATTAAAATTTTAGATTAAATGAGCTTGCATGTATTCAAAGTACTCGTGCTAGTTAAGACTCATTTAAAAATATACATCCAACAAAAGATAAAAATGTTTTATTACTAATTTAAAAATGTTAGCTGAGTTTATGAAATTGATATTCTGTCATTTCTTGCTTTATTAATTCACAGAGATTTATTAATACTTTAAAAATCAACAATGCTAGAAATCTACCATATATCTTTTATGCATGAATATCATGTATAAAGTTTGGCAGACGCTTTCTGATAAAATACGATCGAATAAATTACCATATGTAAATATTATAGACCTTGTAAATGTTATTTTAAATAATAATCAATATAACGTAATCTTTCATGAATGGGTGTAAAACTTAAAAGTAATAACTGGAAGATGTGCTTAAAAAAATTATTTTGTCTTTCCTTATATTTAGCTTAAGATTTTTATCTGACTTTACTCTTATTAAAGTTAATTAACTATATGGAGTTTGTAGCTCAGGATCCATAAAATATAACAAGAAAATAGGATTTTAAAAAAGTATAAATTTTGTAAATTTTAAAAAAAGTAAGCTTTTGCTTGAGTGTGTGCAGATTTGAATAAATTCACTTATACCAGAGATGGACAAACTTTCTTATGGGAAGATCAAAAAAAGAACTTATTTGGCCCCCTGCGTAGTTATAACACTCAATACAGATAAAAAAAAACAAGTATATTTTCAAAATTCTGTAATAATTATTCATTGAATGAATTGACTGCTATTTTTCGAACTGGAAAGTACTGATATTCTGAAAAGTTATGAAATTTGATGCCACCGAAGATTTGAAGAATATTAATTTCTGCTCACTGAGAAACAACTCTTCGATGTGACAGTTAAATTATGATTTAATTAATTCAAGTTACATAGTCAAAAAATATTCAAATTCCTAAGGGTATTTTCGTATATGAAAAAATATGATTTTCGCATATGTTGAACTCTTTTAAAAGAAACTTTTTGAAACTCTGAAATTGAAAATTTGTGAGTTCTATTATATTAAAAAATCTGTCAAAGTCGGCTGTAACATCTTGATATCTGCATCTGGCCCGTCCGTGATATTTTGCACAACACTGACCTCAACCATTTTACGTTCTCGTTGAACGAAAGAAATGTATTTTCATATCAGTTGGAAGAACACTTGTGTTAATTATTTAACGTCTTATGTTAATTTGATTTCTACTATTAGTATACACGCTCTCTCTCTATATTTATTTATATATCTTGTTCAATCGTTAATAAAATACTTTTTATTCATTCACTCAAGTTCAAATACATTTTTTAAACTTGTAGTGGGTGACACTTGATGTTAATACAGTTTTTTTTTCAAATATTAATTCATTAATTAAATGTAATTAATGAATAAATAGTGACAAATAAAAATACTAGTCAAACAGCATGTATTAAAAGGAAAATCGCTCGTTGTGTCCCTGTAGCGTTATAGATAGCGCGTTGGACTTCTAATACAAAGGTCGTGGGTTCGAATTCTGCCTGAAATGGCCTAATTTCTGAGAATGTGATTTATGATTGAATAAACAGTAACAAACACAAAAGTAATAGTCCAACACCTTGTATAGAAAGGAAAATGGAAAATCGTTTTCTATTTTACCAATTAATACTGTGATTCTATCATATGTATATACATATTTATATTAATTGCAATTATTTAATAAAAAGTAACTAAAACAAAATTTTCTTTGTTGACTTAAGTAAGGGAATTGACTTTAATATTTTTATATTACTTTTTTTATGATGAAATTCTTCACAGAAACATTATCTGAATCGGGAAACGATTTTCATTTAACTCGGTATACAAAATTATTTTATTCTAGGTTTCCAAATTTTCGGATATCTTTTTATCTCTCTTGCATTAAGAAAGAAGGAAATATTAATAGATGAAAAAAATTACTGTTTGAAATATTATTTTGGAAAAAGAGTACTATTTATATCAATACAGGTTGATTCATAATTAATGTGACCAATTTTAAAATCTTATAACTATTTATGGTAGACTTTAATCGCTTTATTACCAGTTTTATTTAAAAAATGAATCGTTAAAATTACCTATCTAAATATTTTTATTAGTGGGTGTAAATTATAGATCCGGAATTAGGTCCTCAAACGCGAAACGAAATTTTAAAACTTTTGAAGGATGATTGTTCAAATTCTGTTCTAAATAACGCATTTAAAAATTAGAAAAGACATTTTCTAATGCATTATTATCTGAACTTTGAAAAGAAATAAGGTTTGGCTGGCAATCAAAATCTCTCCAGGAAAAAAATGTAGAAAGGCGTCCTTGGCGAAAAAGAAAAAAAAAGAAGCTAAAAAGACTTATCACTGCAGAAAATCCTCCGACTCAAAGAACTTTAGCAAAGATACTATAGGTATCGCAATCGATAATTTGCTGTCAGATAAAGGAAATTGGCTGTATAAAAAAATGAATAAACCAGTTTGTCATCAAATGTCTGCAAATACCGTAGAAAAACGAAGCAAACGTTCTTGCTCTCTGTATTTAATGTTACGCAAAGGTAGAAACAAAACAGGGATAACTTCTGATGAAGCGCTGTTTCATTTGTCATCCACAATTGGAAAAAAGAATATACAATATATTCCACGCGAAAAGCATCGAAAAGACACAACTGTTTAGCAAAGGGCAAATTGGAAGTTACACTGCAAAATCCACCATAAAATGGATGAAAAATAAAATAAAAAATTTTTTTTCTCGTGAGAAATAGCGACCCTCATCCCCTGACTGTGTTCTTTGCGATGACTTTTACCGAGGATATTTTAAAAAAACTAATTAAATAGAAGTAAAGTGAGAACACTTCAAGGGCTTAAAAAACAATCAAAGAGAAAGTTGGAAAAATACCTCCAAAAAAGGTCGAAAAAGCGTTTTTGGTTTATCCTAAGGGTTTACGCAGAGTGTTAAATGCTAAAGGAAACCACATTTAAAATTTCACGCAAATACTTATGATACTCTGAAATTGATCACATTATTTATGAATCAATCTGTAAGTTACATGGCCTTGTGCTCATATCTCAATCATTATAGTTTAAAGGCTGTTTTCGGCGTAATTTTAAAGAATAGGACCCAAATCCGAAATACTTTTTTCAGGGCTTCACTATCCTGTAGAGAATCACTTATTTTATCATACTACTCATTTTTATCCGAGTTGACCCATATTTTCTTTTATAAAATGTGCTTCGCATTTTTTCTCGTATATCATAATGTTAAATGAGCTATTCCTATACATGCTAAAAAGAAAAACTAATTACTTATGAACTATTTTGAAATTTTAAAAATACTTTATTATAAACAAATGCATGAGTTACAATGTCACAAATTTTTAGGAGAATTGAGGCATTTTTTCAGTCTGAAAATGTACTCCGCGTTAAATTCCTTGTGCATATGGCGAAAATAGCCCTAACGTATTACTTCTTGGAATTATGATTTTTTATTCCTTTCTTTATTGCCGATTACATTACATAACTTTTATATGCGTCGTTTATATGTGGAATTATTTGTTTCAATGTCTTATCAATTGTAGAAAGGAACTTATATTTCGCATCTTTTCCGATACATAATTTGTCATAGTCGCACAATCGTGGCCGACGTTGCTTCTGTCCAATCATGGGTTTGAGTCCTGGTTCCACTAAGGACTTGCCATGTAGAGGGGCTGATGTACATGTTAAATTTGTCCACATTCAAAAAGTCTTTATATTGCAAGTTCGAAGTGGCACAGGTATCAACCTCATCACTTGACCAGGACTTAAAATTTCGAGGTCCTTCGCCAATAGCCCCCATGTAGCTTTAAAGTAGGACTTTAATTAATAATCAATTAATCTGATCTTAAAGCATCCAATTAGGTTAATTTTTTTCCATGTATTTTCCTGCATCCTTCCCCAAAATTATACATCATGCAAAATTTGCATTTTTTTTCTCGTTGTGTTTCAGAAAGTTTAAAATTATCTTCTAAAAACTTAAATCTTTCATTCCTTACCCAATGAGCAAATACATTGAAACTTGATGATTATTATTTGACACCTTTAAAAATTAACATTTACTGATTATTTTCCTTTAAGGGTGCAACAGTATCATAATTAACAAAAATAATCTATCTGGGCACTTAAATGAAAATGAAAATACAGTCAGACCTCGATTTAACGAAGTCGCTAAATCCCGAAAAAAAATTCATTATGTAGAAAATTCGTTAAACAGAGATTCGTGTTTTAAAATACTTCAAAAACCATATAAAATAAATTTTAAATTCATAAGCACTATATAATATTTAAAAAAAACAATTATTCTCATCTTTTTCTTTGTAAATTGTTATCTATTTTATATATCTTACCCATCCAAAAGAAATCTGCAAGGAAAACAAGAAAAGAAAGAAAAAAAAAACGTCCGGCAATACACTGCATATATTTTCAACTTTAAAAAATAATTTCATATTAAAATGAATGAGAATTTTTTACTGAGACATTTTCTAATTTTAAGCCTACAAATAATTTTAAACACACGTTATTCTATAACCAATAACTTTAAGTATACACTACTACACGCTTCCTTAAATTTAAAACTCATAAAATCTGTTAATTATATTTTAGTTTTTTGTTAGAAAAATTATGGCAACGCCATTGCTCTAGATCAGCGATACTCAACCATGCGGCCCACCGAGCCTTTTAAAGTGGCCCGGTCGTGGTCCATTGCTCTGAGAACATTGTACTAAAAATTTTCTGGGAAATTCTTTGTCAAGAAATCAAATATATAAACTTTGCTTTTGCTGTCTGTGTCGTATAGGTACGAATTGATATTCTTTTTCTATTTGGAATGGTTACGGTTAGTGATAGCAGAAAAGAGAGGAGTAGCGACCATTTTATGGGTGGAACTTATTTTTAACAATCTTTCATATCTTGCAAGCGAAAAATATTCGAAAAAAATAAATCGTTTCAAGACGACTAAAAGATTGAACATTTTATAGTGAAAAACAAAAATGGGGGGATCAATGGTTGTTTGATTTGTCGCGAAAGTGCTGTAATTAAAAAATGCCAATAAACAGGAACCATTAAATGATGCTTTTCCTCGAAGATTTCTTTCAAGAGGTTTTGTTATATTATTGGTAATCATATGAAACACACAGTTTATTGATGCAGAAATTGTGAAAGAGTGTTTCTTAAATGCTTCTAATTTAGTGTTAGTGACAAAATAAAAAAAAATATAAAAAATAATAATTAAAAAAAGCAAAACAGGGAAGTTATAATATTTTGACCAATTTACCACATTTTAAATTTCTAATGTTATCTTGGTCTTAAAGCATTTCTGCCCTCACTCCCATCGGCCCGCGTGAAATAACTAGCATATGTATGCGGCCCAGCAGAAAAAAAGGTTGAGTACCCCTGCTCTATATGATTTGAACGCCTGGTAAAACCAGTTCAAGGTCATTGATCACGTTAAAATGTGTTAAAAGATAGAATAATTTAAAAAATGTCCTTAAATATTTTAAAAATAGGGAGAAAAGAGAATAGAATAGAAAAGAGAAAATTTCTTTAAATATAGAAAATGCACTTTGCTAATTTTGGAGGTTGTTTAACGAAGAAGATTGTAAAATGGTTCTTGGTGCCATGAAAAAGTTCGCTAGAGAAATTCGTAAAATAGAGGTTCGTTACACGGAGGTTCGTCTTTTTATATGTTTAAAAAAAACTTGAGACATTCCTTATTAGTTCATTTAAATATATAAAATATTATTCACATACACACATAAATGCGCCCTAATACTAGGTACTATAGATATTAGGTACTAGATTTGTACCTTATATTATATACATGAACTTTTTTAAAATTATTTTTAAGTATATAAAAAACATTTTATTTACCTAAAAATAGACTTCTCTAGTTCTACCTCTGAATATAAAAGATTTTTATACATATATATATATGAGGGCCAAATATCTTATCAAAATGACGTCACGAAAGTCCAAAATAAAACCGCGAGTTTCTAAAAAGGTCGAGGTCATATATCGCACCAATGATTAAGTAGGAAAATTCGAAAATACGACGTGAGTGACATTCTCTTTCTAATCTATAGAAAAAAAATCAGGAATACTGTAAAGAACCACGAATACATTCTAAATTGTTACTATATAGAAGAACATATTTATAGCTTAACAAAAAGTTTTTCTTCTCTTTTGAATTTAACACTACGATTTTCTTGTCTTCACTCATGTTATCCGGTATCTCAGAACTTCATTTTTTTTGCGATTCAAAAATGTTCTGTTACACAGTATAAAAATCCTCCCCCTTCCCCCCTCCCAAAAAAAGCACCTCATAAAACATAATAAAGGCGGTTTCCAAACATGATTTGATTTAATAATTATTTCCTTAAATAATTTTATTTTAAACAGACATAATTCATGTTTTATTAGTTTTCGTAAATATCGTAGCGAAAATATGTGAACAAATCTACATGACTTGTGTGATTCTTCTTTTAATTTAAATATTATTCATGAGTTTAAAAAATTAACTTTTGAACTTGCTTGATTGTGTTTAATATTCTTTACGAACATTATCCATTTATTCATAATATGTTGAAAATTGTTAATTATTGGTGTCCATAGACCAGAAATAAAAGAATTTACAAAACAGAAAAAAAAGGCAAAACTCTATTATAAAACTGAAATTTTATATAAATTTTTTTTGCGACTAATAGCGTAATACTAAAGAAAGTGTGATAAAAGAAAATATAATATCATTGTAATATTTTTTTAAAAAAATTGTCGCATATAGAATAAAAAGTTCTACAGCTTGCGATTTATTCCGAACATTTTTCGTTCGAAAGTTATCTCAAACGTCCTTGTCTTTTGAGATAAAACTTCTGCTATTTTCGAACTCGTTTTCATTAACAGAAATTACAAACTACACGCATACAACTCATCTCAATTCTAATCAACGTCAATCCTGATAAGGAAGCAAATGTTATTTTGTTCTTTGCATGCACAACTGCCTCTAATACACGGTTTACATGTACATGATTTTGATACAAGTATTTTGCTTTTTTTTTCTTTGAAAAGATTTTGCTAAATTTGTAAATTCTCTTACTTAATGATAAAAACTCAAATGTATAGTAAAACTAACTAAAATCTATTTCTAGAAAACACAAAAAATAATTACCGTAAATTACGACGTATAATGTGCAATTTTAACACAAAAAATAAGATCGAAATTTAAGGATGAGCGTTTAGAAATAAAGAAGAGTATTAAAAAAATTCTACATGTATCTAAGTGCTGTTAAGAAATGACACGCCATGTTCACTAAAAGAGTTGTAGTTTTAGAAGTGTACTGTTTTTTCAAAGGGCTAGGTCAATACCTAGCAGGATTTTACAGTAGCCTTACAAAGAAAAGAAAAGAAAAACATATATTGTGTGATTCTGATTTTCCTGAATTTGTATTTGAAAAATATACAAATAATTAACACGATTGGAATACAAACAAGCTTTTACTTTAAATTGTACGTCTCATCCAGGGGTGTAGCTACCGCCACATCAATGATACGGGGCGTCCAAGCTACAAGGGCCCCAACATGTGCAAACAAAAATCGTCAAATGTTAAAGGGGTCTAAAAAGGGCACCCCTAAGAATTTTGATACAGGGCCCACACACTGAAGCCTAGCTACCCCAGTAGTCTCATCATCATCATTTGAGTGATTCACTCAAGAGATATTACGAATTTTCTTACATTTATTACAACTTTTACACAGTATTTACAATTATAATAGAACATTTTTATGGGTTTCCCTACGCAAACGAATTATCTCTAATTTGTTCGAATCGACGCTTTTTATTTTTCGCATCGAGTCTCGCCACAGAAAACCATTAATTTCACTTCAGTATTATACTTCGAACTGAAAACGCTAGGCTATTACAGATTGAATTTCATTGTATAGCAAATTATACATCGTAGCATGAGTGATAGTAAAAAGATTCATAAAGAACTCTCGTGACTGTATTTATATGCATATCAGGTGCGTTTTTATATTAAAATGCATTATAGGGAAATTAAGTGCAATTTTATTCATTAAATTTAATTCTTTTCTCAAAAAGGGAAGTCATTGGTGCTTTTACTGTTTATGCATTATGTTGCTGATACGAAGAATACTTTATATGCATAGAAGATAGCACATGGATTTTATAAAACATTAACTTGTATCTATTTATAACACCATGTTTTTCATGCTATCAAAAGTTATTCATCTGTCCATTAAATTTGAAATAATTTGAAGGAATATCAGATATAATAACAAATTGCTTTTTATATGTATAGTGGTTAGTTAATTTTGTTTATCGTTTGTAGTATGAACAAAGCTTTTGAAAAATATCATCTATGTATGTGTAAGTGTAAAACATTTCAGGTTGGTTCAATTGCCTTTATACATTAATTATTTTAATTTCAAAAGAAGAAGCATATATTACTTGTAAGAAAAGTATTTTGCGATTTTTATGCAAAAACATTGGAATTTCGTATATCTTTTATTATGCATTAAAAATTTCCATGACACAACATGGTAAAATTCCTACCATAAAAAAAATCGTCATTATAGAAATGTCGATGTAAAATTTCTAAGAGAATTAACTTTTAAATAAAAATTTAGTCTAATTATATAAATTTACTCGTATATTTAATTTTATGAGATGTTTCAGATACTTTGCTTTGTGTACACCTGGAAATTGTAACAATTGCATTCAGTTGATATATTCCATGATGTATTTAACACAAATAAAAACCATTTCATGAAAAAAAAAAGTGGGAGAAATTATTTTTTGTAAAAAAAGTACAATAAAACAGAAAATGCAAAACAGTAAGTTACGTATTATCGTTTTTCAAAAGTCAAATCACATTTTAGAAATCAGTATCTTAACTCTTAATGGTTCTCTTTTCTTCGAAGATGAAAAAAGGCACTATGTGCCAATAAGAATTATATAACTATTCTGAATTTCCAAATAAATCTCAAAAGCATACCCATTTCCCCATTATTTTCTATCGTTTATTTGAAAATTATTTGCAATTAAGATAAAAATTGGATTCTAATATCATTTAAAAAATTATGGGGTTCTTAAGATTAAGTTAAGTGTAAAATATATCTTAATTGATTCAGAAACGTTAGTTTTTTTTATTTAATATTTCTTAACTTCTTGTCCTAGATTTTCGTTTGATTCAAAAAGATAGATAACAATTTTCTGCTGGAAAGTGAATAAATAAATATTTGCAAAAGCTAAAAAGTTCTCTGCAATTCCATTCATTGTACGTATAAGTTTCAAACTGTCTTGTATTTAAATAAATTCAAAACTTAATTTTTTTTAAAAAAATGGGGGTTTTTTCTTGGTTTTTAAAGTTAGAAAAAAGCTATTACTTTCTTAATTTGTATTAATCACTTATCCTTTAAAATTACGATTCATAACAGGACAACAGAAATAGAAAAAAAAGCAATAATAAAAATTCTTGAATCAGAATTAAGTGTCGTGTAATTATACTTTACTTTCAGTTTATAAAAGGGAAGTGTGAATATATACCTAATAAAAGGCATTTATCAAAAAAAAAGAATTCTTTAAAAAAGTTTATTTTTTCGTATCAATAATATACAGTAAAATCCGGCGTATAATGCGCACCCGTACTTTGAAGCTGTATTTTTTAATTTTTATGTATATTCACCATATAACACGCACCCCTTTTTTAACAAAGGAACAAGTAATGTGCGTGTATAGTGCTCGTATGTTTTAAAGTCATTTATTCGAAATATCATCCCAGGATTTAGAAAAAATAGTATATTTTAGAATCAAAACCCTTTACTTTAATTTCATATGTGATTTCTTTCATATGTATTCCTAACGATGTAGAAGTCTAATTTTTTTTCTATGCTCATCTTCTTTTCATATATATTTAAAGCTTTCATTTTTATACCCGGTGTATAACGCGTACCCGCAAATTTCGATCTCATTTTTAGGGTTAAAAGTGCGGATTATACGTCGGATCTTACGGTAGGACATTTTTGCCACAACGACATTTTATAAAGGTTAAAAATTTACATTTTAAACAATCGTTTTATTTTGATAATTAAATATTAAGATAATAAATACTTTCACTGTAAGCCGAAAGACTATAAAAACTTCAATCACGCTGCGGTAATAAAAAGTGATAATACAAAAGATTTTTAAAAATAAAATTTTACAGAAAA
Organism: Trichonephila clavipes; assembly: GCA_019973935.1. Lineage (NCBI taxonomy): Eukaryota > Metazoa > Arthropoda > Arachnida > Araneae > Nephilidae > Trichonephila > Trichonephila clavipes. The sequence continues at coordinate 105,031 of BMAU01004138.1, read as the reverse complement.
ATTAAGTATATTAAAGAATTTAAAATACATGATCACGCAGACAACTATATCGTCTTTTAAACTAGAGCCCTCTACGGTTTTGAATTATGGCCTATTTAACTGTTCGATGCAAAGAACAGTCTTAGGCACCAAAGGATTTTAAAAATATTTCAATCACATAAAATATTAAAAAGAAATTTTCTATTGATTTACAATACTTTTAAAATTAATCCAGTATTATTGGTGACAAGAGACGTTAAAAGTTAAACAAAATTGAAAAGTGATTAGTTGATCATTTTGTTATTGCTGGCTGCCAAATTTTTTCACTTCTTACTCCACCAACGTGTTCATAAAAACATTGCTTGTAAAGTCAAATTTCGGAGAATTTGCTGCAAATCTATTGTTGATATACGATCAAGTAAAACTCTTTGAAAATGATTTAAATTTGTGAAGACCCCCCCCTCGGGTCTCACCCTGGACACCAAGATTAATTTGAGGCAAAGAATCACTAAGAGCCATTTTGTATAATAATATCTTGTATTTATTATATCCAGTCTCAAAAAAACTCTAATAACATGTAATATTTCTATGTCACGTCAGTTAAAAGGGATTTACATTTAATATTAAATTAAATTACGAATTATGAAATTAATCAATAATTACGCACAAGATCAAATAAGGTCTACCGAAATAGGAGGTCCGAGAAATACACGTACTCGAATTATTAGCTTTCATTAACTTTAACTAATTTTACTAAACTAACGCTTATTTTAAGCGTTCATAAATTATATTTACCGCTGACTATATATCAGCTTTCTTGTTCTCCGGTCGAATAGCAGCAATAAGTCTTCACTAACGTAATCTCCTGGAATCCTCTAAATTTGAGGTTACTGTTGCTGGCTCAATATCCTTCACACCTGCTAGCTTACAACGCTCGACTTAAATACCCTATCTACTTTGCATATCCCGTTCACCTTTTGGAGTTGATTGGAAATATATACGCGAATTTATAATCTTCAAAAAGACACCTAAGAATATTAGTGGAAAGGTTTCGTACAGATTCGTCACAAATTGACATTATATCTAACTTTGTTTTTATTTCCGTAATGATTTTCTCGTCCTTTTCGAAGCCTTAAAATTTCATTGAAGTTAAGTTAGATCTGAAAGTACATTTCTGTAAAGTGCTGTTTTTAATAAATTTTACTGAATAACACTAAGTCTAATTGAAAATTTAATTTAAGTGTAGGAGCAAACGTTTTTCTGATTTTATCGTAATATAATGTTAAAAACCTTGCATTGAAATAATACGATGTAAAAATATTCAAATGGTTCCAAAAATCTTAAAATAATTTCGAATTATAAAGAAAAAGAATTAAAAAATGTTACGATGTTACGTAAAATAAATGTAAAACTAAGATCTAACCTGAAAGTCTCTGAAAAATCCAGGTTTGTAAAACTGCGCTCAAAAATTTCTACCGCGGTTAGCTTAAATCAATTTCAATTCGTCATTGCTCAATTCAAACTCATTCACATTCAAATTGAGCACAGTTACAATGGACTAAATTTATGACAGTCACATAATATAGGCAAACACGTGTTCTGCATTGAATTCAAAACTGACATTAATACTAACTTGTACTTAACTTATTGTTAGTATATACTAACTTGTACTTAACTTATTGTTAATATATCCTACTTTGTACTTAATTTATTGTTAACATATACTAACTTGTACTTTTTATTATATTCGTAAAACTTAGATAAAATTTCAAATTTCCTATCTTAGTAAAGATGTTCAAATGTTTTAAAAAGAAACTTCAACAAAAAAATTTTAAAATTCTGAAAAAAAATCTTGTTTTATGTAGGGTTAGATGGGGGAAAGTGGGGGTAAAATCAAGTTTTTCTTAGAGAGGGTCCTAAAATCAAACTATTAAATTGATTTTAATGAAACTTTTGATGCATTTTATATACATTGGATTCATATAAATTAAATATGAAGCATAGACATTCAATTTTGTTAGATTGTTTTCTCTCGGTGATACATTTGATAGAGCAAGTTTTGATGCCCCCCAGTTTACCCCACGGGCGGGAAAGGAGGGGGGATAGTTCTAAAATTGGTGTATATTTAAATAAAAATATGTAGATATTCTTTTGGAAATAAGAATACACTTAAATAAATATGTCTTGATATACTTAATGATACAAATGGGCAAAACAAATTTTTTTACATATTATTTAATTAAAGAAATAATGTCCAACGGTTGTCAAAATTAGGTTCACATAATACGCTGTATATATCACTGAACTCTACACAATCATTATCAATAGCAGGAAAAGTGTAATAGTCCCCCCTCAATGGTGACTTGGTCAGATATTTTGTGTGATAAAACTCATTTATTTCTATGACGTCCAACGAATTTACATGATTGACTTCTTGACCGATACTCAGCCTCTACCCATGATCCTTGCTTTACTTCTTTTAAACTTTCTGTATCTTTTACATCCTTCTTTATATTTACTTGATTGAATTTGTTCTTACGATCACTTTCTACAGCAGCCAACCTTTCCAAAATATTTCGTTGGTTAAAACCTCACCAGCTTTGCTGTGTAATCTTTTTTCGCCTTCTCTTTAAATTCTCAATGGCTAAAATTGTATTTACAAATGGGGTGGGGGAGAGAGTTTGTGTTATTGCCTTCTTTAAATCTTTTAAAGATGAGTTGAGTGACACAAATGAATAAATATCTATATTTAAATTATTTTCAATGGAATCTTACGAGATACCATCAACTTTCTCTCATTTGATGTAACTCATTTTGTGCAATATGCGCATTCAGTTCAATGTGTATATTAGTACAAAATAAAATCCAGCTAAACTGGGCTACGGAAAAAATAAATACAAACACTCAGCAATTCAAATGTTGGGTATTAGTCAAATATTTAAAAGTATCTACACTAAAAAAAAGAATCCTATTATACAACATACAAAGATAGCGAGAAAGAAAACCTCGTTGCGTTGTGTGAAATTTTCATGGAAAAAAATATGCTTCGAATCAAGTTAAAACTTTCTTTTTATTGATTGCATTTCTAACACAATGCTCTGAATAAAACAGCTTTGCACTTAAGAAATATTTTGAAGTAACCATTAGCAGTCTATTGATTATTTTCTGAGGAAAAAAACAATTTCTCGCTGTTGTTCGTCTCACTGTTGTGGAGACACAATGCCAAGTAAACGTTAAAAAATAGCCCATAATATTTTGAACTTCGCCTATTTCTTCTAAATTTTTTATGAAATATTAATATCGATAGATTTATGTCAATTCTAACAAATAAGCCGATAATGGAAGCAATAGGTAGTGTAAAAATAAAGTGATGTAACCTGGACAATTTTAGAAGTAAGTCGAACTGCTTTATTTATGAAAATAATACTTAAAATAAACTAATTAATTAAATGTTTAGCTTTTAAAATTACTTAAGTACAGTTATAAGATATTTTAACAATTTTTATATTTGTATTTATAAGAGAAAGAGAGAATGGTAGATGTATAGTTGGATTGCAAATAAATACTCAAATACCATTTATTACTCTCATACTATAGCTTTCTAGACAAATTATATTTTTTTCTTCCGTTTATCCATTGTTTAAAGTCAGGATTATTTAGTATATATATTTGTTGTAGTTTTTTAGATATTTTAATCATTGTGTTACTGCACAGATTTGTTTCGATTTTAGAAAAATATCTTATACCGTAAAATCTGGCGTATAACGTGCACCCATACTTTCAAGCTGCATTTTTTATTTTTAGGTATATTTTCAGTATAACGCGCACCTTCTTTGTTTACAAAGGAGCCAGAAGTGTACGTGTACAATGCTGGTATGTTTTTAAGTCACTTATTTGAGTTATTGTCGCAGGATTTTGAAAAGATAGTATTACGGTATACGGCCTCACTCTCTTACTACAAAACTAAACTTGTTAAAAATATAAATACAGTCGAATCTGCATATTATGAACCTCTGTATCACGAATTTTTCTGTAAAGCGAACTTTTTCTTGGAACCAAGAACATTTCATGATTTTCTTCGTAAAACCTCCTCCCAATAGTGAGGTGCATTTTCTATATAATGAACTTTTTCTCTTAGGATTCAATTTTTTTTCTCTCTATTTTTGAAGTATTTCTGGACATTTCAAGTTATCCTCTCTTTTGACGCATTTTGTGGTAATCATAAATTTTGAACTGATTTTATTAAGTGCCTAACTCGCCGAGAGCAATAGAATTCTGGGCGTTTCATCAAAGAAGGGCAAACTTTAACGCCCATTGTCCAGTTCACTGGAAACATGTTCCATAAATAAATAATGTATGTTTAAAATGACTTGTATGCTTTAAATTAGAAAGTGTTCTTAAAATTCATTAATTTTAATATAAAATTATTTTTTAATGCTAAAAATATATGCAGTGTATTTCTCGACATTCTTTTTTCTTGTTTTCCTTGTAGTTTTTTTTTTTTTTTTTTGATGGGTAAAATATGTAAAATATACAAAAAAGTGTGAATAATTACTTTTTTAATGTATAGTGTTTTTGAATTTGTTTTATTGGATTTATAAAGTGTATTTTGAAGGATGAGCCTCTATATAACTAATTTCCATGTAACGAACTTTATTTTGGGAATTAGCGACTTCGTTAAATAGAGGTCCGACTGTGAATATGTAAATCAAAGTTTTTTCGGATCACGAGATAATGGTTTTTATACAACTAAAGAATCTCCTTTCATTATTTTATTTATAAAAAAATATCATACTAAATCTGTATATTTATACCAATTTTTTACACTATAATGCAATTATTTATTTTATTAGAAATAATGTTGATATTTAAATGTGGCAAAAATATTTTTCCATGATAATTATGAAATATTCTATCACACCTATAACTTTTTTTTAAAGTTATAAACTAACTTTTCCATTTTGAAAAATTTGTACTTTAAAATATTTTATCGCTTTCAATTATTTTATTTTTTTCCATATCTAAACTGAAGTTCAACTAAAACTGAATCTTCGTTTTGAGCAGTTAAAAACATTTGTGTAAGATTAAAACTGCTGTGATATTTCAAACACAAACTTCTAAAACTTAAGCAATCATTTATAGCAGAGTTCCCCAACCTTTTTATCGCCGCGGACCGGTCAACGTTTGTTAATTTTACCATGGCCCGCTGAGGGGGAGGACGTTGATTGTTTATATTTTAGATTGTTTTGGTTTAATAATGTTAATTTAAATGTATTTTATCTAGACTTCAGAATAAATTATAGCTACTCCAAAAAATGAATATATAGTGATTTTCATAAAAGGTAACCCAGACCCAAGAAAAATATACCACAGGAAATAAAAGGGAAATAATTTAAGGTTTCTTGTGCGGACCAGTAGTACTTGATCCATGAACCGGTACTAGTCCACGGACCGGGGTTGGAAACCACTGATCTATAGGATCATTTTTATTACGGTAAAGTGGGAAAAATAGCATGGGAAAAATATTAAAATTACGATACCTTAGGAAACTTAATCATTTAAATTTAATAATATTATTCCTTCTCTGGTGCCATTTTAAAAGGTTATAAGTCATGAGATGACATTTCAGCTCTTCTATGATAACAGCAGAATTATTGAGAAACTGAACATTTATTTCTCGTTACTGTTACATAAAATGTTCCATTTATCGAAGTTAGTATATGTGCTATAAATAGATTTAAATATAGATATGTTTGAATTTATATAATAAATGGCTACATCCAAATGTAGAATTAAAACTATTTCATAAATATCTGTAAGAAAATGGTTATTTTATTGATAATATGACGTGCTATAAATATTACAAAACAATACCTCTTAGATGAGTACCATACTCTAAATCGCAAATAAGTACTTAAACACCACATTTTTTTTTCAATAACAACTTGCAATATCTCTTTCTGTAGTCTTTGAATTTCCAAATAAAAATTGGTTTTAAGCAGACCAATGACTCTAGGTTTATTGATGAGGGAGAAAAATGTCACACTTAGTTGTTCCCGGAAGATTTAAAAAAATCTCTTCTTGGATTAAAATACGATCTATTCATGAGAAAAAGGGAGCCTTTATTTGCATTTTAATTTATATAACTTTTTTCCCTCACACATTGCTCAGTTTGCATATTCATTCATAACAAAAATCTCAAGTCTTCATTCTGTTAGCAAACCGGTAAAAAAAAAAGTTGTTAATCTTCAAAAAGTTATTCACATTTCAAAATTTGAAGTGACTTTCGGTTCTCCCTGTAATTGTAATTGAGTTTTACAGGCAATATGTACAAATTACCTTGGTTTATGGCAAATATGAATACTGTACAAGTTTCTAAAATCTCAGAAATCTTCTTTTAATTTTTTTTTCGCTCTTTCAATTTATTTAAAAGTATCAATGTGTGTGGGGGTAAGGGGTTAAATGATATTCTGGGTAGAATTCAGGTGTATAAGTGGAAAAATCATATTAGATTACTTGATACCTAATAATGTGTGTGCCTCATAAAAAAACGTCTATTAAGGTATTCGACTACGTTCGGAACCGTGATTTTAAAAAAGCGCATAAATAGATAATTTTCATGATATTTAGTGTCACTCAGATTAGAATACATGCATAAAATTGTTTTAAGAACATTTTGACAAAAAAAATTTATTTAAATATAATATTTTGACAAAAAATTAACTTAGAATAACCTTTTTTTTCAAAATGTTCTCCTTTTGTGAAAAATGGTTCTATTATAGTTTTGCCTATATATATATATATATATATATATATATATATATATATATATATATATATATATATATATATATAGCTCAGACCTCTCTACAGAGGCTCAACTAGAATTTTTGAAAAATTCACATTATTTTCAGAGTTACCACCCACTGAAATAATTATTCGCGTTTTTTTCTTAAAATTGCTCCCCTCTGTTGTCGTAAAACATGAATAAACCCACTTCTAAGTTATATATTTCAAAAACTCTAGTTGAGTCTCTGTAGAGAGGTCTGAGCTATATACAGGCAAAATATTATTATAATAGAACCATTTTTCACAAAAGGAGAACACTTGGTAAAAAGATTATTCTAAGTTAATTTTTTGCCAAAATATTATATTTAAATAAATTTTTTTTGTTAAAATGTACTTAAAACAATTGTATGCATATATTCTAATCTAAGTGACACTAAATATCATGAAAATGATCCATTTATGCGCTTTTGAAAATCACGGTTCCGAACGTAGTCGGATACCTTAAATATACATAAAAGTCCGTTACTTTTTTGAAAAATATGTACCATGACCTTAAATTACCTCATATGTACCATGACCTCAGTTTTAATGACTCAAGTATATAAGCCATGCTATTGAAGCTAAATTACCACATCAAATTGAGTTATATGAATTTTAAAAGAGTCTCGATAGACCATGCATGTCGATATTCTACAGTGATCACGATTTAATAAAGCTTTAATTCCTGCTAATGATCAGTTGATATTATTTTATTGTCATACCAAAAGTAACAAAAAATTTTATTGATCACAATAAGATCTCCACCTTGAAATTTAAATTAAACTTTAAAACACAGCACACACACTTGATGAATCGGAAAAAGCCCTGATTCTTCTTGCATTTATTATTTTACCTGTAAATGTGATTTATATGATTTCAACTGAAATGTTAGCCTTTATTTATCACTAAGCTATATGTAATCAATTTTGATAATTAATTTTAAATAATCTCAACTTTTTCATTTTTTTCCTGTGGATAACATATTGAAGTTTGCCAAATTTTGAAAGCTAATGTCTTCACCATTAAAAGCTGAGATTCTAAACTTATTCTAACGCTTATACTCTAAAAGTTAATTCATTCTAAGAGAGAAGTTTATTTGCTTAAATGTATCTGAAAATGTAAAACCATTGTGTGCTATTCTGATATAATCAAGGAAATTTAAATTAAATTTTCAAGGGCTCGAAATACAACCTCAAATAGATAAAAACTTCAGTCAAACTATAAAAGATTAAGAAAGAGGATTGTTTACGAATCAATATCATACTTATTTCAAATACAGTGAATGTATTATAGAGTATTTACATATTTATAAAAATATACAAAATCTATACATATGAATAAAAATGAAGTGTCTGTTTGTAACTTGAAATTAACAGCTTTTTACTATTGATTGATTGATTGATTGAATATTAACGTCGCACTGTTCAGCTACACGAGGGCTTTTGGCGACGGACCACGTAATTTTGAACCATGGTCAAGTGACGTGGACGACACCTGAGCTGGCACCCCCCTCTCCTAACTACCACACCACACCAACGGGAGGACGTTTCAGCTCTCGACAGATTTAACGTGCATCGCTGCCCTACACGGCGGGTCTTTAGTGGTACAGGGTTCGAACCCGTGACAAAGCAAGCCACGGTCCGATACCTATACCACACGGCTACCACGGCCAACAGCTTTTTACTAAATGCATTTAAAAGTATATACAGTACTTACATGAAAAAATCAATTTTTAAAATTTTTTTGTGTCTCTGTGTCTCTCTCTCTCTCTCTCTCTGTCTGTCTGTCTATCATCTATCTGTCTGTTTGTTCCGGCTAATCTCTGAAATGGCTGGACCAATTTTGACGAAACTTTCACTGGCAGATAGCTAATGTTATAAGAAATAACTTAGGCTACTTTTATTTTAGAAAAAAAAATTAGGATTCCGAGAAAATAAAATTAAAACCAATGAAATAGTGAGCAATATCCGATTCAAATAGGAATTATTTATTTCAATAAGGATTATTTTTATTTAATAGGAGTTATTTTATTTCGCAAGCCTTCTGTCTCAACGATTGCTAGCAGTTATATCAAACTTTTTTCTTTGATTAGGTCGCTGCCATTCGGGACATTTCCCGTTCATGTCTTGATCCTAATGATTTTACAGTCCTTAACTGCATTGTCAAAGGTCATTCGTCCCTTTCACCCCCTTCCTTGCGGCTTCGTTTGCGTTCGCGTTTCACCCTACTCGCTAGTTAGACCTATTTTGATCCTACAGATTTTAGTCCTCACCCCATGGACAGCGTCAAAGGCCATGCTCAACAAAAAGCAAAGAAAAAGAAATAAAACAAAAAAGAAACATAGATGCACAAAGTAGAAGAAAAGTTTTCGTAAACTCTGCGAAGTGAAAAAACACTTTTTTGTTAAATTCCACGTGGACGAAGTCGCGGGTAACAGCTATTTAAAATAAAATAAATGCATCAGAAAGTAATATTAACGTATTACACACATCCAGATAAAAATTATTTACACTATTTTTAGCGTTTATTGCACAAAATTTGTAACAATGTGTTACTTTTGTTCAGCAGGTAGGTGTTTTAAAAAATCGACCCACAAGAAAGTTACGGGGCGTCATAAATAATAATAACAATAATAAAAAAAATCAGCAATAAAAGAAAAGACTTAAAATTTAAATCTAAAGACTTAAAATTTAGCAAACATGGTTTTTTCGTTCAGCTGAGTTATGTAAAAAGTTCTTTTTTGTTTAATTTATACAATTCACGTAAAATTAACTCATTAAGAACTTCTTTATCCTTCAGTCTATATTTTTTAATTTTTAAATTCATCCGTGCGAAGAACGGGTATACCAGCTAGCCGTATAATAAATTTTGTGCCGATTTCGTAATAAATAATAAACGTATCTAATACTTTTATTCTAGTTACACATATATTTAAACTACTTGTTCGTGTTTTAGGATTACTTTACTAATGATTACTTTATTCTGTTTTAATTTTGCTGATGTGATTCAATTTCATCCAAAACTGAAAGAAATGGGAAGTACTTAAATGGGAAATAAAACATGGACACAGATTTTACGAAGAACCCAAACAACGCGTTCAGTTAAAAATCAAAGATCAAAATGACTTACAAAATATCTTATGGCACTTCCTTATTGTAAATCCTGTGACATAAATAATTTTAAATATTAGGATTCCTTAATTAATTAATAAAAGAGAATTCATGCTCTTGAAAATGAGGTATAAATATCATAAGGTTGATTCACATATAGCATTATGCAAAAATTTAGACAAGGTAACTTTAAAAACTATCACAATTCGTTTTTAAATGTAAACGTTGAATTAAATAACATTTTTTACGATTCCCTTGATGAGACCAAACAGAAAATAAAAATAATGTTGTTAACAGAAACAAAAAGGAAAACTTAGTTATTATCATGTGTATTTGTAAAACGAACTAATCACAAATGTTTTCCACTATTACTTCGTTTTGAAAGAAGGATTAGAAATCATTAAAGCTATCATTTCCAAAAATAGGAATGAGAAAGTACTTAAGGTATTCGACTACTTGCGACAACTTTTTTTAAAAAAAATAATGGATATATGGAGATTTTTTTTGTGTGTTTTAGATTTATTTAGTACATTTTAAGACTAAAATTAAGAATTGAAAAAAAAATTTGGATTTTTTTCCCTTTTTCCCTAAAATGGGAAAAAATGGATAAAAACTGACAAAATATTGCATAAACGGGGCCCGTTCTGTACAAATAGCAAATGAACAAATTCTCTATTTTTCAATTTTGATGTTTATTACTTTGCTATTCCTTTTTGAAGTGACCTTCAGGATTAGAGATATTTTAATTTTTACAAAAACTAGAGCACTTTATCTTAGCTGTTATATGAAATTGCTTAAAAAAACAGTGTTTGTATTCACATAAAGAACTGTAAATTTTGTAATAAAACAGTGATTGATAAATCTGAATGTTAAAACACTTCTGCTGTTATACAGAACATACACACAAAATTTCAGCAAATTATTTTAAAAACTTTTTGAGCAATCACTGTCCCCGTTTGAGTTTTTCGGAAAAAACACATTTCGAGTAAAACGCATTTTAAAGTTTGACATCTTGTGTAAAGTTATGGCATCTGCTTTTACTAAAACACCTATGGTTTTTGTTCTAGTGAATGGAAAATAAAAACCTTGATATTTTTATGAAGCTAATAAGATGGCATATTATAAAATAAAATCATAAGAAAATTTGTCCATTTTTTAAAAGAATCGTGATTTTACGGTAGTCGGATACCTTAAACAATAAGAAATGCTGGGAACACACGGAAAATCATGCTATGATTTTTTATGTACCACCTATTATTTTCAGTCAATTATTAATTACAAAATCAACTGTGGAAATAATTGGCTATTTCATAACTGAATAATAATTTATTAATGAAAATAAATACATATTGTATTTCAGTCTGATTCTAGAATAAATTTGCAGTTTTTTTTTTTTTTATATACTGTCTTCAAATGACAATGAAATTACTTTCGTGCATAATGACTCACCGACAAATGCTCTTTATTCGTATTTGCATAATGAAACTTGAGTGGAAGAATATACTTACACACGAATGACTTTCAAACATGCAATATTTTCTCTTTCGATTTAGTAAATTATTTCCTTGTCTCTCTTGTCAAGTAAGTTCATTTAAAATTGCTGCAAAAAGTACATGACGTTCTGACTAATTAAATGCAATTTTGTAAAGAAATATTTTTCAAAAAAAAAAAAAAAAGATTTGGTGTAATTTTTTTTATGCCTTACTACCTTGTTAGAAAGACAATATAAAGATTTTAAATGTGAATTATTATTTTTATCTGTTATTTTATTTCAAAATGTTTATTTTAATTCTATATTTTTTTACAAAATAAATAGTATGAAAAATATTGATCTCAGTATTATGGATATAACTATTTTAATTATTATTTAAATGTATTGGGGTATTTATCTTTCATTTTTCTGTACTGTTTCTGTTGATTTCTAAGCCAGTTATTGGGAATATTTTATTTTTTCCAAAACTCAAATAATTTTTATCGAGGCATATTGTTATATTTTGTTTGAATACACCAAAAAAAATTTTTTTTAATTGTATCGAATTGTATTTGAATTAAAGTATTGACACTTTTATTATTATTTCTTTTACATAACAAAAAATCGAAAAGTATTCGTTCGTATCGAATTCCATTGTAGCGAAATAGTTTTTTTTTCTTATCATTGCAGTCAGATCTTTCTAAAAGAATAATGAAATATTATAATTGTATTTTCATGTAGATTTAATTAAACATTAAATATTTATAAGAAAAATCATAATTGGGGCGCTTAGTTGTTTGTAATGAATTTCTTACTCAAAAACTTAAAATGTTTTTTAATAATAATTGAAAAAACCTATGTTTAAATCATTTTAAAAAAATGTAAGCATTTTATAAAAATAAAACGAATAATAAATATTTTTAAATAAAATTATTTTTTTTAATTTAAAATTATTTTTTAATTAATTATGCTGTATCAATCTGATAAATCATTTTAATGACCCTCTCACTAAAAATAATCAAATACATCTGAAGAAAAAAAACATTTCATTCGGCTTCACATGAAATGCTTAAAACATTATGATTGTGGTTCAAATTGAAATTCTAAAAAGAAAAGAGAGAAAATAAATCGTATTTATATCTATGAACTTCACGGTTACCATTAGTATAAAAAAAAATTTCTTTCCCGTTATAGAATAATGGACCAATTTTTCTTCGAATTCTAAACTTAGAGCAGGAATAGCTTCCATTGGAAATCAGCCAGAGAAATAGATTAAATTCAATCATTTTAAACCATGTATCTAAAAATTACATGTTACAATTTCTGACAGAAGAAGAAGAAAAAATAGAAAAATTTTGGGAGTTACAATCGCAAGCATTCGTAACACCCATCCCGAGTTTCGATTTGGAAATAGAGGTAAAGTATTAAAGAGCGTAGTGGTAATAATAGCCCGAAATTGACTCTTATGTCTTATACACAAATATCTAAACTATGTAAGTATTATAAATTAATATTATGCATGTTGCACCAAATGATGATTTAATCTAATTTGAAATTGATGAAAACTAGTTGATTTCTTAGGTTCATTTACAGCAAACTGAGTATTTTTCGTTTTAGTTGCTTTTTTGTGAGTAACTTAGAACAGCATATTTATGTTGATATGCATTAAATGAAATTCTAGTCTAAATTCTGTTTATCAAAATAGAATTTTTATATTTAATATTAAATTAAATATAAGCTACATCATTGAATAGTATCATCCCACAGAAGATACACAAACATGTAGATTATTACAGAAACTTAAAAAATATTATAATTTTCCAAAGCTTTTAAGTGCTGTTCAAATGTTTTATTTTTTAAAAAAGGGCTTAACAAGAATCTAAAATCAACCTTTTTTTACTCATACCCCTATATTAATTTTTAAATTAATTATGTATACTTTTTAGAAAATACCTATACAGAATTGTACTCAAAGAGAAAAGCTCAAGTCCTTTAGAGGTAGCAAATGCTTTATTAATCTGTCAGTTCCGTAAGCAAAAACATGTCTTACGATTTTTCATTGTAGAATATATTCACAAAATAATATGTTTAACGCAATTTTAATGTAACATTCACCTATAATAATGTTTTTGAATTCGCGTTATTGTTAAAAAAAACCTTTAATGATATTGAATCCCTAAATTTTAGTACTTAAACGATGGTTCTCATTACATAAACAAATACTTAATTTTATACTTAAATATAAAATGAATCTTTAATATGTTAAAGCATAGGATATTGCCTCAAACAAAAATTATCAGTGTATTAAAACAAGTTTTTTTCCTACCTCATTAAAGTTAGGAAGTGTTTTTAATGTTAGAGCATTTTTTTCTGTGAATAAAAATATTTTCGAGTTGTTTGTTATTTCTCAATGCTAGACAAAAATAATCTTGATTTTCATCAATAGCATTTCTGTAATGTATCATTATTTTTTTTCAGAAATCCCACTTTATGTTTAAATTCTTAAGGCTTTGAAAAATTTTAAAACATTTGTTTAATATTTTACGTTGTTTTTCCTTTTTTATTCATATACATGTCAATTCCTGTTTTAAAAATTATTACTGTAAGCACCTTGACAGCACGTAATGAATTTTTAACTTCTAACTGGCAACAGGTGTATATGTCCGTTGTAAAACAAACGATAAGTAATAAAATCATCGATTGGGCATTAGTAATAACAACATAAGTAATAAAACCATTCCTACATGATTTCTCGTAATATCATTGATTGCAATCTTACTGATAAAATTTACGAAGTCGTCACACTATAGAAGTATCGAACTTCAATAAAGGAGGGAAAACACATTATCACATTTCTTTTTGTTGTTCTGAAATTGATATCTAATGTTTTTTTATTGATGTGAAGAATGACTCTCCTGCGCTACTTTCCATTCTTTTTCATTTAGTGCATTTTCATTATTCACCCTAATTTTTTTTCCAATGTCAATGTTTCTTCTAGAATAACTAACTAGTTTCAAAATGACCCTTCAACTAATTTTCATAATTTAAACGATATCTTCATTAAATCTTGTTTATATTCGATATTTCTGGATGTAATTTTTTCTTTATTTTAAATTATTTATGTTCCTTATGTCATTTTTACTAAAAAAATGTTAGAATAAATTGATCAAATTTTGTATCAATCTGAAAAGAAACATTTTAGTAGACAAGGAAAAAAGTATAGTTATAAACATGGAAGAATTGGCAAGCTAAATCTCTACACCAGACATTATATTTTATTTTATTCTTAAAAATTATCCTATTTATGGGATAAATTTGAATTTCGAGACGGATAAGCATTAGAACAATTCAAAAATTTCATCGGTTTCTTTTAGATTTTTAATATTTCATTATTTCTCATCCTTAAAAATGTAACACATCATTAAAAATTTTGATTTATCGAGAATGTGAAGCATATAAAAGATATCTCATGAATTATTATTTAAATTAATATGGTAGGTTGTATTCGCTGCAAAATTAAAAGTTTGTATTTTAACACACATGCACATATATGCTCTCTAATAAAGTAATTTTGGTTCTTAATTAAAAATATTTCAATTAATAGCAATTATTTTTTTTTAAAAAAAAAAAATGCAAATTTTCATTTTATTTAACGGTAAAAAAAAAATCCGGGAACATTTATTTGTAATTCCTTTTAAGCAAAGAAAAGTGTTATAACTGCATTGAATATTGCCCTGAAAGAGGAAATCAAATGAACAAATATACATGTCTGATATCTCAAATTACAAAAGCAGGTGGTACAGTTCGTTAGAAGAAATATTGGGTTGGAAATCTCAAATTTCTCTTTTTCAGACAAATATATGCCACTGTTGCCAGATGTATATTTACATAAGGCACCTGAGGATATTAAAACAAGTCTTTTCAAATAAATATTGATGATATCACAGCTGTTAAATATCAGGAAAGTATTTCGAATAAAAATAAGAATAAATTTACACTTTGATCAATGATAATTTTTTAAAAAAGCGTTAGATTTGTATTAAAAAATAAAACAAGAAATTTTGAATTGATTTCATTGTTAATCAATCAGGATTTATTAAACGAGTTTTAACAAAGAACTTTGATTTTGAATTATAGTTTTAAAAAAAAACTAAAAAACACACGCTTTTATAGTGAATCGAACTAAAAAGTAAAAAAATAATTCTTAATAAAAGAATAAAATTATTAACGAGAACGTTAATGTCATTGGGATAAAAGCGCGTGGAGTGCTCTATATTAATTGTTATAATTTCTTATTAGTTATACTCTGAAATGCTGAGTTAGTGTAAAAATGTAGTACAAAGCATCCCACGCTTTCACCACAATGACATTAATTTTCTCGTTTATCATTTTATTCTTATATTAAGAATTATTTTTTTTACTTTTTAGTTCGATTCACTATAAAAGCATGTTTTTTAGTTTTTTAAAACTATAATTTAATTTTCATTTTTTAGTTCTATCTACAATAAAAGCCTGCTTTTTTAGTTTTTAAAACTATCCTCTGTTCTTTGTTGAATTTATCCTTGAGTTTGATATTTGGAGCCGGAATTACGTGGCTGCTAAAATTAGTCTTGCTCTTCAATGGATATTAATTAACGGGTCCAAAGGGTATTTATTCTTTCCGCTTACGGGGCCTCGGACGAGTCCCGTATCGTGGTCACATTTCAAAAATTCTGTCTCTTTTGATACAGGTCAAACAGATAAAAGTGTGTTTATAAAAAAATATTTAGCAGTTAGAACGTAAATTATTTTTATTCACATGCACGAGTCTTTTTTTTTCCTTTCTCACATAACACTTTTTTTGTTTGTTTTATTTGCATTAACAACAAGCGCTTTGATTTTTAGGGTTGCACCTTTTTTTAGGGGTAGGGCCTTTTAGTCGCCATATCTGGAATTAGTCACCAAATTTGAAATTGGAGTATGGAGTTTGTCGCCAAATTTGGAAACGGTATATGCAATTAGTCGCCAAATCTGGAAACGATTTTATGAATTAGTCGCCAAATCTAGAAATCCTTAAAATGGTTATTTTTGACGATCCTGATCAGGACAATAGAGCAAAATTTTGAAATTATTGTATTGTCATCGGTCCTTGACAAGTGTGCAAAATTTCGAATTAATCTGACCTTTTAAAATGGATAAAAATCGAGTCCAAAGATTCCATAACATACAAGTGAAACTTATAAAAGCGTGTTAAAAATGTGCTTACTCAGAGATACATACAACCATTAAAATGAAAACCAAAATGAATTAAACAGCTTCATTCTCAGCTTGTATGCTTCTTCTATATGATACTGGAATTCAAAGAATATTTTTGATATCATAGTAGAAAAAATTTCAGGAAATTTATATTCTTTCACTCCTAGTTATAATCATATGAAAAAAATCAAACGTAAAATATTTTAAAAAATAGGCTGCCTACCCAAATTATAAGATACATAAAGGATTTAAAAGCTGTAGTCCTTTGTAATATAAAATCTAAAGAAATTATTCACAAATTACTTCAACTTCTAAAAAATATTATATAGCTATAAAAATTTTCATTTTATTTTATTTTATAAGTATTTTCAGAAATGCAACGAGACCTTTTTTCTCTAACATTAATGAAAAAATAACTATAATCTGCTGTTTATCTATGTTTGTATAATGATAAAACCGTATAAATGCAAGCATTTGAAATCGAAAAAAATTTAGAGATGAAATGCATTGAAAGAAAAACATTAATTCTTTTGAGTAATTCTCTAGTAAAGTAAGTTCGCTAAATTTAAAACCTTAATATGATCTTAGGTAATCTTCAAGACGAATATTTAATTTCTTGTAAAAATGTGTGCTTATTACGAACTATGTCCATAAAAAAATGATAAAATTATTTTCTTCGTGACACTCTCTTGCAGATATCGTTTTCGGGATATCACACGTTGTCATATCAAAACTATTTTAGCGTTTCTCAATTTGACAAGTGATTTATTTTTTGCTTTCTTAAGAGAGTATAATTAACTTATCGCTAATGTAAATATTTTAAAGTATGAGAAAATATTTTTTTTGAAATATTTTAGAAATTTCAAAACAGACCAACAAGTTCCTTATGAATGAGCCTAAAAATTTCCTTTGAATTAAAGTAAAGTAAATTTACAAAGCTTAAAGACAAACTTTGTGCAAATATTTATTTATTTACACAAATGGCAGACATTTCGCCCCTAGTCCACTAGTCTCGATCTAGCTTCTCAATATTTAAGACCGATAGAGTTAAAAGACAATAATGCAGTGCATTCGTCAATATGGTCCTTATCCATAGACTCTCCAGAGTCACAAAGAGATATCGCAAATATTAATGTTATTATTTAAGAAGTCTCACATTTCTCTAGAGGTCTGAAAATATAAACGATTTTCAAACGCGTATAATTCTTTTAAATTTAAATTAAATGGTTCGAATCTTTTACACATTATTTAAAATAGAATGGGGCTTCAGAAAAGTATAAAATGTTTAAAATATAATCATAATTTTAAAAGTCATAAGCATATGAAAATTCTATAATAAATATTAAGTATTTTTTGCTTTGCGCACACTATTTTCTAAAATATTAGCCTCTGATGTATAAAACTTTATAGAATTATACAATGCATCATACTCTTTAAACCCTACCTAATTTTAGTACTATAAATCTTTTGTATTTCAAAATATTTGTAAAATATTGCAATTTTTTAAATATTTTTTAAAAATGTATATTTTTTATTTATTAAAATATATAAGTTATTATTCTATTTATATAAAAGTAGCTACACAGTATTAAGAATACATTTGTCTTTTTATAAATCAACTTATAACTAATAATTAAACCTACTCTTTTAGAAAATAACATGCACGACGTAAAACTTAATAAATATTTCTTATAGAAAAATTTCTTATTTTCATATGCTTATAATTTTTAAAATTATGATTATATTTTAAACATTTTATACTTTTCTGAAGCCCCATTCCTTTATAAGTAATGTGTAAAAGATTCGAAGTATTTAACTTAAATTTAAAGAAATTATACCTGTTTGAAAATTGTTTATATTTTCAGACCTCCAGAGAAATTTAACACCCCTGTGACCCCTTAATTATAGTTTTCGAATACGAAGGCTTTAATGTTACATTTAAGGTAATATAAAATTTTACTGTTGCTAATATTCTTTTTAAATAATCTAAAAATTATGTTTATTTTCTCTCCTCTAACTTAAATAAACTCTTAATGCCGCATGCACATTGCTACGTTAGATTATTACTAATTTGCCCATTATAAACAACCATATTATTATTTGCTGTATAATTAACTATATATAAAAATCAACAAATTAGAGTAGTCTTTTTTTATTTGAGAGAATATCTGCGTTTCCTACCTGTTTCTAAATATACGAGCACGTTTGCATTTTGATTCCGACCATTCATTTCTTTTCATGAATTTTATTTGTTTAGATGTGTACTATCACCTCTTAAAATCATGTCGATATTTTATGTAAATACTTTGTGTGATTCTATATATTCATTAATTTATATATATATATGGTGGTTAAATATGTACTTAACAAAACTTTACATGAAACAAACTTTAAAAATTATTTATTACCGGTAAAAAAGACATAAGTGATATTTTTTCCTGTACATTTCAGCAGTAACTAGAAGATATCTTATTATTTATTTATTTGCTTATTTGGTTTCTCATCGCTGTTTCAACCTGAATTATCATTTCAGAAATATCTCGTTAAAAGTTTCTGAGTTATGTGGATTTAAAAAACAAATTATAAAAGAGCGTCTCTCAGACATTTATAACAACCGTTAAATTTCTACTTAATACATTTAAACGATATTTTCACAAATCGAGTGATGACTTTTTTGCTTTTAAAAATATAAAAAAGTTGAAAAAATTAATATTTTTCTAAAAATATAGCTTAAAAAAGTGCTTATAAAGATTATAGCTTATAATGAGGTTTAAAAAAACGTACTATCGCAACAATGCCACCGTTCAAGATAACTCACCAAGTTGGCAACTCCAATTTGCCAAGTTTCGTCAGCGCTGATTGGAATAAATTCATGATGGTCACATGATAAAGGCAATCACGTGTTTCCCATTGATTCAAAATTGACATACTAGTAAAGTTTAGATAACATTTAAAATTTGATGATTGGGTAAAGAGTTAACGTGTGTGTTAAAATTCTTCAAACACAGTTTTCAAAATTAAAAAAAACTTAATTATTAAAATACTTTTAAATTAAGTGCATTTTGTTTAACTATGTGCATTATTATATCGTTGACAAATATGTACTTTTTAAAAGTAAGTTTCTGCAAAAAGCAAAAGTTGGCAACAGTGAAGCACATGAACTAATTGGCTGGAAAAGCTTGATTACATTTATGATATAATTATGACGTCGCATTTATTTATGAACTGATTGGCTGAAAACACGTTACTGAGTTATCATGTTACTATGACGTCACATGAATTTAGTCCGCTGGGAATCATGGGTTTTGTTTTATGTAATCTCGCCAAAACGGTTGCGATAATGCTTAAGTCCCCCCAAAAAAACTTGAATCTTAATATGAGTAGGTGAATGTAGGATTTTATATGGTGCAAGAGTCAATTCCGACTAAGCTAAGTCAAACATTTATTCAGTACATACACTATAAAGTTAAGTGAAAAAATCGTAACTTAATAAAATATTTTCATACTTGGAATCTACATGGCGTAAAATCCCTATATCCAAATTTTCCCGCAAATTCCTTGAATAATTCAAGAAATATTCCTAGAATTTAAATTTATAGGATCATAAATCAGTTCTAAAATTGTAATATTATCGGCCTAGTCATCCCGCGGTTGTTAAGAGAAAGAAAAACCATAATAAATCGTTTGCACAGTACTTTAGTACATGACCACCTAACTGTTTTCTTAGAATATCCTTTACGGTTAATGGTCTATTTCGAATGAAATTTGGAACATAATTTACTGAAACCCTTCTCTATTCAATTCAGTGTTAAGAAATCGGGTTTCATAATGGAAATTTTTTGATTTAGAAGCTAATTAATCAATCAATCAGCATTAAAAAAATCGGGTTCCATAATGGAAAGAAATTTTTGATTTAGACGTTAATTAACCAATCAATCAACATTAAAAATCAGGTTCCCTATTGGAAAACTTTTTCTTTAAAAGTTAATTAATCAATCTATTATCTTGATAATTTAGTTCTCTTTGATCTATTAACAATAATTAATACCAATTTTGTCCAATTGTGTTGAAAATTGCCAAAGTTAGTGAAGGATGTTACATTTTTTGCCAATTGTACAATCTTTTTTTTTAATCTGAATTAGCTCTTGTTATTTTTGTTGCACATTTTCCCCTTCAAATGGAATAAGTTTTTATATTAAAAATAGACCATTTGTTATGATACTAGAAATCGATGAGTATGCACAAAACTTTACATGATCCATCAATTCACCATTTAACATCTTAGCAATCGATACTTGGCAACTGTTCTCTTAAGGTGAATTCTGGGAAGGAAGTCAGTCAATATTCGGCGCTAATTAGACATGAATGTCAATAACTTGTCATTTTCTTCATTGTCAGATATGTATTTGATGAGAACAATGGAACAAATGCGGAAATGCCGGGTTTCTTTTTGTGACCACCTCCTTTCGCACAAAGATAATTTTTTATAGTTCAATAACTTTTATATCCGTTGAAACACTGGTAACCTATTAATGTTATTCAGATAATTATATCAATAACTGTCAATTATACGCTTACAAATATTTTTGTAATAACAATAATAAAAAAGGTTTAGATGTAAATGGGTGCTAGATTCATGTGACGTTATAGCTACATAATTAAAATCACGTGCTTCCAGACAATCAGTTCATAAAATCATGTGACGTTATGTCACATGATAAATACGAGCACGCGTTTTCAGCCAATCAGTTCATCGCTACGCTATTGACATCTTATGTTTCTTGCAAAAACTTTCTTTTAAAAGTATATATTTGTATGTAATAACAACTCACATAAGAAACAAAATACATTTAATTTAAAAGTACACGTTTATTATAAGAATTTTTTTAATCTTAGAAATTTTTTAATTAAATTTTTTTAATACTTGAACATCTTAACCCAATTATAAAATTTGAAATTTTATCTAAATTTTACGAGTATAACAGCAAGTACTAGTTTAACGTCTTGTTTTGAATTAAATGCAGATGATGTGATTGCTTTTATCATGTGACCGTCGTTAATTTAGCTGTTGCCATATCTCGTAAATTAAAATTTAAAGTAAGACTTCTACAGAAAAGTATGATTCAACGAGTCAATTTACTATTTAACATTTTTAATTTTCTCACCTCATATACGATGTTGATATGTGGTTATTCCACATTTCATTCGTCTGCATTCATGCATTATTTTAAAAGGTGAATCCATTTCTTTTTTTAACACGTTTTTATAAGTTTCACTTGTATGTAATGGAATCTTGGAACTCGATTTTTACCCACTTTAAAAGGTCAGACTAATTCGAAATTTCGCACACTTGTCAAGGACCCATGACAATACAATAACTTCATAATTTTGTTTCATTGTCCTAATCAGGATTTTAAGGATTTTCGAGATTTGGCGACTAATTCATTATATCGTTTCTAGATTTGGCGGCTAATTGCATAAACCATTTTCAGATTTGACGACTAATTCCATATGCCATTTCTAGATTTGGCGACTAACTCCAGATTTATCAACTAAAATATTAATATGCAACCCTAAAACCGCAAAATAGGCTTCTGGTTAATAGAAAAGTAAAACAAAAAAGTGTGCTTTATGTGGAAAAAAGGTAGGGTGGGTGGGTGCGTAGTTTTTCTGAAAATGGAAATAAAATAAAAAGATTCGTGCATGTGAATAAAAATAATTTATGTTATAACTGCTAAATACTTTTTATTTTTATAAAGCAATACGTTTAGAAGCGATGATACGAATTAACATTATAGCAATCCGAGGCTCCGTTAACGAAGAGAATAAATATCCTTCAGATCCATTAATTAATATCCATTAAAGAGCAAGACTAATTCCAGCAGCCACATAATTCTGGCTCCAAATATCAAACTCAAGGATAAATTCAACAAAGAATAAATGATAGTTTTTAAAAACTAAAAAAACCAGGCTTTTATTGTAGATCGAACTCAAAAATAAAAAAAAATAAATTATAGTTTTTTTAAAAAAACGCGTTTATAGTGAATCGAACTAAAAAGTAAAAAAAAAAATTCTTAATATAAGAATAAAATGATTAACGAGAAAATTAATGTCATTGTGGTAAAAGCGAGGGGTTCTTTGTACTAATTTTTACCCTAACTCAGTATTTCGGAATAGAACTAGTAAGAAATGATAACAATTGATAAAGAGCACCCCACGCGCTTTTATCCCAATGACATTAACTTTCTCGTTAATCATTTTATTCTTATATTAAGAATTATTATTTTTTACTTTTTAGCTCGATTCACTATAAAAGCGTGTTTCTTAGTTTTTTTTAAAACTATAACTTTTATATATATATATATATATATATATATATATACACTCTGTCGCAAAAAATATATGCACCCAGAAGAAATCAAGCTACAATCACGAAACTCGGCAAGAATGTAGTCTGGTAAGAGATATGCAAATGATTAAAATTTCGAAGCCAATGAGACAAGGCTAAGTGTGCTATGCGCATATTAGTTGCGCAACTGGGAGAGTTTAAAAGCATGAGTACGAGCGCCGTACGGCTATCCAAACGAATCTGATGACTTTGATAGACGATATTGAGACTTAGGATGCCTCTAAGACGTAACCGGCGGCAGTACGAGCAGCTGACGGACTTTGATAGGGGCCGTATAATAGGTCTCAGAGAAGCAGGTTGGTCGAATAGACGTATCGGCCGCCACCTCGGTCGGGGCGATATGGTAGTTGCTCGGTGTTGGCAACAGTGGATCACAGAAGGTAGAGTGTACCGTCGCGGAGGGTCAGGACGTCCCAGGAACACAAATGATCGCGAGGATCGTGCAATCAGAAGAGTGGCCACTTCGGCACCAACAACGTCGCTAGCATCGATTCAACGCCACTTACCTCCTTCCAGACATCCAGTGTCATCAAGAGAAACCATAAGGAGACGACTGACCGAAGTTGGCTTGAGGAGCCAGCCGACGTCGGCTAAGACGCTTACCACTGACCCCACATCATAGGCAGTGTCGACTGGATTTTTGCCGACCTCGGGCAACTTGGAGTGTGACAGACTGGAGACGTGTCATCTTCAGTGATGAATCCCGATTCAGTCTCAGTGATGATGACCACCGCATTTGGAGTCGCACCGGCCAGCGGTCCGATCCGGCATTTATTGTCGAGCGGCATACAGCAATTTCACAAGGTGTGACAGTGTGGGGAGCAATTTCTTGGGACACACGATCATCTTTAGTGGTCCTTCAAGGCACTTTGACAGCTCGCAGATACGTGGACGATATTTTAACGCCGATTGTGCTACCCATGCTATCAAGTCGCCCAGGTGCCATTTATCAACAGGATAATGCTCGTCCACATACTGCACGACTCTCCCAACAATGTCTTCAAGGATATGACGTCCTACCATGGCCTGCCAGGTCACCAGATCTTTCGCCAATAGAGCATGTCTGGACGCGCTGGGAAGGCAACTGCAGCCGTCCTGAGATACAGGAGAATTAACTGCGCAGATGCAAAGACTATGGCAGGATCTTCCACAGGGGGTCATAAGTGATCTAATTGAATCGATGCCACGCCGAATTTCGGCTTGTATAGCTGCCAGAGGTGGCTTTACTACTTACTGATTTTTAACCTTTTGCAAGCTGTAACCGCTTAATAAAATGATATTTTGTTCTGAATTTTTAATCATTTGTTTGTTTTCATATACACTAGATGCATACCAAATTTCGTGAATGTAGCTCAATTTCTTCTGGGTGCATATATTTTTTTGCGACAGAGTGTATATATATATCAAAAAGAAATAGAAAGCTGATCTCAAGAACACAATCTTGTTAGAATGAAAAATTATCTTTTATTAGTTTCTTTTTACCTCGGTAAGAGTGGCGGGGTTCTTTAGCTCTGTAGTTCAGTTTGAATATAGAATTAAATCAAAAGTATTCGAACTAACTTCGAAACGAAAATTCCAGCATCAGTTACAAAAATACGAAATGAATGTTACTTTTTATTAAGCTGAGCTTAAAATACTTCTTTCAAGTTCCGTCAACTCCTCACTCCACAGGTCTTGTATTTGATTTACCCTATCCACATTCGAACACAGTTTTTTCGTTTCCTTAAGGATTTCTAACAATCCACTAAAGATCAATTTCGATTTATTCCTATCACGTTTCGAATCAGTCACTGCAGCATCATTGCGTTCCATTTCGTAAAGTTTCACATTGTTCTGAATAGCATTTAACATTCGATTCCAAAATTCCAGTGAAAAGATTCTAAATGTGTCAAATTTCATGTATCTATCCGCTTTCTTCCAGAGCACTTTATTCATGAAATCTATGTACTTTTTCAAAGCTAGCTTTTGTTTTAGTTTGTTACCCGCTTCCGCAACTTTTTTAATGTGTTTTTCGGCAACCAACACGTGTGTTTCGCAAATGATGGCGCACACTTTTTGGCATTCGTCTAAAAGGAAGACTTTCGAATCAGGTGCATTACTTGGCAAGGTTTTGATGGTATCGGATATTGTTCGATCAATAAAAGACGAAAGATAATTAAGATCGTTGACAACTACATAGAGTCTCATCTTTGAATCCTTGTATTTACTAGTGCTAGACATTTCTGATGAATTCAGCTTCATAATCTTAGATGCATATTCTATGCAGCATTCGTGAAGACTGTTGACAAAAAATGTGTTGCAGTACGAAGATTGAGAACTAGATATCATCTTCCACAATTCTATAAGGCAGTTGTTCAAAATATCGGGTACAACTTTGGCCGAGGAACTTATTTTTTCTGTACGAAAACCTAAATCAAAGGTACTGATTCCAATCATATCATCAAAGCACAAAGCCATTTTGATTTTTCGGATAGCCGAATCTTTATTCCATTCAAACCACCTTTCGATAACTTCCGTACTGAACCAGTCACACAAGTATTGAAATTTTTTCTCGAAAGTTTGGTCTTTCATAGATTTACTTATGTAAAATATCAGATTCTTGGATTCTCCGAACAATCTTAAAGAATCCTCGCGTAATTCGTCGTCTTCGTCCTTCGAGTTTAACAAGAAAAAAATTATTTCACTGATACTGCTCTTTAAAATTTTGTTAAAAAAAATATCCAGGTCTTCATGTACTATGCTTGTGTACAAAAGTTCTGGATACACCCTCCCGAAGATGCTGTCGGCAGTATTTAGGAAACCTTTAAGCTTTTCTATGAGCTTAATTAGATATTTAGCTTTACTTTTAGGATCTTCAGGTATTTGTTTCATAATAATTCTCAGAAACTGTGGTATTACAAACTTAAAAATACCAACGGGATCATTTTGGAGTCTTAGAAGTTGGCTCGAAACTTGAATAATTTTGAGACTGTGTTCAAACTCATGACGATGATTTTTATTTTCAACCAGGTCAAAAGTACGCAAGCTTCCAATGAAATGTATACATCTTTTATTAAGAACTATAGTTTCCATACGATACATTTCTTTCAAAGAGCGTTCGATTTTATACTGTGTGCGTGAAAGATGACTTATATTTTTCTCGCAGCCAAAAAGTAAATCATACAGAAACTGAAAACTAATTTTACAATTGCGTCTAGCTACTTCACTGAACATAATAAACCAAGAAATCCTATCTTCACAAATTGGAATACTTTCTACCGTGCTGTGAAGAAATATCAATGTAGAAGCGACCGAAGAAACTACTTGTTCCCATTTCGTTATTTGATCATCATTGTTGTTTTTTAAGCTGTTCTCCAAACAAATTCGAATTAACAACAAATGTCTTTTCAACGCGCATATTCCGCCATAATTTTGAGAAACGCCTATTTTTAAAGTGACGTGTAGATTACCTTTAATTCTTCCAGTTTTTAATGACTTAATAGGAACCCAAGTGTCTATCCCTTCACAGTTAACATCAGAAATTTTAACTTCACCCCTTCCAATCAAAATACCATCTTTTTCCTCTCTATACTCACGCACAGTTTCAGGAGAATCCTCAAAGTTTGTTTTATACCTTTCATCGGGACCATTATTTCCCAGAATTTCAATGAACAATGAATTTCCTTTAAGATTGTTAGCGTCGAGCCGGTAGTGTGCATTCCACACTGGGTTGTCTTTTAAATCAACTTCTTTGGTAACTTTTATTGATTTCGGATCATTATCCATCCATAGTTTGCAAAACAAACGACTAGATTTTGATAGCTTTTTACTTTTCAAGTTTGGTGCATCAATAATTTTCACATCCAGTACAAAATCAGGAGTTCGAAGACAATCGGCCTTCTCGAAGCAATCCGATTTCACGTCTCCCTGTAAAGGAATTATTCCATCTATGTACTTGCATAATTCTGAAAAACTGCAGCTCTTAGGTCCGGCAGAAGGTTTGAAGTTATTTATTGTATAAGCTGACATGATGTACAAGATGACCGATGTTTCATATGGTATAGGATTTGCAAGTAATTCTGTTAGTTCTCCAGGATGCAAATTCAAAAGGTTTTCGTTTATTTCCTCAATAGAGGCGTTGTTTTGAGTCATTGTTTCAGATTTTATTTTTCCAGATTTTAGTCCTTCCCCATTTTCAGAATTAAGGGAAGCTTGGCTTTCTTGTGTAACCTCGTTTTCTACGAAGGAACTGTCCGTAAAAGCTGCACTTGTTCCAGAAGCAGATTTGTTCTCTATAACCACTGTTGTCATTATGTAGGCAAAGGGTTTCCTATCTTCGAAGCTTGAGTTTATTCGGGAAAATGCTATTTTGTTAAATCATTCTTTTTTTCAGAATTACATCTAATTCTTGGATTTATTTTCTTAATCCATACGATCAAGGAACAAAAAGTCAAAGTGTTTCTTAACCTATCGAAGGAAATGAGAATTATTAAATGTCTTACACTGGAAAAAAAGTATGCAAACTATATTATATCCTAATAAATATGTAACGCATTGAAAATTAAGAACAAATTCGGACTTAAAGAAGTAACCACAAAAAAAATTACTAAAAATTATTTTCAATATTATTTCTGAAAAAAAAAATTATTAAGATACATATTTTTTGTCAAACATAAGGTTAGACTTTTACATGCTTTATATATCATTTTAGCTCTCAATGTCCGTTTCTCATAGTCAGATTTTGCATACACCCACAATACTTTTGTTTAGATAGATAAAATTAATAAGCAATCCCTGATGCCAACAATTCCAAAACATTAATTTGATTCAATATTACCTTCCAGAATAAAGAAGAGTGTCTGTTTGTGTCGTTTAATTCACATAAATGAACAGTTTTATTTTGATCTTAATGGAATTTGGTTCACTTTACCTTCAAAACAGGGCAAGGTCATTGTCTACACGAGGTTTCGAAAAACTTCCCTCATAGGACTCACATTCAGGGCGTTAATTTTAGAAAGTAATGTTTACACAATGTTAAAATGTTTCCCTGACAAAAGTTAGATGCTTCTTAACTAGATTCATACAAAACATGCAACCCTCAATTAATAAAACACTGACTATTATGACTGACCAAAGAGCTTGAGAATTTGATTTATTAACAATTTACTTTTTGTACATTGCGTGCTCTTTCAGGAATCACTTTTATACCAATACCATCACAAATTTTCTCTTATATTCTGTAAGTAAAAATAGCTAAATTGAGTCTTAATAAGCAATCTTTAATGAAAACGTCAGAAAGGTCCTCAAAGGACAAATCTTCCCCTTCTCTTCCCAGGTATTTATTTATATATATTCGCTTACTATGCTTTTCAAATTCTTAAGATACTTAACTTTTAATTTCAAAACTCTTTTTTTAAGTGCATGATATATTTTTTAAATGAAAGTAAATAAGATTTTTAATTTCAGTTAGAGGAAAGCCAGAGCAAAGTTCAAAAATGGAATTCTCTCCCTCTTTGTCAAGAGCTTCAGTAAAATCTGTTACTTCCCAATATTCAGTAGAAGAACTTCAAGGTAAGTAAAATTCATTACTTATTAGTATAGGTATTACGTTTTCTTAAATTCTCTAAAAATTCGCTGCTTCTTTCATTTTACTTTGTCACTAATTATTTTTGGTTACAAAAATGTTACATTATAACAGTTATTACAGTTTTAATAATATGGTAATAATAACGATATCTCTTATTTCGTTTAATAAAAAATTATTTACTAAAATATATGGTAACTTTGCTCTTTTTTTTAAGAATAAAAATAATATTTAAAAAAAAATCATTCATCTAGTCTTTAATTAAAACTACAGAACATTGTATTATTTCTATTAAATGATTACATAGTGTTTTTAAAAATAAGTATTGTTTTAAAATATGGCTGCTGCAGCACTGGGGTGGTCGCAGTTGTTGATGACATATGTTAAATATCAAGTATACGACAAAATAAAAATGTATATTCATGAAATAAAGGGTATTTACTTTGGTAGAATTAATCTTTTTCTCATGCAGGTTCTTTGTTTACATGAATAAATTATCTTAAGTTTGTTTGGTGTAAACAGATACAGTATCTGATGGGACTGCCAAACATTATTTTCTGACACGTTTCCTTTGTGTCGATATATCTCTTTTCAAAATAACAAAAAGGATATTGTTACAGCAATGATTTATCTCAACAAAATGTGTACTTGTTATTATTGTTATTGTTGCTAATTCCTTTCAACCAGTTTGGCAGTAATTAATACAATTAACTATGTTTTTGCATTATTATATTAGCTTTATTTTATGCTTAGTAAAAATATTCTTAAGTGTATCTTTTTCTATTGACTAGTTTTCTTTTGCAATAAATAAACATATGAGGTAAGAAAACAATTTAAATTTTCAAAAACTAAAATTTTAACGACATATTAAAATTAGCCTATAGACATTTATTCACCTGTTTGAATATGTTTAATTACTTTTATTATTAATACGTAATCATCGGAAATTACAAAGATATAAAAATTATAAACTACCTCTGAAATGCGTTCGAGTTTTTGATAAATATTGAATAAATAATTAATATAATTTATTCGGAAATTTTCCAATTTAAAATTTTAAAAGAATTTTACAAAACGCCAAAAGAAATATTTCAAAGATCATTTACCTCAATCGTGTTTAGATATAAATTATTATCATAAGTATATATATATAGTTCCTGTTTATTAGTAAGGTATGAACTTTTTAATTTTTAATACAGATAAGGCTGATTTCACTATCTCCTGCCTACTTTTAGTTGAAAGTAATAATTATAAGTTTTTACATCCTATGTGAATGAGAGAGAGAATGCAATGTATAATAAGATTCTTCTCTTCATAAATACCTTAACTAATTATTAATTAATCGTGATGAAAATAAATATCCTCTACTAAATGAGGTATTGGGTAATCTCATAAATAATGATATTTTTGAGTAGATTTAGTAGGTTAATTTCTTACAAGAGAAACAAAGTCTACAATAGTTGATCCAAACTTGAGATTTTTATACATGCTAAGAACTTTCTAGGCTTTAGAAAAATATTTGTAGAAAACGATCAATTCAAACCAAAAGTCCTGGAAAAGGCAAAAAATAAATACAAAGGGAAAATTATCTTTCTTATGGTCACTTAAATTCAATCTGAGTAACTTCAGCTTTGTAGGCAGACAATATTTGTGTCTCTAAGCCCCGCAGTTCGGAGAAAACAAATTGCTCTACTTATAAATATATAACTAATCATGACAAAGAACAAATGTCATTTTAATAAGAGATTAGGTTATTCCATAAATTATGAAATTCTTTTTAATATGAGGAACCCATTGACTCATTTGCTGTCTTTTCAGATCAATTGTCGAATGACCAAATCCAAGTTTCTCAACAATAAGAATGAAAGTTTGTGTCACAGGGTTTGCGGGACATTCTTTTCGAAATATTCTAAGTCTCGTCAACTAGGTTTTAATTTCCGACTGGAAAATTTTTGGAACACTACCATTAGCACTGGCCGGTAGAGTACCCAGACCTCTCTTATGGAAGGGGGTAGTTACGTTCTAAAAATACGTAGATGACGCGTGTATTATTATTATTATTATTATTATTATGTAATAACTGCTGTCCGTGTCTAGGCCTATGCTTAATACCATAAACAATCATTATTCTACTCATTTAGTCGAAATGCTACCATCGGTTGATTAGGTTTGTACCCAAATTTTTGAGATTGTGGATCATATACATTTATTTGTTCCAAAATACCATTTGAACGAGTATTTGACAATGCATGCTATATACCAGGGATGGCGGACCAGTGGCATGCGACACAATATTTTTGGCACGCCCCAATGGTTTGCATTTTATTTTAAAATTTCAAAGTCCACTATGAAGTATTACAAACAACTGCGAGTTACTGGTCACGAGGAGCACACTCGTTTGTTATTGTCTTGCCTTAGTTACGTTGTAAGACTACAATTGCTTATGATGTAAAATTTGTCTACGCATTGCATAGTCAATTTCATTAACACAATTGTATTTTAAAGTTTATCTGTGTTATATTTACGATTTTTAACTGTTATTTAACAAAGCTAGTTCAGCAAATGAGTAAAAAGGGCAAGATAGTAAGTGTAACAGAGAATTTCAAAGTTGGTGGACTGAGGAGGGATAAAAGTGGTGTGTTTTATGTTCTGAAATAGTGGTATGCAGAACATCGTCTGTGAAACGGTATTTTGAAACAAATCACAAACCCTCTCGTCCAAAAGAGTGAACCACAGTAAAAATAAGTAATTGCTTAGAAACCGTTTGGCAGACGACTCAAATTCAGCATGTATTCTACAAAAAGTAACATCTTACAATCCTAATATAAGATATTTGTCATCCACACACAATCTGCAACAATAGGAGTCACACTAAGGTTATTTTAATGTGAGTTACACACACATAACTAAAACATTTATAACTATACAGTGCAAAAGGTATCTTTTCGTAGGAAATAGAGTTTTGTGTTTTTAGTATTTAGTTTTATTATATATTTTCCCAATAATCACAAGTCAAAATTATTTGACGGCACGTCTGTGCCTCATTAAACACCTTTCTTAGAAAAAATGGCACATTGATCCATAAAGGTTCGCCACCCCTGCTATATACTGTCTACTTTTAAAGATCCCAGGTTGGCTCTATTTGGTATAGGGGCCCAAGGCCTCAAAGCGTCTTAAGACGTTCCTGATTCCACACTCTGATCGATGAATTCAGTATCTTACAGAATGATTTGAGAAATCATGCTGTTTTGCGTATGCTGTGGCTCACATTTTCTTTTTATTTTGCAGAGAAAATTGGAGAACTGCGGAAACAGCACACACAAAATGTTGGAGAATTTTTGAAAGTTCAGACAATGCAGAGGGAGAGAATGATACAAGGATTAGAAGAAAAGCTAGCCGCTCGGAGGGACAGACGAGAGCGAAAAGTGGAACAGATTCCACCTGTTTCTATTTAGCACAAGGAGGGCATATGCCCGAAATTAGACAATGAAACAAAAGACATTTTTTTATTCGCTTTTCTACCTAAGGACTGGCATGGAATATGGCTGCCTGGACAGAACTTCGATCTCGTTAAAGAATTCTCAGACTAATTTAAAATAGAGCTGTAAAACAATGTTCAAAGTATCTGGAATTGCTGAACTCTAGTGTGTGTGTGTGAACTATTTTATATTGGAAAATTATGGTATTGCTTGGCTGTTTATTACAATATACGGTTCTTAGTTCTTATCGAATGTATTTTAGGTAAAACAGAAAGAAATCATAATTGTAGGAATTGAGTCTACTATCAAATTATTTCACTCCAGATTAGTAGAAATTGTACAATATGTCAGATTTAATTTGATTTAAAAATGTACTAAAGCAGGGTACTTACGTATTATGCCATCGATCAACTTCGCCAATCAAAAGACATCTCCAAATGCAGCGATATGCAGCCAAAAGTAGAAAACCTTTCCTGTATATGTTCAAATGCAATATTAACACCGATGGCAGCATTTGGCAACATTGTTTGAATAGGTGACATTCTTTGATTTGGCGATATTGGTCGACGATATATTTCGTAAGCACTTAAAGTTGAAACCTAGCAAATTCAAACCTCCATCATCGTTTTCTTATTACGTTAAATATGTAAAATAATCTGAAAAGGAATCTCGGTTCTTGTTTTAAATGAGAAACTTATATTTAGTCACCTTTAATTTTTAACCAAATAATTATGGCTGTTAATTTACCCTTTTTGGTACACGTGTAAAATTCCGTCGAACACGAAATTTGGCGCACTTCGAATCAGAAGATTGCAGGTTCGTATCCTGTCGCGGACGCCAACTTTTTTGCGTATTTAAAGTTACTTTTAAATTAATTTACGGCACCAAGAAACAAACTAAGTCGTCATTTTATTCCAATAAAAACCTTTATTCACAGAACAGCAATTAGGAATATTATTTACATTTTATCTTGTTGAGTAGTTCATATACTACTTCGCCAAACGATTATGATTTTACGTTTAATCTTGCTGAGTAGTACATGAACTACTTCGCCAAACGATAAAGGTTTAATTACATTCAATCTTGACGTAACATCAGCCAAACTTATCCCAAACATTTTTGGCTGACAAAAATTTCTAATTACATTCAAGAAAGCAACAAAAGAAACTTCTTAGAGAATACAAATCGTCACATTAATTTATCTGTATATTAATTTAAAAGGTTTTGATTACTGATAGAATATCGCATCCCTTGGCAACATTTATCTGGTTTGGCGAAATGGTCGACGGCATTGTACACAAGTACGCAATTTTTCTTTCATTCTATATTAAACTGAAAGAATTTTGAAAATCACTTTACATGAAGTTTCTGTAAATTGTGCATAATAAATCTAAGCCTCTGACAATAAATCGCAGTCTTCAGGAATTCGCAATTATATTTTGAGTGAGATTTTCAGGATTCTGGTACACTGAAGCAAGATATTCTCGATAACTATTATTTATGGCATCTATACATAATATCTATATACACAGGCAAAGTATTATTTATATTTTTTATTCATATTCATTCCTTCTCTTATTTATTTATACTTACTTATCAACATTTTTTACAATGTTTTGTTCAGAAATATCTCTTCTGAATGGAATACATTGAAACTTTTTTTACAAGTTTTAAAAGTATTGTTTTGTAAAATATTAATTTGTAGTTCCTAAAATGAAAATCGTATATGTTTAGGCTGTTTCTCTTTTAGAATTTAAATAAAATTTATTGTTTTTTTACTTACTAATATACATTTTTATAGCTATAAGACGCGCAGACAAAACAGTACAAAAATCCAAAGTATTTTTTAAAAAGACATATATTGGTATTTATATATTAACAGTAGACCCATTTGTAAAGGGAAAAGACGCCGCCAAATGCAGCGATATGCAGCCAACAGTGGGAAACCGGGTACTTACGTATTATCACAACCATCCCCAACGTTTAAGATAACTCGCCAAGTTGACAATCCCAATTTCGCATGTGTCTTATGCACTGAATTGGCAATCATGTGCTTCGTTCCACATAATGTCGCCAATAGGTTGCGATACTACGTACGCACTGAAAACCACGTTTCTCTCCCGCTCTTATTCTAAAACAATAATTATGATGATAGCATTTGGCAACGTCTTTTAAATTGGCGATGATTTTTGATTTGGCGAAATTGGTCGAAGGTTAATAAGTACCCATATATTTTATGTGCGGCAAAGATTATGAGCTTTAATAGATTTAGAGTTTTTACAGTTTTTCGGACCCACGCATGAAAAAACAAATTTTTGATATTTTTAAATAGATCCAAATGGAAAATGAGTGAATAACTTTAGTAAAAATATATTCCAATTATAAATAAAATGGAACCTCATTTTTGAGCAGTGTGTCTTCAAAGTAATACTTTATATATATATATATATATATATATATATCACACACACACACACACAAGTAATGTAAAAAAATTGTAAGTCAATTCCTACTTAGATCACCAAAGAAAAATTTTATTTTAGCTACTTTTTATTAAATAGTTACAATTAATATAAATATGTATATACATATGACAGAATCACAACATTAAGTGGTAATTAATTCTTATTAATTATCATTAAAGTATCGTATTTTCATCCAAAACAATCGTGTATATAAAGTTTCAGTTCAACTGAATGCTTTAAAAAACGTGAGAAAAAAAAACCTTTTCAAGTTTTGACACAAGTCGACAAAAGGGTCACTAAGTCGCCAGAAATTATGCCAACGTGGTTGTATATTTGTTATTCTTTAAATAATCAATTAATTTTTTTAATTCTAATTAAATTATTGTATTGTCATCCAAAATAATCATGTATATAAAATTTCAGCTCAATTGAACGCTTTAAAATATAATTTATTAACGATTGAAAATTCCACCAAGATAAATAAATAAATATATAGAGAGTTTGAGGTAGTAGTAGGAATTGAAAAATCAAACACGGTGAAATCCTACCTGAACCCCTTGATTTTTTTTGGTGCCAAAAATTTTCGCCTTTATAGCATAATAGCCACGTTTTTTAAACTGCCGAACTTGCGCTAAATACTAAGCAAACAAGCAGGGGCTTTTAACTTTGAGCTAGAAGTGGTGTGGTAGTTAGGAGAGGGGCGTGCCAACACAGGTATCGTCCTCGTTACTTGACCGTGGTTCAAAATTACGAAGTTCATCACCAATAACCCTTGTGTTACTTTATAGTGTGTGCTACGTTAATATTACTCACAATCCTGAAAAAATTGGTGCCAGGATACAGGTATCAAAAAATTAGGTGAGTGAGAGGATATTAACGTCACACTATTCAGCTACACAGAGGCTTTGGGTGACGGTCCTCGTAATCTTGTACCATATTCAAATGACGAGGGCGACACCTCAGCTGGAACCCCCTCTCCTAATTTCCACATCAGCGGGAGGACGTTTGAGCATCGACAGATTTGACGTGCATCGCTCCCTTACACGGCGGGTCGATGCTTACGTTTATTTCGCAACAATCGCCAACGTTCAAGACTACTCGCCAAGTTGGCAACTCCAATTTCGCATGTGTCGTATGCGCTGAATTGGCAATCATGTGCTTCGTTTCATATAATGCCGCCAATAGGTTGCAATAATACGTAAGTATCTAATAAAGTTGTACAATAAAATAGGATCCAATTTAAATGATTTTAAGTCATTTCAATACAAATATTATATTGTTCCCCATTGACGAATTTTGGAAAGGTCTTAGTAGTAATGTTAATATTTACAGTCACGGGAAAAAAAGGATTTCGGGCTCAAGTGTAGTATAGGAGGGCCACTTTGGATTTGGCGATTTTTATCTAAATGTCACGGGGAGATAACAAATTCATTCTGGCACACTGTCAAGATTCATCGCCGAATAAAGTACCTTGACGACCTCTTTTAGTCACTAAAAAAAATCAGGTTAAAGTGTGCCCCCATGTACTACACTTTAACCAGTACTTTGGCGACCGCTTTTAGTCGCCAAAAAATGACTGCGCCAAGTGCCCCCACCCCCATACACTACACTTTAATCTGATTTCGAATTGTGCCGAATACTTCGTTTTTCTGTTCACAACTTATATCCAATACGACGAAAATAATTCGCCCATTTGTCGATAAGGAGTCATTTAAAAAAAGGACTCAACACAGATTATTGTAATTTGGCGATTAAGAGTTCGCCACAAATCCAATATCAGTGTCTTCAAAAGTATCTCAGTAAGCGACTTCTTAAACATACGAGTAGAATGATTGTAAGAAAATTACTTATGTATTATCGCAACCTATTGGCGACATTATATGAAACGAAGCACATGAATGCCAATCCAGCGCATACGACCAATACTTCGGTGGTATTGATACGACACACAGGAAATCAGGGTTGCCAACTTGGCGATTGTTGCGATAATACGTACGTACCTAAAATTACAAACATCTCAATCAAAACTCGCCAAATCTCAAAAGCCGAGAATGGAAGAGAATGTTATTTTTGCCATCATTTCAAAATAAAAACGAATTAAGAGTTAAAACTGTTCATTCTTACCGACTTTTCTTAAGTTACAAAAATGTTACATTCGAGAAGCCATTTCCCATGCATTTTGGAGAACTTCGTACAATGAAACATTTCAACTTGTAAACATATTATTCCAACACGTGCAATTCTTTTTGGGAAAAGGGGAAAAAAAGCTATAAATATAGACTTATGTACGCTTTTATCAGAAAAAACAAATATCTCATTAACACAAAGTCGTACATGTCTCGTGATTAACTACACCGTTCACTTCCCTAATAACAAATGTTTGGCGCAGCATAGCCAAAATTGGATCTTGCGCCATTAAACCCTACACTCACTCACTCACTTCCCTAATATTAGCAACAAGGATTTTACGGTGAGAACACCACATGTAATTTAAATAATCATGCTCTAAAATTTTAAAAGTATAATGAATAATTCTTTTTATGAATAATTGCTTCGTTTTTTTTTAAAAATATATAAGTTAAGTTAATTTAAGAATGGCAACTTTTATGAAAAATGCAACTACTTTGTGTCGGGTCAATTTCTCT
This sequence comes from Trichonephila clavipes, assembly GCA_019973935.1. NCBI lineage: Eukaryota > Metazoa > Arthropoda > Arachnida > Araneae > Nephilidae > Trichonephila > Trichonephila clavipes. The sequence goes on along the minus strand of BMAU01004138.1, from coordinate 67,847 downwards.
CTTTCTCATTAGGATTTATCATACAGACTTCAAAATACCTGAACTTATTTACGTATTACACTATCGACCAACTCGTCAAAAGTAAAGACGTAACCAAATGTCGCGATACACAGCTAATAGGATAGAAAATAGTTCCCATGTATGTACAAACAAAATAAACTTGTTTGCGAATACGATGACAACATTAAGAGAAGTTCTTGGTACTTACGTATTATCGCAACAATCGCCAACATTCACGATAACTCGCCAAGTTTCCAACCCCCATTTCGCATGTGTCGTATACGATAATTTGCCAATCATGTGCTTCGTTTTCTTTAATGTCGCCAATAGGTTCCGATGATACGTAAGTACCACGCCTGGTTTTGAAAATGTGGCGGTAAAAGGTTACTAGCAGAATATCCAGTTTGGCGTCTGTTGTATCATTTTTTGCGACTATTGCCTGCGCCGGCGAATTGAAAAGTACCAACATTATGTAAATCTCTCTCTCAATCCCGTATTAGGTTAAAAATTTCGGTATTTATGTATTATACCGTCGAAAAATTTCGTCGAATTAAAAAATGTCGCCAATGCGATACTTGGCTTTTTGTGGAAAACTTTTCAACGCTTGTTTGAACACAATAAAAACGATGACAGTATTTGATTTGGCAAAATTGATCGACGGTATAATACGAAGTACCGACTTTTTAAAAATATTTTAATTAACTTACTTTTTTCATTTGTATTCTAGGAATATTTTTTTAAATTAAAGTAATATCTTACAACAAATTCAGGAAACGGTAATATAAATCATTAATGATGAATCTGGATGCAATACGCCTGAACTGGATCTATTTCTGTAAAACCTCTTACTGGGACGACTCAGGATTTGAGTCACATACAATTCTGATTCCCCATAATGTTAGATTCTGAAAAACCCTTATCACACACAGAACTTAAATTACTCTATAATTTCATTCAAAAGAACATGTTCAATTCTTTCTTACACAAAAGCATGATTTCTTTTTTTTTTCTTTTTGGGAACTTCTTACAGAACAAGCGTTGTAATACAACTGAAGAATCGTGACAATCTGATATCGAGAATAAAAGAAATTCTTCGATTTTAGCCGTTGTAAGGCCACACGCCATTTTCGTGACAACGTTTCATTCGTTTTCTTCTTGGAACGGAAGGGAGAAGCATTTTGAGACCATGTTTAACAAATGAACATAAAATTGAAGGTCCGGTGGTTTTTTTTGCTTAATGTTTGCTTTTTATTTCCCCACTTTTTCGTATTATGCTGTACCTAATAGAAATCAATTCATTAGTTCTTTTCGTTTTGGAAATGATGTCATACTTCATAAAATTACATAATGAATTCAGTGGGAGGCGTAGAAAGGCCTCTATTGAACGAAAAAGTTTTTCAGTTGCTCATTAGTCAAAATTTTATTATTATATAGCAGTGATTCTCATCCTTTTTTTGTTGTTGCGATACACTTTTAACAATTTCAAAATTTGGCGGCACACTAACAATATAAAATACGTTTAAAAGAATTTTACTTATCTGTAATACACTTCCATCTATTCACGAATGAATAAGTTACAATATACCACAAATACCCTTAGTTTATTCCTATAAAACGGCAAATGATTCGGTACCGGGTTTTATTTTTCTCAGAGTATAATTAATAATTTTGAAAAAATTCACGGCACAGTGGTTGAAAGTCACAGTTATCTAGTGTTTTTTTAATGCCGAAGAATAATTGTTTCATGAATACGAATTAAATTGATTGATAAAATGAGATTACACAGGTTCTTTAAAAAAACAGAAAAGAAGAAAATCGTGGAACACAGGGACAACAATCGTTGATGCTCCATATCCCTAACAACCAATTGAGAGTTTTATTATCATACTATAAAGCAACACGAGGACTATTGGCGACGGACCTCAGTCAAGTGACGAGGACGGCACATGAGCTGGCACTTCCTTCTCCAAACTACCACACCACGCCAAAGGAGAACTTTAAACCTCGACAGATTTCACGTGCATTATCCTCCTCAATACGGCAGGTCATCACTGACACCAGGACTCGAATTCGTTACCATAACCACTAAGCTACAGCAGCCGCCCTAAAAATCCCCATCACAACTCTTTATATAAAAAAACACACAAACACATATAATATGAATCTAACTATAGTGAGGCAACAAACAAGAAAATAACAAAATAAAGTAATAATATAGCCTTACAGCTAAGTCTGTAAGGTTAAGCTAAATTTTAAGAAGTGCCAACTTCCCCCTTTATTTGCCTATATCACTGGGCTGAAATAAATAAATATATATATATAAGTTAATTTTAATTTTATATTATTTCTAACTGGTAAAAAATCTGTATCATATTCTGAGAGATTATCAAAAAAATTAATTACTTATTTTATTATAAAGACCCAATTACGAAAGAAATCATAATACTGCATTTCCGGAAATAATTTTTTATGAATATAAACTCTTTAATGTAATACGCAATATATTATACATATAAAATAGGGAAAATATATACATATAAATATTTATATATATTTTAAAAGAAAAAGAGGAATTGTAAATGTGATATTATTTAAAATTCATCAGATTATGATATAAATTTCTTGACTAATACACATTTAAGAGATACTGCTAGAATGTGCATATTTTATGATCAATGCGATTATACCTATTATTACTAATAATAAGTCCACTAAAGTGAATAATTTATTATATTAATCAGATATTATTAGTAATTACCAATGAAGTTTGGTCAATACAATATTCTTACACACTTAGCTAGAGATTTCTATTAAGCATGCATGATACTGCTGGAAATATACGCTAAGTGACCAAATTATTATATGACCACTTGACACTTTTGCTGAGATCAGCTGTAACTTAACATAGTCACATTAGAGGATGAGATAGCTATTAATAGGGAATGCAGGAGTAGTGAAGTGCCAATTATACTGTGTTGCTTGTGAAAAAAAGCCAAAAAGAGTGATTAAGTTGAGTTTGAAAGCTGGATAAGGTGCTGATAGGTGCTCTAAGTGTCAGAACCAGCATCAGCAATACTGATGCTCTTGTGAAGTGTTTAAGAGTAGAAGTTATTAATATTTACAAAAAGTGGATTAGCAAGCTGAGAACCGGATCTCAAAGTCAGGTTTGTGGTCAACACAGGCTATTGAATGCTCGCTTGAAAAGGAAAATTGTGAAAGTTATTCAGTCTGACAGAAGAGCAACTATACATTAAACTGTGATGAACCTTAACCAAAGATTAACTGCAAACATCTTTGAATGAACTGCTAACCACTCATTACATTGCACAGGTATGGTAGCTAACTGCTTGTACGAAACAGAGGCTCTAATATTGACCTTGAACAAGTGCAGATGTCTCCAGTTTGCAAAGGAGCATAAGGATTGGACAGTAGATGACTGGAAAGTTATGTGGTCTGATTAATTGTGTTTTTGATTACATCATGTAGATGATAGCATGTAAATATGGAGAAAACAGAACAAAAGCATAGACACCACCTGCACACACATTGCCATAACTCTTCCTGCTGGTGGAGGTAATAATATAGTTAGGAAGATATTTTTTTGGCATTGCCTGGGTCCTTTGATTTGTGTAGAAGAGCATCTGAATGCCCAAGGGCATGTAAGTGTTATCGCAGATCAAGAGTACTTCCTTTTAAATTTACTAAGCACCCTACCAGAAATGGATATTTTCAGCAGGACAATTCTCCCTTTAAAACAATTATCATTGTCTTCAGATGGTTCAAAGAGCATGACACAGAAAGTTAACCTTGCTTAGTTGGCCTGCACAATCACCAGATCACAATCCAATTGAGAATATGTGGGATGAGATTAAAAGGAGCATCTGGTAGCTGGATCCAGTACCATCCAATCCGAAGGCAGAGAAAAGTGCAATCCATTAGATATGGTCTCAAATTCCTTAAGTCACCCATCAACAACTCATAGAGTTTATACCAAGAAGAATCCATGCAGTATTAAGGGCAAAAGGGGTAGTCCAATATTGTATTGAAGGGGTGGTTGTAATAAAATTTGGCCATTCAGTAATTTTTAAATATATTAAGACTACTAATATTATTAGAATTATGTAACATATAATATGCAATATAGTATAATGTCAAATTAATAATTATATAATGTAATATTAGCAAACAAAATATGTTAATAAGTATGAGAATATTATGCTTGAACCTTTCATAAATGAGTATCAAGCCTGCTTGGGAACTAAAAACACTCGGGTTTTCACATCAGATTGACCGGAACATCTGCTCATGCACCTCAGTGCCCAAGGTCAAGAAAACTGAGATGGACATAGTAGGCCTTGGCCCTCATGGGCTGTTGCACCACTGAGTTTATTTTATATTATGTTTGATTTGGTTTAATGTCAGCAAAGACAGTCAATATCATAGCATACAGATGCCGCAAATTAACAAATACATTTTAATGAATTTTAAAGCCTTTGTCATCCATAATTGAAGAAACAGGTAAACCTCTATTGGACTTTCCCTATCCCATAAGGCTACAGATTTGCCCATTTATTTTTAAGATATAATATATTACATTTCATACACCAAATGATCTCAAAAGAAGGTCAAATCCTTGGAGAAGTCTTTGTCAAAATTTGAGAAGAATGGTTATTGAAATCTATAATTGAAAATTAAAACAATTCTTTAAAACTGTATATAATTAATTTTCCACTCCTACTTTCACCTAAAAACGTTTATTTTTCTTCTATTCAATTCCTACTGAAGTACATAACTTAAACAATAATTGAAATATATCTAGATTATAATTACAAAAAAAAGCAACCATCTTACTGCAAGTTTCGCAGTAACATTGTCAAAAAAAAAAGAATAACAGCTGTTTAATTATACAGTACAAAACATTGTACTTATTTTTTGTGATGTACATGATACTAGCATATCAAAGGAGAAGTAAAAATTTAATAATCTCAAATAATTAAGAAATTTTCTTCACACACACACAAAAATCATTGGTAAAGCTGCTATTTGCATCTGGAAATTATTTGAATTATTTTTATTTTTTAAGAACAAATATACACTTAATGTGATTCACACATTAACATTTTTTTCCACCACTTATAATGAAGTAAAATGCACTCCAATTCATTGCTTTGTATTTAGATTTTATATCAATTAAACATGAAATAATTTATAGTAAAAAATTAATTACAGGAAGCAAAAATAAGCTATATATATAATGTTTTTGAAAAAACTTCTACATTGAAATAAAACCAAAATCAACAAAAGGAAATCTTGGGAATACGAATATAATATTCTTCTAATACATGTTTGTTGTATTTCTCAAAAAAAGTCTCACCAATTTCATTTTTTAAAAAACTTTTTAGAGGGTTTAATATAATTTTTTTTTTTGTGCATCATACTTGTTTTGAAAAGTTGTATATTTTTTATTATTAATATATAAGTAAATTTTCTATTTATAAATTTATCTCTTAAATACATAATTTTGCATTACTTGAATGATTTTTTTAATTAAAAAGTGTCTATTAACATTTGCTTATCTCTTTGAAATATTTTCTTTTACGTCCTATAAACTAACAAATGATTCATAAAACCATTTTTTAAAAAAATTACAAAAACGTCAATGAATTTTAGCCATTTGTTTTTTTTCTTCAATGTTTAATGAGTTTCTCTGAAGTACAAAATATGAAAAATTGCAATAAATATACATATATCAGAGTACAAGTACTGTGAGAAACATGTAGTTGTCATCAGTAAAAATGATTTATGATTCCATAATTGTATCATTAATATTATTAAATAGTTTCATCATTGTATTAACTTGAGTGACATTTAAACTAGCTTCTTTTTTCATTAATAATTGGTTTATCAAAGAGATATTTCAAACAAATATTTAAAAAAATCTAAGAAATAAAATAATCACAAAAGCATTCATTGTGCTTATGCAGCCATAAATTACAATATAATTACTGTATTCTGGGAACAAAACATTTTAAATCACGTTTTACAAAAGAAACTTGAAAATATGCAACTGTATAAGAGATGTCCTTGATACGGAACAGAAATGAAATGAAATGAGCAGATATTCATCATTTATCTATTTTCACATAAGCTTATAATTAACTGGAATTACTTGTTTCTTCGGGAAAACATAGAGCTAGAAGTTTATCACAATGTTCTTTTGCTTCCTCAAATTCACTTTTTGAATCATACAGATTTTTCTTATTACGTAAAATTTCTTTTAAATTATATTCTTTGCTTGCACACTGCACTCTAGATTGTACATGTTTAAATACTTGATCTCGTAAGGCAGCAAGCAGATGTTCAGAACTGGAGTCTTGTTCTTTTTCTAAAAGTTTTATCAATGTTCCAACCATATCAGCCTCATAGAAAGCCTCTGAAATAAGATTTGAATATGAATAGTAAGAAAATGTGTGCATGCATCTGTGCTTATATAGGATAAAAATGGAAGAATGAAGAAAACCAACAAGAGAAAAACAAATGGTTGAAAATTACACAATAAAGTATTATAAGTTAAAATTTTCAAAAATCATATCAAGACTAGCCCAATGCATATATTATTTCAAGCATATAAATATACAGAAAAGAGATAAGTTTGAAGTCTCCACAAAGTTACACCTCACTGTGCTGTATTTACTAAAGGGATAGCATATGAATGGTTAACATGTAATTAAATTTAAAAATATGATCAATTTATAACAATAAATTCATTATTTGAGATAATTATATGATACATTATTTGTAATCTTAACATAAATACATACTATGGGCATAATATGTTAAAAATAATTAAATTACAGTTTCATTAAGGGGGTTTAACTATGTGATAAGTTCAAAAAATCAAAAATATTTTTTTCATAAATTGCTCTTTAAACATGTCTAGAATATGGTGGTAAAGTTATTTTTTAAAATTTGAAGTCCTTATAAAGAAGCAGGTGTCAGAAGAGCAGCTGTTTGGAACACTAAGTTAAGATTTTCCATTGTTTTAATCAGACTTGAAATTTTAAACGTGTTTTCACAAAACTGTTTTTTAAACTTTCCTCCATCATATCTTAAGAACGGTTTGACTGAATGACTACAAATTTATAGAGTAGACTCAGCACTTATAGACATACAGAACAGACTACGATCATTTCAAAATTCATAATATTTCTATTTTTTTATAACAAAAACATAACAAAAAACTTGAAATTTGAAACTTTTTCTCCAGAGGTCTACCAAAAATCCAATATTTGGTATTTTCAATTGAATATACTCCATCCCATGCTAAGATATCATTAATTTTTTTATTTCAGATAAGCCAATCAGCCGGTATCATGGAGGCATTTTTTAGAGGTGGGTGTGTTCAGAGTGCTATAACTCCCATTCTATTGGATATCTTTGGCTAAACATTTATATACATACTCTTAAAATACATATAAATAAATGATAAAAAAAACTTAAAAGCTTTATCTTTTTACTGGTCATCAAAAAAAATTCCCTAAGAATGCTTAAAAAACAGGCCGTCACATTGGTGAACCCCCTTAACTTACAATCATTTTACAACATTGTTCCCCCTTTTCCTTTTAATAAATGAAACCATAGAGAATTTTTTTTTAGCCCTAGCCACATGTTCTTTCATTATAGCAGTAAAATAATTTCAAATTAAAACTATTAATTACAAAATTTTTCTAGTAGACCAAAGGAGACATATATCTGTTTACTTGGGAGAAAAAATAACAATAATGACGACAAACGGATTTCAGAGGTATTACCATGAATAAAATTATAATGGAAAGTTATCATTAAATACATGTGCTTCAATACATATGTGCAAAAAAAAAAAAAAAAAAAAAAAACAGTTCTCTTCCGATTCATTTCCTTCAAAAATGTTTCTCATTTAATTATGCAACTATTTTTCATTTCATTTAATTCAATAGCTACAATGAGGAAATATATTTCACTAGTGGATTTAAGAACTTTGTAGCTTTAACCCCCTTTTAAAAAAATGTTTCAGTTTTGAAAATAATAAATTTTTTTGAAAAAGTACACATTAAACAAATGAGTAATTATAAGAGCAATAAAATCCAGATACACAACTAGATCTTAACTATACTGAAACATTTGTTTAATATTACTCAATTTTAATTTTGAATGAATTATTCAGTATATCTTATTCATATTTATAACATAATTTATAGAATACTAATTTTTTTTTAAAAAAAAAGGTCTTTGTTATAATGAAGATACTGTAGAAGAAATTTAACTGTACCTTTTTTTTTTTTTTTTTTTACCCGATTTAATTTAGAATGGAAAACATGTTTTGTATACTTAAAAATTTAATTAAAATGAACATAATTAATAGCTATTAATCATTTGTAATTATTTTGTTAATATTTGTAATCACATTTTGTGTATATATATTAATAGTTTAACAATAATGTAATTTTTAGCAGGCAATTTGTTCTGAAATTTATTTCTTAGCTTGGAAATTTTATAGGACATTAAAGCTTCAATTAAAAACAGAAAAGAATACAAAATGTAAAAACCACTTTTTTTTAGAAAGTTTTGCAAAGATAAAGAATGGTAAATGTTGTACTTTAATATTACTTGTTAAATTGCAAAGAAAGTACTCACCTCTAAAACTATCATAATTTGACAAATATGAAAGAAAAAATGCTGTTTTTGCTCTCAGCTTTTCATCTGATTCTTGAAGTATTTTCATTAATATAGGAATTATATTTGTAGTTTCTAGATGTTTAATAGAATTTTCATTGTTTCGACATAAACCTAAATGTAAAATGAAAAGGAAATATTGTATTTATTAAATTCAAAACTTATAATAGTAACTTTCAGTTTCACATTAATTAATAAGGAATTTACTTTCATGTCCATTTTAATTTTATATCATGTGTTACAATGTTTAAATTATTAAACTAGTTAATTTTAGAGTATTTATATTTGAACAAAAAGCAGAATAATTATGTTAACTTTTTCAAAATATCTATACATTTAATTTCAAACAATCATTCATTTTCAATAATTATAGAAAATTAATGAAACATTGTTCATTTTGAACATAGGGGTCAATAATAACTTTTCAAATACAAACATATCAAATGAAATTTTCTCTTCAGAATATCTCTTCAGAAGAAAAAGTCATTTCTTTACACATAAGTTAAAAAAAGTGAAATTTGCTGTTCATATAAAATAAAAGAATGCATAAAAAATAAAAGAATGAGAAAATCTTAAATCAAAATACAATTAATCCTCTTCGAAAGATGTATATTTGTAAAGAGATAATTGCAAAATAATTAAATACTTAGAAATAATGATATACTTACATGATACTGCATACAATGCTTTAGAACACACTTTAGAATCCAGAGGACTGTCTAATAATTGTATTAACTCAGGAAGAAGATTGCATTCTAATGCTTTAGTTTGACAATAAGTGTTATTTTGACACAAATCAGCAATTAATTCAGCTGTTGTTGCAACTACTTCTTTATCAGGACAAGAAAGCAAAGGCATCAACACATTAAATCCTCCAATTTTGAAGAAATCTATCAAAACAAAATTTTAAAAGAATTGTGCATAAATTAAAAAGAGAAAACACAGAATTCATAAGAATTGTTAGAACTTTATCTACAGAAAATGTAACAAGTTTAATAACAGGCACAATTACATACATAAAAAAAAAGAAATTATTTTGTGAAACATAAAATCATTCATAACGAGATTTATTTTAAAATACATAGCACACATGCTAATCTGTGTGTGAACAACTATACATCTTTATTCTTTATAATAATACATTTGACTCTCTTCAATTTTATATAACACATTTTGTTCTCCTTCATCTTATAATATTAATAATAAAGAATGCTTCTGCAGAGTATTAATGAGGAAAATGCAAAAATTTACTTTATAGTTTGATTATTAATAGTATTTCATAATCCAATTTGATAAGAAAAAAAATTTTTCAAATTCAAAAAAAGACATACATTAAATCTTTTTCGTATTTGTAAATAAAATTCTCCATTATGTGATTGATTTTATAATATGACAAATGTATCAAAATTGGTAGTGACTATACAGAAAAATAGCCAAAAAATTGCATTTTGTAATAACATTGAGATTTTTCTGTCTGTAACAGATTTCCTTAGTTAGAAAAACAATAACTATAAAACTTTTTTTGAACATATCTCATATTTAACCAAAGACATAAGTGATAGCTAATATTTTCCATACTGATAAGACAGTAAAAAAACCCAAGACACCATTATATTACTAAAGATTATTATAAGATTCAGTAAAAGAACATAGTAATAGTAATGGTATTATATTTCAGTGCCAGTTAAAAGAGATTTACCTAAATAATTTTTTTACATGCTCCTAAAATTTAAAAAATATATATATAAGCAAACTCATTTTGTAATTATAAAAATGAGATGTACATTAATTTTTTTTAAAGAAAAGTATGAATGAAATATTTTAAATTTTGAGAAGAACATTTATGTTGTCAATTGGAAACTTCTTTTAACCCTTTGACGAGCGGAAAAATAAATTCGCTGAATTTTTCAAAATAAAATTAATAAATGCAATGTATAGAACCTAAGAACAGAGAAAATACCTTTAAAAAATTACAGCACATTGCCCCCCCGAGGGCAGAAGTGGTTTCACAGGAGTACCACCGCGCGCACTTAGGACATTAATTCTTGGATGAACAATATATGATTTGGATCAGATTTGTAAGATTATTCTTTATATATTTTGTAATACATTTACTGAAACATGCAATATTAAGTATTAGAATTACATTTTAAATGTTAAATATTACAAAATATAATTATGAGATTGAAATCATCTTCAATAGCCAGATTTTTCATTGTTTCTTAATTATTAAATTATTAAAATATGCAATAATACTGATAAGAATTAGCTACAAAAGATTAAATATTAGCAAATTTAATTGAAAGAGGTAAACAAAAATAATATTAAAAGAAATAGTATCAGCTATATTAGAACATATATTCATCATCCAAAAAATTCGACCTCTCTTCAGTATAAAAATAACGTAAATGAGAGGAGAAAAAATTTCCATTCCAGAAAAACATCACCATTTCAATATAAACAAAATCCCCTGCTCCAAAGCAATGGCAAAACCCCCATAAATTATTAGTTACTTCCCTGTCTGAGTCAGAAAAAAGAAAAACAAGAAGGAATATTTCTTACACGTGTGTGCTAGAAGTCGGACAGTTTTCATGTTCTAAACGTGCGGTGGTATCTGTGTGAAACCACCACTTAGATGACTTATTATGAGGCAGTTCTTTTTATAATTTATCATTTTAACAATTAGTTATGCTATGAACAGCATATGCAGCAAAAATGTACATAACTTACACTTTCAATATTTATCTGTTTTTATTTACTAAAAAAACTTTTTTTGAAAGTGTTCAAAAAAGGCTTTTAAAACTATGCATTTTTCTCACAGAAAGATTTTCTTGTATAGTGCTGACATCTAGTGTCTTTTAAGAAAGACAAAAGATATCTGTAGAACCATTGGTTTCATTCAAATACCACTACGCGTTTAGAGGTATTTTTTAGAAAAAAGTGGTTTCTGAGAGATACCACCGCACGTTAAAGGGTTAAGTGAATTGTAAAATTAGAGAAAACAATTAAAAAACTAAAAATTGAGATTTTATAAATTCAATAAATTCTACCATTTGAGTTATCTAGAGAAAGGATAATCTCATTGATAACTTCTACTGCTGCCTCCAGCCCTTGGAATGTCTCAGGTGTTGCTTTCCCAACTTTAACTTCTTTCATAAAATTATCGATTTTCACCAATTCTGCTTTCATTTTATCTACATCTGATGGAGGAAAAAATTGTGGCTGAGGATCAACACAACAAACCTGCATACTCATTCTAAAGAAAAATAAATGAGTTAATGGAATTAGAGATACATAGATAATAACATAACAAACTTCTAAAATTTCTATCACAATTTTATTAATTGTTAACATTATATATAACATATAAATATAAGTTCAATCTGGATAATTCTTACAGTTAATAGTTTTTGTAACACATACAATAAAACACAAAATTTTATTTGACAGTGAGAAATAATAGATCGAAGTTTAAAAACTAGATTTATACAAATTGACAGTGAGACAGATACAAGAAGAATAACCTTGGGTCAGTTATAATCAAATACAGTGATACCATAGTATCAAGGTGGGCTTTAATACAATCGCGATCGACAAGGGGACCGCTTTCATTTAGATTTAATCATCATTTCAATATACGGAGGGAAAAAAATCGAATCAGAAGAGAAAATTTCGTTAAATTGAAAACCCTATTTGGAGGTTATTTTAGGAAGAAAATCGTAAAATACAGTACAGTCCCGCTAATCCGAACACGGCTAATCCGAACATCCGGTTAATCCGAACGGCTCCGCGGAAACTTTTTATAATTTTAAGGACGAAAAAATCGGTGAATATTTCAATATAAAACAGTGTAAACCTTAATTCAAAACAGTTCTTTATTTAATATTCACGCACTGTACATCAAGTTATGGTACAAATTTTAAAATGGAATAAACCACAGAACAGAACACTAATGTTTAGTATGAAAAATTGTACAACATAAGATTAAACATAAAATATGTGGTAAAATCCTAGGAGGACCCACTGCTGTTTTTGGCGCCAAAAATTTTTCGCCAAAAAGCGCCAAATCGAAGGTTTTCAAAATGACGTCAATGACCAAAAATTCTTGGAAAGCGCATGCGTCAGCGAGGATGAAATGGGCGTTTCGCAAAGATGAAATCGAATAAATACATTAAATTAATCATTATATAAAGAAAAACGGAGAAAGCAATGAAATTCATTTTAAAAATCATTCTAAAACCAGTGTTTATAGCATGATTTACATTTTAAAAAATGACGAAAGGGCGTTTCGCAAAATAAAATCGAAGAAATACATGAAAGCAATGAAATTCATTTTAAAAAAGCATTCTAAAACCAGTGTTTATAGCATGATTTACATTTTTAAAAAAGGACGAAAGGGCGTTTCGCAAATATAAAATTGAAGAAATACATGAAATCAATCATTTTAAAAAATTTTAAAAGGCACTTACCTTACGCTTGCATTTCGTCATGTTCCGTTGGTGGATACACCCTTGGATGCAAGGAATTCATGAAAATTGTCATCCACCAACTTGTGACCTATTCTTATTAACTTTCAAGTCATTCACCACGAACGCATTCATGCTCTTGCCAAACCAATATCTGGTCAAACGCAAGATAATTATTATAGCAAGTTTGCTTTCGCTAAACCAAGTGCCCTTTCTCACACTCCGAACAACGTCGTGGCGATTATCTTTCGACTGGTTGCGGCAACGCCATTCGTAGCCGTCAACCGTTCCCTTTCGTTCTTGCAAACGCATATTTTTCTTACACTTCGACATTCATAATGAGAAGCAATTAAATTCGCTTTCATACACCATTCTAACGTCTTTTTCTTTCCCTTTGTGCCCAGAAGCACAAAGAAACCTGTCGTAGCCTCGCTTTCAACTAACTTCCTTTCACACGCCATTCTTAACAACAACCGGTGGAGAGCAAACTATTCAAACAAAGTCAAAATGACGTTTTTTCGGAAAAGGCGAAAAGCGTTGTACTTTTTTAGGGTTGCCATTTTTTTGGTGATGTCAAAATCCAAACTTTTTGGATGAAATGGAAAGGTTACCATATTGTAACCTTTATCGCTCAAAATTTGGCGACAAAAAATTTGGCGACCAAAAGTGGGTCCTCCTAGGATTCAACCAAATATGTACAGTACAGTACAGTACTGATAATGTAGTGAACAAGTACCTTATAACATTAATTCAGTTATTTTTTCTGACGCAAAGAAGACTGTCTTTTCGATGATTAATTTCGCCAGCGCCTCATAAATAACACACATCAGCTGGTGTAGTGTCGGGCTGTTGCTCTAAGTAGCGCAGGGCAAGGTCAAGGGCAGCTGCGCCGCCTGCATGTGGCACCACGTCCTTCTTATTGCATTGGGACCGCGCCGCCACCCTCCTCCTCCATTAGCTCTTGAGTCACTGCCGCAGCTATGTCGTCATCAGTCAGAAATTCGGCTGTTTCCCCGTCTTCTTCCATCCATTCATTGATGTCTCCAACTGATGCTTTGCCAACGTTAAACTCTGTAGCCAATTTTGTCACACCTTCACCTTTATCTAAACGCTTTAGAACCTCTAGTTTGTCTTTAAGAGTAAGTGTTGAGTGTTTACGCTTACTCGCCATAACCATCTGTTTACGTACACTGTATCACAGACAAATGTCCAAAACACACAACAAACTGTTTTCACTGTAGAATATCACACTGTAACACTGTTATTAACACAGAGACAAAAGCAGACGAGTATAGAACGAGCGCTGAACGACTGACGGCCAACAGTACGGGCACACGCAGTCACACTGACACACTAAGTTAGGAGTGGTGGAGGAGGAGGACACGCGCGTCGAGGATTGGGAGTACAGTCCACGCGGCAGAAAGCGGACGCGTGCGCTCACATTACGAAAAATACATAGACACAATAGACCCGTACTCCCGGTTCAAATAGTGATTTCTGTTACTCCGGCTAATCCGAACAATCACGTAATCCGAACAGGGGTCGGTCCGATATTGTTCGGATTATCGGGACTGTACTGTATTCTTGGTTTCAGGAAAAACATAATAAAAGCTCCTTATACCTACACCACTAGATGGACTGCAATACCTTGAAAAAAATTAGAAGTAGCCTGTGGCCTGGAAAAGTCTGCCCACCCCTGCCTTAGTACATATCTTTAATGCATCAAAGATCCTTTGATATGTGTATGAAAACAATTTTTCTCACATCAGAAATTAAGAGAAAATGATTAATAAGTTCCTAAGGAAAATGCAGCTCATTCTTTCTTCCACTTAAAACTGTATTTGATTAAAATATAACACAATTATTTAAATGTTGCTAAATACTAAAATATATAAATAAGAAAAGTAATAAAAGGAAATAAATTAACATTTTGTAACTTTAATTTTCTTTTTTTGTCTGGACCTTATTTAGAATCATTAAGTGCCACTTTGATCAAAAACCTTTTTATCAAAATATGTCTAAAGAATTTAGTTTTTTTTTTTTTTTTTTTTTGCCTTTCCTCTAAATGTTAAAAAAATGTAATGTTATCTGGTCCTTCCCAACAGAGCTATCATAGTTTCTTTTGAAATATTGTTAGGTTGATACTTTTTTATAAAAAAAAAGTTTACATCTGTTTGAAAATGATTTTCTGATGCAGGAGCTTCCTTAATCTCCTTCTCAAAGTCTGAATAGAGTGTCTTATCCCTGTGTTCTTCTTTCTCAAGTACCTGCAGTTTTTTAGAGTCAGCTCTTCCCAAAATTCAGTGTTTAATAGAAAATCACAAATCATGCTTCATCAATGAGAGATATACAATGGATAAACAATGAAGTGATTTTTTCAAAACTCTCTGTATTAAAATCAAATTCAATCAACTAAGGACAAAAGCACAGACCATTTGATATATGGGAATCCTGTTCTTCCCCTAAAATTGTCATTTCCAAACAGGACATGAAACAAAACAGGGTATTCCAAAGTGGATGCATAATTTTAAAAAATTCAAACATATGTATTTTACAAAAGTACATTTGTACAAAGTAATAAATGTTACAAATTTTCTTCACAACTGTCTCAATTTCATATTATTTAGACAACACAATTAAATGAATTTTCCATCAGATCTGCTGTTGTTTTAAAATACTTATATATGACAGACAAAATTTCTTATCCTTACATAAATGCAAAAAATCATATATGGGAAAATCATTAGTACTAGAAAACTGGATAATAAATTACATACTGTAACAGTAGTTAATTGTAATGCAATATTTCTTTTTAAATGAAAGAATGAATCAATATACAAGCAATTGCACTTCTTAAGTGAAACTGCCAATATGACTAAGAAAAATTTAATGCAAGAAAAAATAAATTGAAATGCAAAAATTTCATTCTTTAGAGAAAAATTATATAAAGGTAAAACAATAAACAGAATTTTAATTTAAAAGAATCATATACATTTAAAAATAGTTATATTTCTTTTATTTAAATTTTCAAGTAGTAACATTTTAAGCAAATCAAATACTTATATGCTTGAATTTAGCACAGGCATTAGTTGCATATCATAATCTTATTCATCTAAATGCCATTTAAACAGAACTGTTCAGCATTTAACATAAATTTCATCCTTTAATACTAATCAATAAAAAACAAAACTCAAACAGCAGAGGATCCATAGCTTGAAATTTTTCAAGGAAATACAAATTAATTTTATTTTAATTGACTACCTACAATAAATTCTAAAATTTTTACCTAGAAATACACAGCAAACATTTCATCTACTAAAGTAAATGAATTGTTTAGTAACAAAACACAATTGTTTGTTATGTCCTTAGAAATGAAAAAAAAGTTAATATGCTTATAACACAATTTTACTTTTTAACAAACTTATGTAATTTTAAGTCTGTTTTAGTTTAAGGAAAGATAGTTTTTGTAATCCATTCACATTAAATAAATTATTAATAAAATTAATTAAAATATTTTTTGTATTTTTTCCCACATAATAAATACGAAGATAAATATATAGCTTTTTAATGTATCGGTCCAATTCTTAGGATCTTGATCAACTTTACATGTTGCGCAGAAACATTATAGAGTTTTCTGTATTAAAAAGTAAGTATGGCACACAATCGGGCAATAAAACAATAATTTCAAGTATCACGTTTCACACTTACTTGAAATCAGTAAAATTTTGGATCTTCAGAAAAATTAATTGCCGTGAAAAATATCTGTAAAATGTTTTTCAAATCCAAATAATAACAACAAAATTACTTTAATCGATATGAGCTGTACTGTATCTGCTGGTGTAAAAATAGATTTAAAATAGATTGTCTGAGACACCGCGTAGCTCAATAAACATAATCGTGAACTTATGATTAACGGTGTTTCAATCAAACTGTTGCTTAGCATAGAATCTAAAAAAAATCTATTACTTATTACATAATTTTTAACTAACCAAATCCATTTCATCTCATATTTGTTTACATTTTTCACTGTTAACTATTCCTAATTGTCCTTGTGGTATCATTAGAGATGCTGATCATTAAACTTTCGATTGTGTACTTTTACAGAAGATCACAATATGGATAAATGAATAAACTATTCCAAAGAATTTCAGTTTAAAAAATCTCATAAGTAACTCTCTTATCCATGTTCCTGCTGATTTTCTTTTTCTTTCTGGTGTGTCTCCATTCTTGAGGATAGTGATAGATATTCAAGTTATTTTGTATTCTACTCGCTGTTAATATTTTACAGCAAATGTACTCCTTTCTTTGTATATTTGTGTTTGGTATATGTGTGTGTGTGTTATTTTGAAGGACATATAAAATTAATGATTTAATTTTTGTGTGTATGATATGAAACATTCAACAGGTTACGACTCATGTACTGAGGTGGAAGTTTTTCTGGCAGACGACTTAAAGACTTTAAAGCTTTGTTGAGTAATCGAGTTTTCAGAGTAATAAAGAAAAATCTGCTGTTTAGCAGAACTGAAACACGGTAAATCTGCTATGGAATAAAGTTTCCCAATTGGCGGGGTTTGGAAGTAGAGAAAAAGAAGTGGCAGCTCTCACACACAGAAGTGACGTTCTCTTCCCTTACCCATGGTCACCATTAACCTTCATATTGCTCCTAAGTCAACGCTAATGAACAGTTAATTTAAAATATAAATAATGAAAATAAATAAAATCACTCAGAACAATTTAGCGATAATCTTATTTTTTCAAATATAATTCAGAGAAATTTGCTTTCTACAATATTGAACAATTTCAATTACAATTTTAGAATCCTATTAAAAGAAAATAAGGTTTATAGAATGTTATACTGTAAGCGATATTATTTATAAGATTGAATAAAATTTAGCTTAACTGAAAAATAAATTCGATCACATCGGATATGCATTTAGATGTTCTGTTAGAATCAAAAATGCAAACAATTACTGTGATGTGAACCCTGTACCTTTTCTATTCAAATACCATTTATTCATTTTTTAAATTTCCATTTTAATGAAATTCTGCAAATAGTTAAAAATTTTAATAGTTATATCATTTCAGTTTGCAGTGCTTGGATCAAATGCGCTATTGCGTGTACTCAAATATTACGACTCAATAGTTCTCGTGTATCTTCCCATTTATAAATCAATCAGTTTGCAAATAATTTCAAAAGTGTTATTTTTCCTGGCCCACAGAAATAAATCAAATCCAGTTGCAGATTGATATAGACAATTCTTTAGTAAAAATTTTAAAAATTTAATTAATTTTAGAAAATTTTTGTTTTATTTCAGAGATGACAATGTAAAATCAGTGAAATGTGGACGATTCAGAAACACAACAAGCACTCTTTTAGGAAAATACAATTTTCCCGGTTACGGTACAAGTTATTTCAAAAGAGAATAAATGATGTTGACCACACACACACACACACAACAAAAACATATGCACGTCATTGAACCTAAAAAAAATATTGTAGAATATGCCATTAAAATAGCACTTTTAAAGAAGGAAACTACAGAAGATATTATAAGGAATGAGTCACATTCTTCCTCTATTTAATGCCTGTTTATATAAGACTAATGAAGAATATACCTATTACAATAAAAAAAAAAACGGAAAAAAATTGTAATTTACATATTTTTTTTACAATTTCAGTATCTTCTACACAAATTACTTAACAGCCTTACTAGAAGATTTTAGAATAAATTCACTGATTGTCAATTAATTTAAAACGTCATTATTTGTCAAAAATGCTCGTTTTATGCCAAATCCTGCTTTCTTACTAAAAATATTTATTGCACTTAAAACGCAGTTACTTTTTCCAGGAACTTTAAAACGGAAGTTTAATAACAAAGCAAGTTTTTATACGCACGAAATGTTATGGGGAGAGAATTCCGATTGAGAATAATTTTTGTAGATTTAGTGAAAAAAAAATGAAATATTTGTGTATTATCACTTGTAAGTATATTTAAACTCTCTTTTTTAATGCTAATTTTCGCAAATTGGTTTATTATTTATTATTCCTCCAATGTAAGTGCAGTATCAATTGATTATTTCATTAAAAAAATACTTAATTATTCCTTTGAAAACAATCGTCTGCCTTTTATCCCAATCGTAAGAATTTTAAACGGTACTTAAGTAGTTTTTAAATCGAGTGCAATAGAATGTGTACCCGAAAAAGAATCCTGCCAAAAAGCTTATAATTTTTTAAAAATAAAATCAATAAAAATATGTATGCAAGTAATAGAAATAATTGTTACTTCAAGAACATTCATCTACTAGAAAAAAGTCGATGAATTTCACCAACGTAGCTTCGATAATACACAGATACTTAATTCAATAATGATTAAATAGTATACTATCTATGAAAAATTGTCTAGAAAATATTAAACAAAATTAAATATTCCTTAAGAAGATGTAAATTATACAATAATTACCATATTTAATAATGTGCACCATCGCGTCCAGTTTAGGCTCTTTCAAGAATTCCATAAATAAAGCAAAATAAACAATAAATATTTTAAGGATATTTTTATGTTATAATCCTTAAAATATGTCTGCAAAATATTACGAATTTTTATTATTATGATTTACTTTCTAAATACAAGAATAACTAAGTAAATATTACTTGATATTTAAGAGTTCTTTCGTAATTTATTAAAATATCAAGTTGGGAACAATTTTTCAGATATAAAAAGGTTTTAATATTTTTATTATATTCTAACGTCACTAATTTCTTAGCTAAGGCACAAAAAGGAGTACATCTTAATTTTTAGAATACATGATATAAATAAGTTTTCATATCGCAACTGTTGTGCGTGCGGAATATATAGTATTAATGTTGTAACAATATTCTTTCCAGAAATGTGTTCCATGTTTAAAGCCCTGTTGTTTAATGTAAGGGAAGATATTTTGGATATCTTTCTACCCTTTTTGTGAGTTTCTCATTTGTCCAAAAGATTTATTTCTTATAACATTTATTTTTTATTTCAGTTTTCTTATGCATATTGCTTCCAGAACTCTGCAGGGGATTAATCTTCGACAATTCTTCGTTGATAAAACATGGCTTAGAAGATGATGGAAAAGCTGCATTTATTTGTAAATGTGGAAAACCAGGAAGATTTGTAAAAAAGCAGATATCTTGGTAAGTATTTTGGTTCTGATAGAAAATATGAAAAGGAATTTCGAATACATATTTAAAACATACTGTGTTTCGTATTGTAAAACATTTAGTTCTTTTTTAATGTATTATTTTATTTTAAACTAGTTTTTAAAATGATTATATAAATTATGCAATAATTATAGATATTTTTCAGGTTGAAATTTCTCTTCAACATAATTATTGTCTGCTTTAATTCAATAATTCATGTAACTCTGATTTATATGATTACTTAATTTATTTGCAGGTATATAATCGTTTGTTTTTCTAAAGTTGTATTGCTTAAGTTGGCATTTTTTGTAATTATTCTAAATATGATTTTTCAGACGAAGAGAATTATAACGCATAATTGGCGCTGGTTGTACTTAATATGTAATAATTTTTGTTATGTTTTCAAGATATTATCATTCATCTAGGGATATTTTTGATCATTTGAGTGATTATACAAATAACAGGCGTCCGTAGAATATACTTTGGTTACTATTATTTATATTATGGTCTAATCATGCACCGTTTTTCGGTTAATTTCTTTTAAATTCTATATGAAAATAGGGATAAAATAGAAAATTAGTGAAGTAAGATAAATAAGTAAACTTTTAACGTAGGTAACTTCTACTTCTTGAATGCTATGCATGCCAGGATAAATAGTTAAGTGCAAATTTTGAATTTAAGAAATAAGATTGTAGAAACCCTAGAAGATGTGAACTGGGTCCTCAGATGGACGACTTTATTGCCCTTAGCAACAGATTTAGTGAGAGTTTTGATGAAAAATGATATTGCCAAAGGAACTTCGAGAAGTCACAGGAATCGATCTTTTTGGAAATTTCCATGAGACAAAAAAAAAAAAAGGTCGGTGAAGTTCAGAAGTCAGTCAGTCGAATTCAGAATCTGATTGTGCGTTGTCTGCGATAAGACCGAGAGTCTTTATTGGCCTGATTTTCTACTAGTGAAGCTGTTCTAGAGAGCCATTTCTACAGTATTTTCCACAACAGTAAATAAACTGTTATATTTCTTTGTGTATTTGTATCGATTTGTTTTCGTGCTCGTCCTCATGCATTAATAGATCTGTTATAATTCTAATAAAAGAAATCCTCAGCTTTTTTCCGCCGCACAAGTTCGCAACATGCTTTTTTCTGGTTAGAGACATATCCAGAGTCGGTAAGACTCCAGAATGAAAAAGTCATGGTTTATAAGCTCGATACATAAAGTTTTTATATGAATTAAAGTGCTTTTAATTGATAAAATACAAAAAGCAATGTAAAAAATATATGTCGCATTTATTTCCTTTTTTCTTATATATATATATATATATATATATATAATTTTGTCTGCTTCTGGGTGACGGATCTATTCGCGTTCCTTCCGTTAATTCTCTTGGGAAACCTTTGGGCTATCATTCGCGTTTATTCACAGCCAACCCTTCTGAAGAAGAAACCGTGATGTTCAAATTAAATCTACTATATATATAGTCAGAGTTTTCTAGCTAGCAGGAGGTGAAGGAGAGAAAGAAAGCCAGGAGTCAGGTGAGATTGCTACAGATCAGGTATTACTACAAATTATTCAATATTTCAAATATTAAATAGACGAAGATTTAAAGTGACGATTGGTCACTTTAAAGTAACGTTAAACTATTGGGATAATTGAATTGATCCTAAATTAAAATAGTCGATATTCATAGTTTTCGTATAATTCGTGCATCTCGTTATTGTTCCACTTGTATTGTTCATATTGAGACATTCTCTTCTTGAATTTTAGTGAACCTGCGTTGATAATTTGGTTTATCAATATAAAAGTTAATTTTGAATATGTCTAGTATTCCTTCCCTTCCTCCCACACATTTAGACGGGCAAGAGAGGGGGGGGGTAATCCCTCACAAATTATTGAAGCATCTTAATATATTTTTTTACAGGAAGCTTGCTGATGAGATTTACAGAAACGAAGTAATTTATCCCCATAACTCTACTTCTTTCATAAATTACCTTAAAAAAATGATGCTTTACTTCAAGAGCTGTGAATTTTGCAAAGTTGAATATACAAAGTGCAGAAAAGATGCAGAGAGTTTCAGCGGGTATTCATGTTCTAAAAGTAAGTAAATTTACTGGTTATTTCTACAGACGTTCAGACGCGCAGATATTAATAATACCTATGTGAAGCTCTGTTTTCTTTTTCTTTCTTTTTTTTTTTTTGGTAAAGATTTGAGTTAAAAATTGTCATAGTTGGATAAAATTAAATGTTGACGATGACTATTGTAGAGTTTTTTATAGAAACAATCACATACAACGGGAACTTCTTTAACTGGTTGTCCATGGACTAAGCCAAACTATTTAAGTTTACTGTTTAAGCCTAATCATATAGAATGCGGTAAACATCCTTTCTAGAAATGATTAAGAATTTAAGCTATAAACAGCCTTAGATTTATTGTATCATTTTAAATTAAGTTGTGCTTCTTAACCAAATAATTAAACTTAGCAGTTGTATAGCTTGTGACAGCTTTTTATCCGCGACCTTCGTACTAATAAGTCCTTTTGTGTAACCTTTGGCCCTAAGAACTATTTTATTAAAGCGCTCCCTCTAAAGAAGAGAACGTGAACATGTAAATTATGACTACTATATAAAGTCTAGGCTTTCCAGTTAGTTAGAAAAAAGAGAGACAGTGTAGGCTGTTAGTGGAGCAGTGATTAATCAAACTTAATGTGCAACGCAGATATTCAGTATTTGATAATTGTAATAATTAAGGTGACGATTTGTCACTGGAGATTGAATATAGATTAGATAGCTCGGAAGGCAGTGTACTTGTGTGAACCAGAAGTGTTACTTGTAATTATAAAGTCTTCTCATACTTCACGTACCTCGTTAATAGTCTACATATTGCTTTAATTGAGTGCATCTATTAATTTTGATTGATCAAACGTGTTGTTGTTTGCTTTGTAAATAAACAAAGTAATTTTGAACATGGGTAGTTTTTCTCCCATTTCTCCCACATCTCTAGGCGCGGAGGCGAGATCCTTACAAGCTATTTAGAACTAAAAAGTATAGTTAGCTAAAAACTTAAATTTGAGTGTGGTTGGTATTTTTTTATTGTATCTTTTTATACTAGCTAGCATGCAAGCCTGCTGTGTTAATTTAGACTTTCTCTTTAGAGCGAATACGATTGCATACTTCATATAAACAGTTCCCTGAAGGTACTAAGAGATCCTTTTAAAAGAACCGAGACATAAAAACTTGTACTGGCTTCATTTTTTTAGCTTTTCTGTGGCTGTTCTCAACTAACAATAGCAATTAACCAAAATAAAAGAAGAAGCTATATACTTAGGTTATAGTTCAATTTTTTTTTTGTAAAAAAATTTTTAATTGACGGTAGGAATTTAAACCAAGATTTATTATTTATATAATGGATCACAAGAAATATGACATATGAACTGCTTAACAATTTCCAATAATCTTACCTCATATGACGTACATCTTAATGTGATGGATGACGTCATCGTCACGAGTCACGTGTATGAATTTTGGTCAGATTTGAAAGATGAAATTTTTTATTGTTATAATACACATGGTTTCCTAGAAATAGCGCCCAGACTCTGTAAAGCTAGATTCCTCATAGGGAGCTCACAAAAAATGACCCAGGGCGTACCTGAGCGATCCTTTGTTTAGAGAAAAATACGAAAAACAAAGTATGACGTCACAACCGGTGCAAGGAAAAAACACCATATTGTACACATCAGCAGCATTATTGGCAAACATTTATAAAGGTAGATGATCAAACTGTTCGCTTTGAAAATCGAGGTAGGTTTGACCACGTCGTGGACAGGGATGTCTTAAGGCTTTTTGAGGCCCTGGGCCTAGAGAAATCTTAAAATTTTTGGGGCCCTGGGTTCAGAGACATCTTAAGCTTTTTTGAAGCCCTGGGCCCAGAAATATTTTAAGATTTTTTTTAGGCCCAGGGGCGTTTTTTAAGGATAGGCCCTACCTGTGACCTTTGAAGTAGATATTATACAGCATGCATTGTCAAATACTCGTACAAACGTTAATTTGAAACAAATAAATGGGGGCTCACATTCTCACAAACCAGCTCGACTAAATGATTTGACTGATCATTTATGGTATTAGAACTAGGCTTAGGCATGGATAACGGTCATCACATAAAGGTCATGCCACTGTTGCCAGTTCACATGTAGTTTGAAATTCCATGTTTTTAAAAGAATATGTTCCAGAATAATATTCGAATATTAAAATTATTCAGATCCTGATCTTATTAAGGATGATTCAGAACGAAACGAGGCCCCCACTGAGGGTGAGACACTGGGACCGGGCCCAGTTGGCCCATGCCTTAAGACATCTCTGGCCGGGGAATGGATGAGTACACGTGTCGCAGCAGCACGATGTCCACCGATGTACAAGCAGCATGCAGACGAGCAGCTAAGTCCGTTTGTGTGGTGGTTACTACATTCTCCAATCCTATTCCTTAAGATTGCCCCATTGGAAAAAAATCTAACAGTAGAGTTAGCTCTGGTAATAGTGGCGGCCATAGAACTGAACTCACTGGTCCTATCCGGTGGCCGATATATGCTATATCTAGAGAATCGCGTACAAGAACACAGAAATGCGCTAGAGCCCTATCATGTATCAACATTCCTTCGTCTTCATTTACAGTATTTTTCTCGTAAGCTATGGATTGTACAGGTGCAATTCCTCGGGTATTTTTTATGTTCTCCCAACGATTAATCTGACTGTGTAAAGTTTGGGCACTATTTTTGTGACATCCTGTACAGAAAGGATGTTACACGCTGATATATATATATATATATATATATATATATATATATATATATATATATATATATATATATATATATATATATATATATATATATATATATATATATATATATATATATATATATATATATCATGTTTGGGAGAAATTCTTGGATTGAGACAGGAGAAATGTAACGGGCAGCCGTTAGTCCTATTATATTTTATTTCAATATTCAGTAAAGAAGTCTGCACTCCAAGTCATGACAAAAACGAGAGCTCTTTCAGCGTTGATCAGCAGCGAGTGAGTCCTTAGTACACGAGTCCTCTTTAAGTCCGGCGAAAGTAGAAGTCAAAGTTCTTATGCGGGGGGTGGGTTGAGTTGTCCTGGTAGGATGTTTACCCCAACTGACACTTGTGGGGCTGGGGATTCATCACACACACACACACAAACACAAACACACACATATATGTATATATATATATATATATATATATATAACATTTTCATCAATATTTTTGATTTTTGCATCGCGACAGATACTAACTGAGACGTTTCATGCGTTGAGGGGAAGATTAAAAGCACTTAAAATTATCCATTTTAATTTTTGTTCGCTAAGTTGACGTGAGTTATTAAAAAATGACTGGTTTAAAAAATGAGAAATGAACTTTCGTTTTAGTTAAGTACTTCTATAGAAAATTATTATTTATTATAAAAATGTGCTAATCATTATATACGTGAATATGTATTTTCTTTTTTTTTAATCTATGCAAAGATTTTGCTTTCTTCGGCTCACCCAACGAAAAATCTGAAGACAATCCAAAAAGTAAGTATATTAAACTTATAAATAAGTAAGCAAACTGTTTAATGTAATAAACTATTAATTTATAATAATAAACAATAATATAATGAAAAAATAACAGATTTTCGCATGTCTTTGAAAGAGATGATTTTAGCAACTACATACTCAACTGTATTCATTATCTAACTGAATTAATATGCTTTTTTTAACTGAAGAGTAAGCACATAGTCCGTACATAATACTGTTATAGAAAGTTTGTGTTTATTTACTTCCCAGACGAATGAGTATTGTGATCAGAAAGATGGCGTGCAGGCACAGAGGATGCACAAGGGAGGGACAATAACTCTTGCCAATAATGCTGAACAGATATAGGCGACCTTGGCGACAAATTTGGTCACTAAATACCTCCATATTTGACGATAAAATTGCATGTCTCGAGACAAATCAAGAAGAATCTAGAGTGATTATTTAAGGAAATACAAGATCTGTACAAAAACTATACGACCTTGAATTTCCCTGCACACAGAAGAGATTCTAAAGCGGAACCGCTGTGTACAGAGGATGACAGCCACATGCGTGAATGTTTTCCCTACGTTCCAGTGTACCAGTCGTTTCCTGCAGGCAGTCGAATGAGAAACTGTTATACGTATTCATCGCATTTTTATTTCTGTAAAGACGACTGAACGACTTGAGCAAAGGAACTGCACCAAAATTTTTGTCAAAATCAACGATTCGTAAGATTTAGCAAGTATTTAGAGCAAGTATTATGGGGTCACGCAAATTAAGGATTGCTTTAACCGATTTAAAAGTGATCCCATGCGCACGTCGGTAGAGAGGGACCAACGTCTTGAGAGGTCGTAAACCATTCGAAATGCAGCAATTGTTGAAAAGGTGGAAAATTTGATGATGAAAGATCGCTGTTTGACCGTACGAGAGACTGCTGAACAAGTTGAGATCAATACAGATTCTGCACATGCAATTTTGTGCGATTATACGAAGAAGCTACGAAATGTGTTCCCAAGCTTCATTCGGTGGAACAAAAAGAACTCCGTCTTGCAATTGCACAAGACCAACTGGACACTATCAACGCCGAACCTGGCTCCTTGAGGCTTATGGTTGTTCCCGAAAATGAAAAGGCCATTGAAAGGATCTCGTTTTCAGAGTAGAGATGTGATAATGCAAAACGCGACGGTGGAGCAGAATACCTTTCCAAAAGAAGCCTTTTAGAAGTGTTTACGGCAGTGGAAGGAATGCTGGAGTAAGAGTGCGTGAAAGCAAAAGGGGCCTACTTTAAATTTGATTAGGATACCAATCCCGCAAAGTAGCTTTTCTTCTTGCCGAAAGGTCGAATACTTTTTGAGCAGACCTTGTACAGAGTGTTTTTTTTTCCAGGTATAGAAGTTTCAGTTGGCATTACTTTCCAAAATGGCGACAGATTTAACAGCTGTCAAGTGATTTATTCTCAGTTTGGTTTGGCAATTCATCATGAATAGGCTCACGCCTGAACAACGCTTTCAAATTGTGCAATTTTATTTCGAAAATAATGGTCGATTTTCATAAGCGAATTTTGTTTAGCGATGAAGCGCACTTCTGGTTGAATGGCTACGTCAACAAACAAAACTGCCGCATTTGGAGTGAAGTGTAAGTCGAAACACCGTTACATCCAGAAAAACTGACTGTTTGGTGCGCTTTATGGGCTGGTGGAATCCTTCTTCAAAAACGATGAAGGCCACAACGTTACAGTCAATGGTGATCGGTATAGAGCCATGATTCCTGAATTGAACAATCGTGATGTCCAGGAGCTGTGGTTCCAACAAGACGGCGCAACATGTCACACAGCTCGTGCCACAATCGATTTATTGAAAGACACGTTTGGTGACCGCCTAATTTCACGTTTTGGACTTGTGAATTGGCCTCCAAGATCTTGTGATTTAACACCGCTAGACTATTTTCTGTGGGGCTATGTAAAGTCATTGGTCTATGCGGATAAGCCACAAACGCTTGACCATTTGGAAGACAACATTCGCCGTGTTATTGCCGATATACGGCCACAAATGTTGGAAAAAGTCATCGAAAATTGGACGTCCAGATTGGACTACATCCGAGCCAGCCGTGGCAGTCCTATGCCAGAAATCATATTTAAAATATAACGCCACAAGATTATCTTTCGAATAAAAAAAATTCATGTCAATCGAATAATACATCGTTGTTTTATTGCAATTTAAAGTTCTATACCTCTAAAAAAAACACCCTTTATATTTAGAACGCTCTAAAGCTAGACTGTGGAGAAAACTTCAGTGCTACAATTTCGTAGCGACTATGAGCTTGATCTACTTCACGTTATAGCGTGAATGTCGATTTGAATTTTCTGCATTCTATGTTAGTATGAACTTTAGAACAATTATAGATTTAGTGTATACTTGTCTTATTTATTATACAGATTCAAAATTTACTCTGAAGGACCTGCTTCTTAGTTGCACGGACCTTTCCTACATTTGAAAAGCTGTCCAACCACTGAACGATATATAAGATGCTTTTCTTACGTATATAACTAATAAGAATTTTAGAATAAGATAGGAAAGAGCTTTTATTATAAAATATGAATCGGAATAAAAGTGCAAGCAGCAAATTTAACAATTACATAATGCCATTGTAATTTAAAGCCTTTGATAAAATACTGTATTTTATCACAATGTGGAGAATAAATCAAAAATTCGAAGAAAGACATTATATATCAGGTATATCAGGTATTTTATTTTTCATACTTTGTATAAAATTATATATATCGTTATATTTTTTACTTAAATTATGCTTTACAGATGGGTCACACAAAATGTTTAAAAACATTCAATTTTAAAAATTAAATTTTTAACGCTTCTGTCATGCTGCCATTTTACTCTTTAAACCTAATTATTTTATTTTATTTTTGTAAGAAATCAATAAATTTTTATATTTTAATCTAAAAATATAAGAATGTTCTTTCTTCGTTTCTTCATTTATTAATTGACATGTGTGTACGATTTTCTGAATCTTATAATGATTTTATTTTCTTAATGCGACATAGGAATGAAATTTCAAAGAAAGCGATCTATAGAGACTCCTATACAAATTGAAATTCCTGTAGGTAAGACAGAATTCAGAAAAGTTAATTATATTAGACTTTTTACCACAACATTAATTTTTAAATGCTTTTTTTTATAAAAAAAATTACGTAGAATTCTTAGAATATATTTCGAAGTAACATTTACAATTATTACACAAATATAAAACCAACGATATAGTTGCAAAGAAAGAATGAATAAAAGTAATAATTTCTTATGCACTCTGTAGCATAAAAAGCGACATACCAAGCAGGAGTTATCCGCATGAGAATTCGAAATTGGGTACATTCATACTGTACGATAGAATAAGCAAATGATTAACCTTTGGCGGCCGGTGATTAACTAGATGAAGTGAATGTTTATTAACGTCGTACTTTATTACAATACGCGGGATGTTGGCGACGGACTTCGTAATTTTGGAACTGTGGTCACAAGTGACGAGGACGACACCTGAGTTGACATCACTCTCCAAACTGCCACAACACGTCAAAGGGAGGATTCTGAGCCCGACATATTTCACGTATATCAACTCCTCTACACGGCGGGTTTTCCGTGTCACTAGGACTCAAACTCATAAAATGCCGGCCACAAACTAATGGCCATTATCTTTAGGCTATCGCGGCTACCTGACTAAATAGAGCTCTCATGTGTAGCATCCAGATGGTGTATAAAACGGAGACATTCTGTAATTCTAAGGCATAATATCAATGCGAAACTGTTTCTGTTGATCGATGTGAACTATTCTAATGCCCTTCACATAGATCCAAGAAAAGTATGAGCATATGTCACCATTTGTGAGGGAATGGGGAGTTGGACTTTTTCCACATGGAAATAAATACAACAGTCTAGATTTGAAAAAGAGTGTTATTTTATTAAAAAAAAACAATAATACAACCACGAATTTTCAAAGTGATTGGTAAAATTGGTATATTAGTTCATATGGTTGCATAAATATTAACCAGCCGGTACCGTATTTTGTATTGCTTCAAAGATTAGTTTAAGGTGTACATGACCATACAATTTAAAATTCAATTCTAAAAATAATAACTGAAATTTTCACCCGCAAATTATTTTTAGGTTATGAAAATAAAGGGAAAATACATTCGAGAAAATATCTTCCTCTTGGTCATGTATTTATATTTAAACAAATAAGAGTTAATTGAATTAAAAAGTTTTATGTTGTTGCAAATATGGATTGAATTAAATAAAAAAAACAAGTAACTTCTCGATCAATTTTAAGCGGTTTTTTTTAATGCAAGAGGGTTCTGTATACTACACATATTATAAAGCAGCGATTTAAATGAGCTGAATTCATGTGATGTCATAGTTTCATGATAAATGCCATCACGTGCTCCCATCCAATGGACTAAATTCATGTGACGTCAT
The DNA here is from genome assembly GCA_019973935.1 of Trichonephila clavipes. NCBI lineage: Eukaryota > Metazoa > Arthropoda > Arachnida > Araneae > Nephilidae > Trichonephila > Trichonephila clavipes. The sequence continues at coordinate 37,441 of BMAU01004138.1, read as the reverse complement.
AGTTACATGATAACTGAGCCACGTGTTTTCGGCCAATCAGTTCATAAATTAATGCGACGTCGTAATTATATCATAAATATAATCACGCGTTTCCAGCCAATTAGTTCATGTGCTTCACTGTTGCCAACTTTTGCTTTTTACAGGAACTTTCTTTTAAAAAGTACATATTTGTCAACGATATAATAATGCACATTGTATAACAAAATGCACTTAATTTAAAAGTATTCGTATAATGTAAGTACTTTTTTTTAATTTTGAAAACTGTTTGAAGAATTTTAACACACATGTGAATCATCAAATTTTAAATGTTACATAAACTTTGCAAGTTGAACAACTAGTATGTCAATTTTTAATCCATGGGAAACACGTGATTGCCGTTATCATGTGACCATCATGAATTAAGTCCATTAGTTTACGTGTTTCACTATTGCCAACATTTGCCTTTCCAGAAGTACGTATTTGTCAACAGTAATAATACACTTAGGTAAACAAAATGCAGACTTGATTTAAAAGTATAAGCATAATACACTTTACATCAAAAAACAAACAAAAAAAAAAGACGCACAAAGAACGAGTTGTCCGATAGAGACAAAAATTGGTGGGTAGAAAGGTTATGTAAAGAATAGAAAATGAGTAAAATTTCAGACAAATTAAATGGTTTATTTCAGAGTTACATAGTTACAAAGTATCAAGATCAATTAGATGTTGACCCATCTCTATCCTGGATGTAAGTCGCCACCCGATGAGGCATAGAGTGATAAGGCACCCTGATGGTTTCCTGCAATATTTCTTGCCAAATTTGCTCCTATTGTCGGGCCGGGACAACAAAATTCCCTGGTAGATGCAGTCGCCTTCCCATCACATCTCAGACATGCTCGATTGGGGAGATATCTGGCAATGTGGCTGGCAAAGGAAATGATTGACAAGCTGAAAAACAGTTCATAGCAACACGTGCCGTATGTGGTCTAGCATTATCTTGCTGAAAAATAAGGACAAAGTAATGCAAAAGGAACGGAAGCAAAACAGTTCTCAGAATGTCGTTGACATACCGCTCTGTGCTGTAAGTGTGCTTCTAATGACAACCAAAGGGTCCCGCTGTCCAAAGAAATGACATTCCAGACCATAACTACTGGTCGAGGGCTCGTGTGGCGTGCAATAGAGAAAGCAGGATCGGCACGCTGCCCTGGGCGTCTCCAGACACGTCTTCGATGATCGCCAGGACACAATTGGAGGAGGGATTTATTGTTAAACACTATTCGTCTCCATTCATCATGATTCCAACCTGATGGAACCACGCACCACTTTAATCTGGCTCGACAGAGTACAGGCGAGAGTGAAAGGTGGTGTAGCGGTCGAAACGAGCATAAATATCGCTCTATCAGACGTCTGTGAATGGTCATGGGGGACACTCGTGTGCGAATCACACGTCTGATGGTTGATAACGATGAATCAGGCGGTTTGACAGCTGGTTTGACAATCCATCTGTCCTCCGGATATGTTGTGGCCCTAGGTCGACCGCTACCATCATGACGCTGAAATCTGCCACTGTCCACCTATTTACCAGCATCTTCTAATGTCCATATCGCTTCGACCCGCATGACGAACGATTCTCCGATTTGCCCTGCCTGCTTCTTTCAATCAAATGATACGACCTCTTTCAAACGCTGACAGTTGCTCGTAATGAGCTCGAATTCTCGGGTAAGGCATTTTTTCAGTCGTTGAAAGGTATCTTAAATCGCAATGCAACAGAAGTTTTGACCATCAGATTGAGAATCGCTTCTTATAAACACCTGCTGAGTGCGCTGTAGCTCCCACTATTCATTCATTGGATACCAAATTTTAATCATTTGCACGTTCAGCACAAATGTCTTTGCATACGAAATTTCATTACAATTGGGTAACTCCTTCTTAATGTGTCGTTTTTTTTGTTATAGAGTGTATATTTGTTATTAAAGATTTTTTATATTTTACAGGTAGTCTGCCACAGCATCATCGTCATTCTCGCCAATCTGAGCCACCGTGTACTATTCCTTCATGTTTAACCACATCTGAACTCAAATGTACGGTTTTTCCAAGTTCAGTGTAAGTTTTTTCAATCTAGTTTAAGTATTCTCTTTTCATGTAAAACAGATATGCAATAAAACATGATATGAAAACGGTCTGTCTTCAGAAAAAAAAAAGAATATACATATACAATCGGACCCCAATTTTACGAATTCACCAGGATCAAACATTTTGTTCATTACATCGGGATCCAAACAAGTATTAATTTTTTGCACTTACCTTTTGGAAATTCTATAATAAGCAACTACACACAAATTACCCATAGTTAAAAATTAAACGTTTTTTATTCGACAGCTAAAAATGTTATTAGAGACTCATCACTCACTAGTTAATCGGAAAATATAAAATACTAGCTAATAGATGTTTGACAATCTTTTTGGTTCATGACTCGAAAGAGTTCTGTTGTCGACTTCATGCAAAGAAGAAAATAATGCGTCCTCTAGATTCTGTTGCATGAGGTATGTTTTCACAGTTTCCAAACAATGTAAAGCATTAGGAAATGCAGCAGCTTTGAAAGAGTTTCAATATTAATTTCTGCATCAGAATCGCTATTCATTGGTTCAGACAAATCAACCATTTCCTGAACTTTAGGGGTACTGATAGGCAGTCCGTTACTGATCTACAAATATTCCTTGCGTTGAGAAATTGAATAAGATAAGAAGTGCGTTTCCTGTCCAATTCAAAACTCACACAGTAGGTTGCACTCATGAATCATCTGCACCCTTTCCACATCGAAATTCTCTAGTTGCAAGAAAAATCCTTTTTCTATTCCGAACTAAAAGGACAATTTGAAAAAAAAATCCAATTTTTTTCTAATGCAAACTAATAAAAAATTTTTTCAGCTGTTGAAATAATTCGTTAATTTGAGGTTTATTATTCATTGAATCGGGGTTTTGCCTTCTTTTTAATCGAGGAAAGAGAAAATTCATTAAATCGCGAAATTTGTTAAGTAGGAGTTCGTTAAATCGGGGGTCCGTTTTATTTCAAAACACGTTTAATTTTTTGAAATATAGCTTGGTGGTATGAACTTCTTGACATGCTGATTAAAAATATGAATTAATTTATAATGATTGTTGACGACACATTATACAAACAAGTATACATACTTATACATAATAACATAAAGGAAGCAACAAAATGCACACCCAAAGCCCCGGAAGGTCAGGAACGTTCTTTTTCCATTCTTAGCTTTTCTCTCCTATCACGGAAGCTTCGAGAACTTTCTTTTTTCACATAATTTCCTAGTCTTTGCACATTGATCGGTCGGATCGGGGTTGAGATGCAATATTGCACCATCTCACCACAATATTTGACGACGTAGCACTTTAAGAACTAAAGTTGCAGCTAAAATTGTTTGTCACGTTAAGCGGGTAAATAAAAAGAATTGAATATCTTGGTGGGGGTTCAGGATCATAAAAAATCAATGAAAATTCTTATCATTAAAGTTGAAATAGCAAATTATTACACACGCTCACACATATTTATAAATAAAAAAGAATTTTTTTGCACTCTCAGCATTTATCCCGGACTTAAATGCTTTAATTAATAAAAAAAATACCAACCCCGTTTTAATTAAATTTTTCAAAAATTAACGGAAAAGTATTCCATTCTTTTACAAGCAGACTTTGGTTTTCAAGAAATAATTTTGGTCTGTCGCCATTAAAATCCTTTTGCATGATTAATGCGAACAGAGTTATAGTAAATTCATTCCACTATGGTTCAATTGACTAAATAATGTATAAATACTATATATTTTTCATAATATGTTTTTTTGAAAAGTCATTAATGTTTTGTTTCATAGAAAATAAAGAGGAAACTAATTATAATGTGAATTACATTATTTTTATGGAGCATATTTTGGTTTTATATGACTCAAAAGCCATATTACGCCAAACACGCGTTATTTTACGAAAAAAAAAATTTGTAATCTAGACTAAAATCTGTAAATGCAAAGAAAAAAATGGAAGGGGAAGGATGAATGAGTAGAAGTTTAGTCCAAAACAGAGAAAGATCGCTAAGGCATCCTGGAGGTGGTCACCAATGCAAGTCAGTCAGGATTGTAAATGTCACATTTGCTTGAAAATAGAAAACCTTTAAGAAAAAAAAATAATTTGGTACTGATTCTATTTCAGAGCATTTCCAGGTTTCTATTTGATTAACTACAGCAATGATTTTATCATTGAGATCGTTCTATTTTCAGGTCGTGCTGTCAGAAATGTGCAAAGGGATATACATTAGACAATACAGTAGAAGTTACAAGGACGTGCTCGAAAAGTACTAACAGTTGGTCTCCATGCAACTTCGAGGAATGTAAACGTAAGCTTATTCTTATTTTTTAATTTCCAAGCTATATGTATGGTTTTGAATGTTACAGTTTAATCAACAACACAAAAATGACTAACTAAATACACAAAACATAAATTTTTTTTTTAAAAAAAATTCAACTGTATCACAATAGCATTATGTACATATATGGCGAGAAAAATGATGGAATTTGTAAAATTTTAAAAAGTGTAATAAATTTAACGAATAATGAAAATTCTTTGAATGTTGAAAACGATTTTCATATACGATGCAAATCATGTCTTGAAAATGAAGATCATTAATTTGCTTTCTAATTATCTTTTGTAAAATGGCAAAGAAATGATTGCTTATCTCGAATACCATTTTTTTTTTATTTCAGATTTTTTTAATAATTGTTTTTTTTTATCCTTCTCATGCATCGTTTGGTAATGGAATTTTACATTTGCTTGAACAAATCGTTTGCTGAAACCGATTTGTAAAATAGAATTTGTGAAGAATAACTCCACTGTTCGAGTTGTTTTGATTAGTGTAGTAATAATACGTCAAATTCATGACAGTCACGTGATAAATCACGTGTTCTCCATTTAATTGAAAACTGACATTAGACATATACTTGCTGTTCTATTTTGTAAAATTTAGAAACAATTTCAAATTTGATAAAGATGTACCCAAGAATTTTACGATCCTTTAAAAAATTTTCAAAGTAAAAAAAAAATTGTATATTATATGTGTAATTTTTAATCAAATGCTTTTTGCTTACTTATGTGCTTTATTTTTGACTAGTAAGTATTTTTCAAAAGAAAGTTTCAGTAGCATTCAAAAGTTGGAAACATGAACTGATTGGCTGGAAACATGCGATAGCAAATATCACGTGATTATGATGTCACATGAATTTAGCCCGTTGTGCCTGATCCTCATCTTGCTGCAGTAATGTTTCATGACATTTATTTTGCAAACTTCACGAAGTATTGAGAACAATTTTGTCACCTCTGCCTGCAGCATATGCACATAACCATTGTTTCTGTAGTAGTTTTTTTTATTATATCTCTGGTATTTTAAGAATGATCAAATAATATTTTTTTCGTCAGAGGAAAAGAACATATTAGAGAAAAATTTGGTTCTTTATTCAGGAGTCTAATGTGGAGGCTCTTGAACGTTATGAATATGCTTCCTGCTCAGGCAAAAAATCATTGAAAATGAAATCAAATATATCTTCCGATTCTCTGAACTCGTAATTTTGAATTTCAGTCAAGTGACGAGGTCGGCACTTCTGCTTACATTGAACGATCCAAAAATTCCACAAAACTTCAACGTGAAGACTTTGCGACATATTTATGTTCATCAACTACTCTACACGGTAGGTCATTAGTGGCACTAGGAATCGACAGAAATAATTGCGACTGTAAGTTCGCGACCAAGACGCAAAATAGTGCTTAGAATCTAGTGTTACATTTGCTCGAATTTTGATGCATTCGGAATTCCAAGCAAAATAAGTGACGCTGCCTGCCTCATCTAACTTTTTGCTTATAAAAACCGCATTCACTTTAAAATTGTCACACCTATTATTTTTATATCTCAACCAATATCGTTCCAGCGTACGTAGATTGTGGGGTGACGTTATGCTACGGAGGTTCCCAAGTATGCTCAACGCCTACTGTGACAGATCCAGTAAGTTGTCGTATCAAATGCGAAACTTTTGAAGACAATGAAGCCTGCGAAGAAGAGGAATATAAATGTGATACTAACGGGCAATGGTCACCAAGTTTGCCTTTTTGCGTTATACCTGGTTCAGGTAAGAAATTTTTCGCTATTCATTTAGTTTTCTGTAGTTATGACTTGTTGTGGCACATTCTATGTTCATTCAGACGACAATTCATTCAGACAGACATTCAGACGACGTACCATAGGCTCGGTGGCTTTGCGGTAGCGTGCCCGCTTCATAATTCAAGGTTGTGGGTTCGATCCCGTCTGGAATCGATAGGTTTTCTGGATGTGAAAATCGTTGGCACGCACATGTTCTATGATTATCTGGCATGTCAAAATTAACGTATCAATTTGGCTCTGATATTCTCGGCAATATTTAGCATTCGACAAGAGCTTGAATTAAAAATTGATTCAAGCGTCAAAATTTGGTAGCGAGAGCCACCATTAGATGGTGCCACCACAAAATGGCTCTCACATTTGGTGGCTTGCAGTGTCTGAAAAGTCGTAGTTGCGAATATGCAGCCCATTTAGGGAAAAAAACAACAAATTCCTACTGATTTTGAATAAAGTTCTAGGACAAAAAATGTTCATCTTGATTAAATTTTTTAAAAAAGAAATAACAAATATAAGCGAAAGGTCTAGAGAAATTCGACCTCAACTGATTCTAAACAATTGTCAAATAGAAAATAAATCTGACCTAGAACTACATCATTTTTAGTCTGAGAATTGACTTGTATGGATTGATCATTTATTAATGTCGCACTTCAAAGTATCACAAAAGTTATTGACAATAGACCTTATAATATTGAATCACGATGAAAAGACATGGACAACACCTGATCTTTACATGTGGAAGTTCTATGAAATAAGCTTATACTCAGAAAAGATATAAAAAAAACCCCATTAAAATTTCAATAAAAATAAATTCAGAAAAAAAAATTTTGATCCAAAATTCCATTTTGATCAGAATATAGAAATTTGAAATAATCTGAAGATGGGAATTTTTTTAACTCAACTTGGCATAGAATTTAAATGTCAGATTTCTTCAAAATTTCCTGACACACACAAAACTTGTAATTCTAATAAAGATTAATTAAATACATACTAAACTAAATTCAGTGGTGCAACAGCCCATGAGACCCATCTCAGTTTTCATGACCTTGGGCACTGAGGTGCAAGAACACATGTTCCGGTCAGTCTGACGCAAAACCCCCATTGTTTAATTTTCAAGTAAGCTTGGCACTCATGTATCGACCTTTCATCATGTAAGGGATGAAAGGCTGAGTAGACCTTTCTCAAACCAAGGTTTGAGCTCCGGCCCAGTGGCGTAGAAGAGCGATACGCCACAGGGCTTAAAAAATAACAACACATACTATGTGTGTGAGTGTTCTTAAAATTATTGCTTAACTGGCTGAGTTTGTACAAAAATAAACCCAAGCATAATACTTCAGATTACTCAAAATATAAGCCCTGTTTAAGACTTTGTACATCAAACACTACCAAATGACTTTTCCAAGTTCAGTTACAACATCCAGACTCATTTGATAATCATTGAGATGACATATTAAAATATTCATTGTTCAATAAGTCATGTAAGCAATTGATGATGTCCTAACAGACACATCATGCTAGCACTTGAATAAATTTGTAAATTGATAATTCTTCACTTATTGAATACATTTGAAAATAATATTATTACAGAAAGTTTAGACCACATTTTCTTCCCAGCCAAAAAAAAAAAAAAAAAAAAAAAAAAAAATAGTCTGTAAAAAAGAGAGAACATTCCAGTCAATTAATGCTCAAAGATAAGATGACCTTGGCAACAAAAATAGTTGCCTAGACAAACCTAGAAGGGTCCAGAATAATAATTTGAAATAATTGATAAATTCAGCTTTAGAATTTGGCAATGTGATTGAGCATTTTAATCACCTCATATGATACTGTGACAGAAGTTTTGAATTGTTGTGATTTATGCTTGTGTGAGCTTTGAATTCAAGTTATTGTGAAACCCCTGGAATCTGCCAGGGGTTTCGATAAGCACCAGAAAAGAATAGCAGAAGACTCCAGGGATAAGAATTTTACAGCATTTTGCAAAAGGAGGCTAGATCTTCAAATGGTCCAAAACTGGTGATTAGAGTACATTAATGTCAGCCAGCTGGTGGATCAGGAAATGCTAAGAAGCAAGAGTATGGAACAAATCTCAGCTATTATTATTTCTTAAGTTGGAAGACATCCTCCATAAAAGGGTTCAGATAGAAGAGTCTGGTTGTTTTTACGGCTGATATTCAAGTATTCATCCTTATATATCAGGATGATACTCTTGAAAAGTTAAAGTTAGAACTAATCCTCAGTAAGTTCAAAGCATCACAACACTGAATGGATGACTTCCTTCGATGATATGAACTGAGAGATAATTGATCCTATGAATGGGCACTGAAAAATAAAGACATGAGGTCTAAATTTAAAACATTCTAAATTAAAAAAGTGTTCCTAAAAACTTATATTTTTACCAACACACTCAGACAAGTCTATCTACAATCGTACCCACAAACACAGAATAATATTTTCCCACTGCCTAACCAAGGAAGGGTAATAAAACCATTCTGTATTAGCAGGTGGTTTTTCAAGCCATACATGGCTTTGATCTCTTACAAATGATCTCTTCTGTTATGAAGATGAGACTTCAAAGGAAAACTACATGACTGTATTCGAATAAATACAAATGTTTGTGCATGAAAAATGACATTACCTGATAATAAGCTCTAATGCATTTTTTATAGCAAAAATTAATGTAGTTTCATTTGGGGGGAGACATTATAAAAATAAGGAATCAGCAGTTTTATTAATGATTTACAAAACTTTTAGATGTAACAGAATGTTTATGGTTTAATAAAGGATGCCAATTTTTCACAAAATATATTCTTTGAAAATGCTTGGGCCAAATATGAAAATAATTCAATATAGTGTTATTTATAACTGATAAATTACTTCAAAATCTATGAAAAAACAATATAATTTCTTATTTGATATTCAACTGAAACTAAGAAAAGTGTATTCCACATGAATTTTTGAACCATGATAAATCATAAGTGACATTTCATACTAATTCAGAAACTAATAAATCATGTTATTATATATTGCCCATATTTACCATAACAAAGTTATTTGGTTTTTCAGGTTTGCAGCTTGTTGCAAGGCCACAAGGAATCTAAGTTTTATTTATAAATATTACTGAGATGCTTTTTTGAAAGTAATGAAATTTTATGCTTAAAAGTGGAAATGATATGTAGCTTGCAATCCTCTTTTCCTTAATAATTTTCTTTACGAGTGAATAAATTAGTTTTATGGAGCAATTTGTCTAAAATAATTACTCTTTAGTGTTGACAAATTTGAAAAAAAAAATAAATAAAATTTGAAGGAAAACAAAAACTGTGTAATGACACTTATTACTGAATTAAATATTCAGCTAATTTTTTTTAAAAAATTGTGTGCCTTTTAATATATATATAACAGAGAATTAGACATCACATCAGCCTTTCAATATAACTAATTTTTTTTAGGGTGCTTACTGTTTTTCTTAATAACACGGCTAATCCGAACATCCGGTTAATATACTAAAAAATTTTATATTTTGAGGACGAAAAAAATGAATATTTCAATATAAAACAGTGTAAACCTAATTCAAAAATAGTTCTTTATTTAATATTCAGAAAATGAATATGGTACAAATTTTAAATGGAATAAACTACAGAAAAACACTAATGTTTAGTAAATATAAATATAGTTTGTCTTTAAGAAAGTGTTGAGTGTCTACGCTATATATCTGTTTACGATACTGTATCATATAAATGTCCAAAACACAGAAAAACTGTTTTCACATGTAGAATATCACACTGTAACACTGTTATTAACACAGAGACAAATATATATAGAACGAGCGATATATAACAGTATCACACTGACACACTATAAGAAAATGAATATATATACAGTCCACGAAAAAAAAAAGCGGGCGCGTATATATACATAGACACAATAGACCCGAAAAGTGAGTGAGTGAAGATTATATATAACGAGGGCTTTTGGCGACGGAAATAACCATGGTCATATAAACCTATGGCATCTCCTAACTACCACACCACACCAACGGGAGGACGTTTCAGCTACAGATTTAATCGCTGCCCCAAAGTGGTACTATAGCCACGATCCGATGCCTATATATATAATAGACCCGTACTCCCGGTTCAGATATATAAGAAAATCATATATAAATACTGTACTGTAATATATATATATATATAAGAAAATATATATAAATATATATATATAAGAATATATATATAGATATATATATATAAGAAAATGAATATATATATATAAGAAAATATATATATAAGAAAAAATGAATATATATATAAGAAAATATATATAAATATATATATATAAGAAAATATATATAAATATATATATATAAGAAAATATATATATATATAAGAATATATATATATATATATATAAAGAAAAATATATATAAGAAAATATATATATATATATAGAAAATATATATATATAAGAAAATATATATAAATATATATATAAGAAAATATATATAAATATATATATAAGAAAATATATATATATAAGAAAATATATATAAGAAAATATATATATATAAATATATATATAAAATGTATATATATAAGAAAATATATATATAAGAATATATATATATAAATATATATATAAGAAAATATATATATATAAGAAAATATATATATATAATATATATATATAAATATATATATAAATAAAATATATATAAATATGTATATATATATATATAAGAAAATATATATATATATATATATATATAAGAAAATATATATAAATATATATATATAAGAATATATATATATATATATATATAAGAAATATTTCTTATATATATATATATATGAAGTGCAAATGTCTTTCTGCACCTGTATTAAACGATTAAAGGACAGTTTTTTTTTAATAATTTCATTTAAACAAATATCATAGAAAATTCTGCTTTAGATTGTTTTGATGACACGTTTCATACAGAATTTTCAAAAGCAGTATATATAGTGAACATGATTTGTATTTTAAATCTATGGAAAAAGTAGAAAATTTTTGAAATATAATTTTTGAAAAATAATATGACAGTTACAGTCATAAAACCTTCATTTTATGACATGACAAAAGGAAAACATTATAATTTTAAATTAGATAGAATTTCAAAAGTTCCATTTACAATTATCAAATTAAAAAAATTTAAAAATACATAAAACATACATCACATAAATACTATCTAAAAATGCATAATGCAAATTTATAAAACATATAATTTTACATTAAATTTACTTAAAATAATTAAACTCAATAATAAAATATACCTCAAATTTATTCAAAAATAATTCCATTCTGAAAAAATATGTATGACAAAGAAGTTATCATTTTATGTGTGGAATGTATGTTGTTAGTTTGTACATCTATATATAATAATCATGATAAATACTAAAAATATAACTACACAAATAAAATAAAAATGTACTTCTTATATAACATTCATTTTAAAAAACTATTAAAAAGATTTTTCAGTTTTTTTATACAAAATATTAAAATATACAAACTTTTTATAAATTATTAAGAATTTGTTTGCAATTATACATATACATAAAAAAAATCTGACAATTTGCATATAAATAACAAATTGAATAGCATAAAAAATTCATAAGCCTTTATCTATTACATTTGTCTTATAAAAGGAAAAAATTACAACTTGATCGAAGAAATAGGGGCTTCATCATTAACTCTAAATATATTATAAATAACCAGAATGTAAAATTGATATAATTTATAAAATCCTTAGCACCATCCAAAAGTATATGAAATAGTTAATGGATCTGATAATACATCATAAGAAAACTCAGTTTTCATAAACATGTATCAGAGTCAACACAATTAATTTTACTGGGTGTATTTATAGTTTAAAAAATATATATATTACATATATACAATGGAATTTTTTTACTTCAACACACAAAGAGTTGCTGAAATTTGTTTGGCATAAATACAAGCTTCTTTGTAAAATATTTAAAAATATTTATAATAATAATTTTATTGCATTAACTATTTACAAGTCCAAAAATAAAATATCTAAATAAATTTTTCATGAACATTTCTAAAATGAAATTGTCCTTAAAATATTCAACTGTTTTTAAAATTTAAAATTTCTTTATAAGATAGCTTTGACACACAATTATACTTTTAATCAAGTAACAATAAATAAAGTCCCTTTAATTAAAAAAAACATCCAATATACAAAACTAGTAACTAGATAAAAATGAAATATGTCCATTAAAATTTATTTAAATGATTTTTATTATCCAGATTTAAAAGTTACTGATGGTATTAGATTATTTTGAAGAGTTTCTTCATCAACTTGGAAAAAGCTTGACAGGAAATGTATCTTTAAATTTATCTTCATTTTCATGTTCACCCTGTTGTAATCTGTAACCAGGCATTTTACTAGAATCAAAAATACCTCTTGGGAGATTTAAAGAAAGGAAATCATATGATAAATCTTCAAATTTGGCACTGTGCTCATTGACCTTCTCATTAGAATCAGTATTATGAACAGTCGATTCTCCTCTGTTAAAAAAGTCTTTCGAGGTCAATAAATGATCTCCAGTGTTAAAAATATCAAGTTTTGGAGTTGTATGACTCAAGTTATATAAGATTTGAGACCTAGTTTTTGATTCACTATTATTATCATGAGTTTTCCCTTCATGTAAGCCTTTGACACTTGTTTGAGAATTGAAATTTGGAGTTGTCGAATAATTACGTGAAATCATATTTGTTTCATGAGTTGTTTTCTCTGCTGGTACAAAAGGTTTTCCAACAAAATTGAAATTGGCAGGAGTGGAAGTTTTAAAATGTGTTCCGAATAAATTAGAAGGAACAGAAGATAATTCAAAAGTTTCTTTTGAAGTAGTGCCATTTTCAGCATTATTGCGTGGAATGATGATGGTTGGAGTAAAAGAATGAATATCTTTAGAAAGATCTTGAAATAACTTTGATGAAACCTGTTGATGATAATGAAGCAAAGCAGATTGTAATTTCTCAGCATTTCGATTCTTAGATTCAGTAACATATTGTCTAATTCCATCTGAAAATTATAATAATCAAATAATCATGTAATAACTGTAACGGGTTTAACAAACATTATAATATATATTATTCTTAATTAATATTTTAATATTACTACATTATATACACACCAGAAAATTATTAAAACCATGCTATTGGCGATCTTTAGCAAATTTTAACAAATTTTTTTTAGCAGTTTTTATTTTGATATTAGATATGTTGCCATAATTTGGAAAGTCTTTGGAAATTAATCTTTAACATGGAGTAAGTACTCAAGAAACTAATGATCTTTTACCATTATGCACAGAGTTCAGAATTTACAATATACATGTATAAAGATACTAACACTGTACTTTCATACAATAGGGGGTGAATTCAGTCGCCTTCACACAGTGCTTCCTGTTTAAACTAAATGACTGATAATTTATCGACTTATAGTAACAAAAGTGGTAGAATCCTCAGTTCTCTGCCTCGATCTGTTGGAGTTGCATACATTTGTTTATTTACTGGACGTGATTATTTGCAGAGGCATTTACATCACATTAGAGTAAAGGATTCTGCTTGTTGCCCTCAGGGCCAACAGAGTGAAATGGATGGTGACCACCTCAGACACTGCCAATTGTTTTGATGTATTTAAAAGACAACCCTATGGAGTCAAATTCTGATTCTTTTTTTGCTTTGTCATCATTTAATTGGGCTTCTCGTCGACTAATGGCAGAGATGCTGAAGATGGGCTTAGGATAAAAAAAACAAAACTTTCATACATTTCAATTAACTCTTATATGATTAAAATACGATCTCATTTGTTCTGTTACTACATTTGATAAAATAAATTTTTTTCTATATAGAAAAAGGATTAAAAAATTAAAATTTACCTGATATATTCATCAAGCATTTGAAGAATTTATTTTCCAAATTTGATATTGTTTGTTTAGGAACCATTTCTACTTCAGTCTAAAATACAAACAAGTTAAAAGAATTAGAGGTAAACAGTCAACTTTATTTTAAAAAACTCCATGGAATTGGAGTAGATTTTAATAAATAAATTACATAAAAAAATATACAAAATATCTTTTATAAATATTATTTTTTTAAGAAAATAAGTTAAATGTAAATCAGAATTTATGATGAAGAAATATGTATAAATATATAAATATATGTATAAATAAATGAAATATGTATAAATATAAAAAGAATTGCAATTGCAATTCTTTTTATATTTATACATATTTCAATGTTTCAAAGATAATTTATAAACAAGTAAGATTAAGATAGATAATTAAATTATTCAGCATTATATAAAAAATAATTTTTTTGAAAAGGAAGTTAAATATATCATTTTAACTTTTAACAGTGAAACAATACAAATTAATTAAATGAATTAAGGCTTGAACAAACTTTAAAAAAATTATAATATACCAATATGATTTCATAATAAACATAAGGCAAATTTATCAGCATTTCCCCATCCCCTTTTTCAAGAACATTTTTCAAAAATTGAAATTTGTTTACATGTAAAAATGTTTAATGGGTACTTATTAACATCTATAATTTTTTAATTACTTAAATAAATGACAGGAAATAAAATAAAATGAAAAATATAAGTGTAATAAAATTTAACTACACTTTTAAGTAGATGCTTTAGAATATTACCTGAATTGCAGAATTTCTGGAAAAATTCTGTTTTCTTAATTTACTTTTAAGTTCTAATATCTCTTGCTCATACTTCTCTTTAATTTTTTGCAATTCATTCTGCTTTTCATTAGAAGATCTTTGAAAATCTGTAAGCTCAGATTGCAAGTTAGCTAATTTTTCCTGATAGTGTTTTTTCACAGCAGCGGTGTGTTGCTCATATTTTTTAACTTTTCCAAGTAATTTTTTCTCACTTTCACGAAGTAATTTAAGGTTTTCATTTAAAGCTGATTCAGTGCAGGCTAATGCCTCTTTTTCCTTTTGCCATTTCTCTTGTTCAAGAATGAAATCTTGTTTCAGTTTGAGCATCTCATTTTCGCTGGATTTTGCAAAATTCTTTTCCTAAAGTATTATAATCATCAGTTAGTTCGATACAGGTGCAAAAAAAGATTTTATGTATATATATATACATAAATTACTCATTTTTATAAATCTAAATATATATAGTAATACAATGAGTACCTACAATTATATTACTCATATTAATATTTTAGTTACATTAAAAGAATAAAATCACTTAAAAAAATAAGACTTACATTCATACACAACACTTTTCAATTGTTTTAACAGAATGCTGACAGTCCAACATCCAAAACTAAAATGGAACTTTTCAAAGGGGTGGGGTGGAAGTAATAAGAGAAAAAAACTGTGATTTTACGATAACAATTTCCCATTTCTCCCTTACTTGTAGAGAGTTCATCCACAAAATCAAAAAGCTCTAATATAATTTGAATATAGATGCATTGTGCCCTTCATTTAATAAAAACTTGTAATGATAATTTAACCCTGGCATGGGACAAAAAATTAGATGTGTAAAAAATAATAAAATATTATTCTTTTAAAGTGAAAAATCATATAATTTCTTCAGAAAATATTTATAAAGTTATTCATTTCAATGTGAAATAAATTCAAAGATACATATATTTTGTAAATATTAGTATTAAACATAGAAGGCAATTTATCAAAACAAATATAAATAATTAAGCATCTCTAAAAAGCAAATTTATTACAAGTTTATTTTATGATTAAAAAATTTAAAATATAAATAAAAAATCATTAAATTTACATTGTTATTGAATTTAAAATATGAAAAAGTTTGATACCAGTTCAATGGTTGCATTATATTGTTGACCAATTAGTTAAATAAAAGATGTCACCAAAATGGCACGCTGAGTTGCCAATAATGGGAAAACTATACTTGCACATGTTTGAACTCAATAATAATGATACCAGCATTTGGTGACATTTTTTAAATTGACGGCATCTTTTGATTTGGTGAAATTGGTTGACAGTATAATATTGTGTGTAAGGGAAAGTTCTATTGTTTTTTAACATGTGCACATTCGTGCATTGTTGATCTTTAGCAAGATTTCGGATCCGACTAAAACTGATTTAAACAGTAAGATATGATAGATGGCTTATACACATTTTTATGTATTTTAATCAGTTCTTTTAAACTGGTAAAGCTGTCAACATGAGTGAAGAAAAAGTGCACGTTAAGACATTGTATGAGGTATGAGTTCCGAAAAAAGGGAATAACGCAATAGAGGCAATCCCCCCTTCTTGTGTAATGTGTTTAGAGGTTGCAGTAACAGCTCAAACACACCAAAAATGGTTTGTGAAACTTTGTTTGGGTGATTTTTCTTTGAAAGATGAACCCAGATCAGGAAGCTAACAGATGGGAATGACGAAGTGTTATGCAGTATGATCAGGACAAATCCCTTGTTAACTTCCACAGAAGTGGGCTTCAAACTTGGAATTCATCATACTACACCTTTGGATTATATTAAAAGGCTTGGTTCTGTGCCCAAATTCTCTGTTTGGGTGCCACACGAATTAAGTGAAAAAAAATTTAATGGATACAATTTCGATATGCTTATCAAATCTTGCTCGTCACAAAAGGGACCCATTTTTGAACCACGTGGTGATTGGAGATGAAAAGTGAACAGCGTATGAACATGAGGTTAGAAAAAATGCTTATGTTTACAAACACGAGGCACCACCATCTACATCCAAACGTGTGTATCAAAAGGTTATGTTGTGTTACAGGTTGGACTGCAAGGGTATAGTGCACATTAAGTTGCTGAAAGAAAAGGAAACAGTCAATGCTGATCACTACTGTTTGCAACTTGATGTTTTGAATAAAGAAATTCAATGTAAACGTCTCTCTTTGGCTCAGAGAAAGGGTGTAATTCTTCGTCAAAATAGCACTAGACCACACATAGCAAGAAAAAATGCACAAAAAATTGCAGAGCTGGGTTTTGAAACTTTACCTCAGTCAGCATATATTGTACCATCTGATTATCATCTGTTCAAGTCACTGTAGAACTTACTTGATGGAAATGAATATATAAATTACAAGAATGTTCAAATGGCAGTGGAAGAACACTTTGCCTTCAAAACAGGGGACTTCTTATCCAGATAGTTTGATAAGCAACCAGAGCACTCACAAATAGTTCTAACTAACAAACAACATTATATTTTGGATAAAATTTTAAGTAAAAAATGAAAAAAAAAATGTTTGTTTTTTCTTAAGCAAAAAATGACAGACCTTTTTTTTTACATCCAATACTTAAGTACCAAAAGGTTTTATAATAGAAAATATTTATATAAAGGAAAAATTTTAATAATTCATACAGAGAGAAAACCTAATTTTTTCTTCAAAATTTGTAAATAATTTCAAGTAATCCTACCTTAAGATCTTTCATTTCATTTTCCATCTTCTGTAACTTGTTTTCAAATTCATGCTGCATAAACTTAACTTCATTTTCATGACGTTCCTTTAGCATAGCTGATTCTTTTTCCCATTTACTTTGTAGATCTTGATTCAATTTGATACTTAATTTATCTTTTTCTTCTTCATATAGTTTGTTTATATCTTTCACTTTTTTTGCATATTCTTGCAGAAGTTTCTCTTTTTCTGATTGAAGTTGTTTTTGTAATTCGGCTTGATCCTACAAATAACAAAATAAAATAAAAAAAAAACCCTACGTCTCTAAAAACAAAACTTTATTTTAATTGAGAGAATTATTTATAAAAATTATTTTATTTAAGATCCATTCAGTATGATGTATTATTTTCTCAATTTTTTTTTCAATATTGAAATATTTTGTTTCATAGTTTTCATTCAAATACAGAAAATATAAATGTACTTTAATAAAACTGTTGTACAAACATTTTTATACTTTTAATGCAAGGTGTTGCATTAAATAGAAAATTTTACTTTTATTTTCATGTATTTTAAATTTTAGAATGAATAAAATAGAAATTAAAAAACAAAACTCGGTAGAAAATTAGGAACATTTTCATTTAACATTTTCATACTGTTGATTTAAGTACAACATATGATAATACACGTTTTTTTACTTTTTGCAAGCAATTCTGGAATTCATCATTTAATTTCCTTTTTGTACTTTCAACAAAATCTTTAATTTCCTCCACTTTTTGTTTGGTCCACTCCAACTGAGTTTTTTCAACTTCATTCTTCAAACAATTAGCAAGGTATTCCTGGTTTTGTTTTGTTAAATCTATTTTCACTGCAAAAATATGTACAAGAATTATAACGTTTCTTATTCATTGAACAGATTTGATTCTGCAAACATAAGAATAAATTATTTACTTCTATTATTTGTTTGACTATGAATAAAACAATAAAAAGAAAATACTACGAATGAACTAAAAATTAATAACTTTAATACTATAATTGATTTCTGACCAAATGCAATTACATATTTAAGAAAACCACTATAAAAAGTTATTTACTTTTAATTTTTCGCTCAAATCACTTAATTATTTTGAATGCTGATTGAAATTAAATATATGTAAATAATATGTAATAGTTCATACTTGTAAATGATGCTAAATGCATGTACCAAAGTTACCAAAAAGAAAACAAAATACCCTTAATAACTTTATCATTTCTCATGACAGCTAGATAAAAAGGATTCCAAAGGGAACTAAATTATGAATTGAAGGGAACTAAATTATGTTAACAGATTAATTAACAAAATTAATTAACTAATTTTTTTAATTATAGAAAAATTATTTTACTCATTTTTTAACTTACAAGGGGAAGCACAACTAAGGAAATTCATTTGGGGTCGAGACTTGGTGTAATAGTAGTACTCCTTTAGGGTGTTTAACCCTCAATGTAATTCCGCCGAATGGCCCGTCAATTTGGAGAAAAAAGCCTTCGAAATTCATGCTTAGCTTTTATACAATTAAATTTCAATTTCCTCCTAAGATTTTGTAGTGTGGTTGATATATCGTCTGCATACTATGCGCGAGGTCAAGGTTCGATTCATCGATCAACTTTTTTCTTTTCATTTCATTTAATTATTTTTAAAATTAAATAAACTTATTTATGAAAGGTTTAATTGATATTAAATGATATTTTATGTAATTATTTTGTATTTTATAAAGTAAATAAAAAAAAGACTATAATCATATAAATATTTATATTAAATTTTATAAATATATTTTTATATTAACAAATAATATTTGTAATAAAATATATAATAAATATTAAATGATACTATACATAAAAAAATTGTCTTTTTTATATATTATTAATTTAATTATTTTATAATTATATAAAATATTTAATAAGCCCTTTTTAAATAAATTTATTTAATTTTAATAAGTTTATTTAAATAATTTTAAAAATTTATTTAAGTAATTTGATAACAAATCAATAATAATTTCAATAATAAGTAAATAATAATTATAAAAAATTAATAATAATTTTAATAATAAATTAATAGTTTTAATAATAAATTAATAATTTTAATATTAAATTATTAATTTTAATAATTAATTTAAATAATACATTTAATTTTTTTTACTTTATAATATACAAAATAATTACATAAAATATAATTTAATATTTAATAAACCTTTTAAAAATAAATTTATTTAATTTTAAAAAATAGTTAAATGAATTGAAGAGAAAAATTAATGGCATGAATAGAACCCTAACCTTGCGCACTGTAAGCAGATGATTTACCAACCAGGCTATGGACTCATTGGAGGAAATTAAAACTTAATTGCATAAAAGCTAAGCATGAATTTTGAAGGCTATTTTCTTCGAATTGACTGGCCATTTAGCGGAATTACACATTGAGGGTTGAACACTTAAAAGGAGCACTACTACTACTAAACCAAGTCTCGACCCCAAATGAATTTCTTTAGTCGTGCCCTCCCCTAGTTAGTATAACCTATATAACCATGTGCTGAATTTCATTGTAAACTAACATATAGTCCCTGAACTATTAGAAGGAAATTGCATAAAATTTTGGATTTGAGGTTTTTATAGCATGTGGAATCCAATCATCTAAAAAAAATTGATAATGTTACAGTTCACCCTTTATCATATAACTGTATTAATTCCTATTTATACAATATTACTTTTTTTTCATTTTGTTTTATCCTTAGAATTGGAAGACAATTATCCATCAATGGATGCAGATATCTACATAAAGTTCTGAATGGATACATTTTTAAATGTCAAATATTTGGGACAGTTAATTAACATTAGAAGATCCCAATTTTTTTTAAAAACTTCCATAACCTAGAAACAGCTGAACAGAATTTTAAGAAATTTGAATTTGAGACTAATTTTATGATTATAAATTATCTAAATGAAAAAACCAGCATTTGTAATGAGATATAAATTATTTTTAGAAGTTAATCTATTTACAATATAATCTAGTTTTCTTCAAGCCATAAAGAGTAATATCAGTTTCATCCAACAGTAATGAACATTAAAAAAATTATTAAATATGTATTCTTTTCATGTTTATTAATGTAAAAAAAATTTAAGCCAGTATGAAGCATACACATTGAAAACAAAGTATTACAGACATAACCAACAATAAAAAAGGTATGTAAATACATAGTACAATGAACATTTCTAAAATAAAATAAATAATTATCTACAAAATAGTGTATATGCTCGAGTACATCCATATTGCAAATTTGATGCATCATTATAGAACTATTCATTTTACGTTGAGTAAATTACATTCAGAAAAAGAGTTCACAGACATCACTTTGAAATTAAGTGCAAGAGAGACGATAAACTAAAAGTATTATTAATATAATCTGAAACATAAATTACATCCATAATCTTTTTTAGAGTTCATTCTGAATTGTTAAAATTAAAATCTTAATTTTATCCATGAAAAAATATTATTTTATCAGTTTGTATTAAAGATGAAGAAGAAAAATATTCAAATTTTATATTAAACTATTATAAAGGAAAAAGTATTTCATACTCTCATTTAATTTTTGTTCGTATTCCAAACGAATCTCCTTTTCAATATCTTCTTTTTCTTTTGGCTTTGAAATGCCATCAAATTTTGATAGTAGATTTTGATTTTCTTTATACAGAACAAGAAATTGGTTTTTAGAATCATATAATCCATCATTGAGAATCTTTATTTCTTTTCTATAAAATAAAAGTTATAAAAAATAGTAAAAAAGAACAAATGAATTATTTTGTATTGACATAAAAACAATACCTTTACTAAAGAAAACACAACACAATAACTTTTATATAATCATTAATCAAATACTAAACTGTCATAATTCTAACTTAAAGTTAAACTATAAATAGAAGTATAACAAAATAATATAGGAAGCAGTGAAATGACCACAACAACATTAAGGCCATTAATTTTAGTGGAAAAAATTATTTTACTCACTGGAGCTCAGATATTTTATTCTCATATTTGAAACAAACATCTTTAAGCTCTGCATTAGCTTTTGCTTGAATCCTTTCTTTCTCTTTTCGCAGAGCATTTTCATGAAGTTCGAGCAACTGTTCTCGACACCTAGGGAAAAAAAAAACATTCACAATTTAACAGAAATAAAAGAGTTTAATCTTCTAAATTTGCAGACATGAAGAAAACAGAGTAATGAATGGTTCAAACTATTATACTTTTGAACCCCTCTGGATTTATTTTTCGAAAGATTACGGAGGAGTGAATAATTCTAGAAAATTAATGTTTACTTTAAGGTGGTACATCTGACTTTTTTAAAAAAATATTAATTACAGAAAATGCCCATTCTTATTTTTAATAATCTGCAAAATGTTTGATATTACAATAAAAACCCCCAATAACATCAAATGTAGACTTTACAGAAGAGAAAATGGGAAATAGAATTTTGGTTAACTTATAACTTAGTTATCCTTATGTGTGTACACACAGAGTGAAAGAGATAACTTGGCTTTGCCCTTTTGAAACATACTGTATTAACCCCTTAACTGCTGATTAAATGTTACACAATTTGCTATCCAGTGCCACCATTTTTCACATAGGCATGTGTATTAGGGGGAAAAGGAAAGGCATATATAATTTTTTCTTTGAAATAGGTAAATACTTTGCAAAAACTGTCACAGTTATTTTGTTGCATTCCAAAGCCTTCAGAATAGTTTTACTGATAGCAGAGAGAAGAAAAGATTCACATTTCTCGGAAAGACATATACGTACGTCTCGGGCATTTAACACACTAGTTGAGCAAGACATATATACATGCTTGTGGCACTTAAGGGGTTAACAAGACTTCTAAATGAGAATTTAAAAATCAAGCAGAACATTTACCTTTCCACAGCTTGTATCTTATCTTCCGCATGTTTTTGAACCAAATGAGTCATTTTCTTTTGAAGTTCTTCATTGTTTTCTAGAAGCATTTTTTCATTAGAAGATGCTAACTTCAGTTTCTCTGTTACGTCCTGTGATAAAGTTAAATATAAATAAATGGATGAAAAACATAGATAATAAAAATTATGAAAAAAATTCAAAGATTGCCAAATCTTTAATGTCACCAGAGGTTAACCTTTAAACATTTTAAATTTTAAGAGGTTAATCATTAATCATTAACATTTTATTAGCTTTTATCTAATATTTTTAAAAATGTTAGAAAGAAGAAAATCTAAGAAGCTAAAATAGCTAATAAGTTGTATAATTTTATAGATGGTATTAAGATTTGAAACAGAAATAAGATACTAAAATATTCAATTATAAAATTTAAGAATTAATTAAATAGTAAAAGAATAACTTATAATACAAAAAGTTCGTGAAACAAGTTTTATTGCTGGTATAAAACTCATAAATGCAAATAATTCAGCACTTTTCAGCATCATTCCTTTTTATGCCAAATTAGCCTATTTTGGCTTATTTTTTTCTTCATGAAACTAGACTTCTATATAAATACCAGTGCCAAGAAAGAAAGTTCAAACAGTGATGTATTGTTCCAGAATTTGTCCAAAAAAAAAATCTACAAGTGGTATGATTATAATAATAATAAATAAACATTAGTCTGATTAAAAATATTTAATAGTACTAAAACTGATTTTTAAATATACATTTAAGCAAACTTTTTTTGCACAATCACATTTGATACTTACATGTAAATTTATCTTTAGACCACTCAATTCATTTTCAAATGATTTGATTTTCTTTTCATAAAATGCTGTAGATGCAGATTCATTTGAAGAAAGCGAATTCACTTTATCTTCTAACTCCTTTATTTTTTTCTATAAAATGTGATAACATGATTGAGAAAAT
Organism: Trichonephila clavipes; assembly: GCA_019973935.1. Classification (NCBI taxonomy): domain Eukaryota; kingdom Metazoa; phylum Arthropoda; class Arachnida; order Araneae; family Nephilidae; genus Trichonephila; species Trichonephila clavipes. The sequence goes on along the minus strand of BMAU01004138.1, from coordinate 13,937 downwards.
TTTACTTTTATTTGTAATATATGTTAATTTAAAAGAATATTTTTTAAAATTTCAAAATAGTGCATAGCAATCATTAATTCTTATCAATATATCAAGAAATGATATATTGATGTACACAAACAAATTTATATGGAATGATTATATGTGTTTTAAGCAACTTATACCAAATTAAAATATTTTAGAATTTATCTACCTCTCAAAACTAATATCTACAAATGGAATCATATTCTTCATTTAGCAATATTAAAACTGTACTTTCTCCAGATACCTACTTTTGCTTCTGCATATTGAGATTCGAATGAGTCCACCTTTTTATGCAAATTTTTCATTTTGATTTCAGAATCATTTAATTGTTTCTTCAAAGCATCTTTCTCTGTTCTCAAAGATCTCACATTTTTCAAGGAATGCTCTAATTCTTTCTGTAAATTTAATTCCTTTCCTCTAAAAAAATAGATGAATATGAAATCTTATGTTCCAAAAGTTATATTATAAAAACACTATTATTAACAGAATTCTAAAATAAAAGTGACCAAACTAGACTCAAAAACTTTTTTCTCCAATAAAATAGTTTTACATTAACATCACTTTTTAAAAAATGTTAAAAATGGCTTGAAAATAAACACATGAAACATAAAGCACTTCACCTTTGCCTGTGTGTAGTCGCAAGTAACTTGAAACATTCATGGAGAATAAATACCTAATGTATTTATGATAAGAATCTACCATTAGAAATAATTGAACTCATTTTCATAAATTGTGTGATTACATAATTCTCATTTAAGTCTTATTTATAGAAAATAAGATTTAAATGAGAGAGCTTTTTTTTTTGCTCAAGAACAAAAATATTTTTATAAATACAAACATATTTTACTTTCATTATTCGTAAATAATTAAAATAATGATTAAAATTATGGAAATGAAAAAATCTGTTAATCTCACTTCAGATTATTTTCAACACTAAAACTTTAATCTGGTGTACATTAGAAATTGCAAATATTATCCAACAACTTAAGAAAGAATACATAAAAATAAATAATAGAGTCCCCAGCAATTAATAATTATAATATTTATATTATAATTCTTTACACTACTCTAACTTTTACATTCTTCTAAAAATTGTACTTTTCTTATTTTTAAAATACAATTTTTAGAAGAATGTAAAAGTTAGAAGTTACTAAATATACATGTTAAGCTAAGACTTAGAAGGGGAAAAATTAAATTAATTCAAGATATCTTACCTTCCATCTAATGTTTCATGTAGCTTTCTATTTGAAAATGCCATTCTCTGAAGTGCTTCAGATGTTTCAAGCTCTGTTTTTAAAGATTTGATTTCATTCTAAAAATCAGCAAATTATGAAAATTAAAATTATATTTCAAAGTTTATACTGATTATACTCAAAATTTTCAAAAAGGCAATTTTTTTGGACAAAATTATTTCAGAAACACACACAAGAACTTTTAATAAGTATAATAGTAAATAATGTTTTTTTAAAAAACAAGTAATACAAAATTTTTTTTTTTACAATTAATTCCTACTAAGATAAACAAAGAAAAGTTTTATTTCAGCTACTTTTTATTAAATAGTTACAATTAATATAAATATGTATATACATATGACAGAATCACAACATTAAGTGGTAATTAATTTTTATTAATTATCATTAAAATATTGAATTGTCATCTAAAACAATCGCATATAGAAAATTTCAGTTCAACTGAATGCTTTAAAACGTGAGAAAAAAACCTTTTCATGTTTTGACACAAGTCACCAAAATGGTCGCTAAGTCACCAAAAATGATGCCAACGTGGCTGTATTTGTAATTCTTTGAATAAGTTGTAATCAATTAATTTTTATTAATTATGATTAAATTATTGAATTGTCATCCAAAATAATCACGTATATAAAATTTCAGCTCAATTAAGCGCTTTAAAATGTATTTTATTAACGATTGAAAATTCCACCAAGATAAATAAATATATGGAGAATGTGAGCTAATAGTAGGAATTAATTGAAAAAGAGAAATAAATACTGATATTATTTAAATTATACTTAATTTCGTTTTTATACAATAGATACAATCCTGTAGAATATGTTTAAACAAAATTGTATCTATGGAAAAATAGAAGATTGATCCCAGTTTTTTCAAGTCAACAAAAACAGTACAATAGATCATGAGTTTTGATGGTAGAATCTTAAACATTTTATTTCATAAGATTGTTTTCATGAATTATAGCTGTAACGTCGTGTATAGCTAGTATAAAAAAATGTTACTGCCTAATATAAAATAAAAGCATTGTTTATTTGCTAAACAATTTGTTAATCAAGCAATAGAATTCAGTCCATATGCCAAGCCGATGCAGTCAGTCTATATTCCATTCTCAACGCCCCTGGCGTTCATCGTCTTTCCACTCCAATCTCGGACTAAACCCTTTTCTCCATCCAAGGCCGGCTCCTCTCTCTCTCCCGACTCTTTCTTCTTCCGTCTCCTCTCTCTCTCCCGACTCTTTCTTCTTCCGTCTCCTCTCTTTTTTTCTTTTCTCCTGAAAAAGAACCCTTTTAAACACCAGGGGTGTGTTCACAACACGCCCCTTGTCCCTTCTTATTGGCAGGTCACAAAAGTCTCTTGGCTCCCTAGTCTCCTCCCTCTGTTCTCTAAGCTCTTCTCTCCTAAAAAAAAGACCCTTTTAAACAACAGGGGTGGGTCCACAACATGCCCCTCGTCATTTATCATTCGCAGGCCACAAAATTCTGCCCACGGCCTCATTAGCCCTATTCGCGTACGGAACTCACAATCACACCGTCTGGAATGTACTGCCGCCGCCAGATTTCTCGTTCGACATCTGGACATTTTGTTCATCGCACTGTCTTTGTTCCTTTGAGCCATTCTCTAATCATCTGCCTAGGCGACAGTGTTCTCCGTTAGATAGGCTTCGTCTATTATCAATGGGTGCAGGAACTCCTATGTCCATTATGATTTTCAGTCAGAGTGTCGTCACGGATCCGAGGACAAACAATAAACAATGACCCTTAGCCATGTACACTGGTCATTTTACAGCTGGTGGATCGTAAAAATTCAGGGACAATCGATGGGTGTGAGATCACAACAATCGAAGACGTTGTACTTGTTCCTTAACAGCTGGTGAAACCATAAAACTTATCGTGAATCGAAAGATGGGGATTCACAACAATCGACGATGTCACATAGCCAATATAGCATCATTAAGGGTCTTCTTTCCTTTATGGGTCCTTTGTTCATTTATGCTTCCTCTTTATGGGCAGTAACATTACCAAACAGCTAAAGATGTCTAGTCTGTCAAAAGCACTTGTTTGCTTATCAGCTTGAGATTCGATAACCAATACAAAATCTCCTTGTCATGTATCTCATTCTTAGTTTTCTTATTCTTTCGCATACATTAATCATCTTGTTTGGAATTGTTAGCTCAATATTTTGATATTCGTAAAGCAGATGAAATTTCATACTGAGGTTGCAAAATCTAGGGAAATCTCACAAATGGAAATCGCATTACATTCCTAGTCTTCAAAGACAGTTATAAAATAAAAGAAAAGCAACTTTTTCTTTTAAGAATTTGGATCAATTCTGTTAAATCAAAATAAGTTGTGTAAAAAGAGTTAAATTGTGTTAAATCAAAATACTCTAAAAAATACACCCAATTTGTGTAAACACAGAATTGGGTGTATAAGTTTATACACACTCTGTACATATAGTAATATTTCAAACTTATTGCTGTTACATAAATGCTTTAATCAACAGAAAATTACAACTTTCATAGTATTAATTCTGAAAAACTAGAAAATTGAACTATTTTATTCATTTTTTAAAGATTATATTGATTCAAAGTAAAGCAAGTAGGAAAATATAAATCATGAATATTCACTAGCCATATTTTAAAAATGAAATCAATATGAAATAAATATGTACAAATTACAAATATTCAATTAGATTATTTCGATTATTTAAAAAATTAATAAGTTTTAGTCTAAATTTTCTTACAAGAATACGAAATGCAAATAACACATATTATTCTATTTCATTTATTGCAAACAATTGAGATAAATTTAAAATGCTCAGCGATTTGCAAAAATAATATGTATAGCTAACAAGTATTACAAGCAATCTATTTGCATTACTGCTGCAAAGAACATTTCCCCCCCATTTTGTAAGTAAAGTTGCTTTTCCTATAGCTCTTTAGTTACTATTTATAGATGAATTATTGTCCTAACAGTATTACTTATTTATTCACCAGATGAAAATTTCATAAAGAACTAAATCAAGAATAAGGGTATCATAAAAATGAATTATTCCTTTTTTTGTAAAAATAAAACCAAGGGAAAAAATATATATTTACTCTTAATATAGAATTCTCCCTCTCAATATTTGATTTTTCTTCTTCTATCCGCTGAACTTGAAGCTTAAGGCGATTAACTTCTTCAATAGTACCTTTGCAAAAATAAATTTTTATGTTTCAATATTAATAAAGACCAGAAATAATTTGATGATGTAATATTAACTTATAAATATGACCACTTGATGTACAAAATGAAAACTTTAATCATTAGATATATCTTAAACAAAATTTTTCATCCTTTAAACAGTCAACAAAAATTACGAGTTCGTAATAACAAGTAGTTTTTCTCATATGTTGAACCAGATATCATCAAACATAATTTTTGCATGAAAAATTCAACAAATCCCTATTTTCATAAGCACCATATTTTTCCAAATCTTAAAACATGAAAAACTTCCAGTAAAATGATTCAAATTAATATCAGGTACTGATAAACGATATTTGCCTAAAAGGGACACAAGCACATTTTTTTTTGCATTCTAGTATTCTAACTATTTCCTAAGACGTTTCAGTTACGTTTATGGTTTTTCACATGCAATTTAGTTAATTTTACAAAATGTTTTGTAATCCTGCATGTGTGCTTCTCTTATCTATATTTATTCATATTCCTTTATTCTTCAAATAAACTATATTTTTGTTACAAAAAACTTCTTTAAGTTTGAAAAATTAGGAAGTACAACACACTCAGTAGAGCTTTAGAAGTAAAATATGAAACAAAAACTTTTCTTTCTTACTTTGAAGGTTTTTATATGTACCAAAAAATGTTTCTTGTTTGAAAATTTCAAAAACCTTGTAAAAGCTTATTTTCTTAAAAAATATATGTATTAATAGCTTAACTTTTAGATCATAATATGGAAAAAAAAAAATCTTGATGTATTTCATGCATTTTGTAAAAAAAGTGGAAAAACTCAAATATGTAATTTTAAAAATGTCCTACAAATATCAGTGTAATTTTTCTATTTTTAGAATTATTGGTATCAGTAAAATATTGTATAGTAAATGAATTTTGTGATTCACTTTCATTAATTGGAATAAATACAATACTCATTCAATTAGACATGGTATACCACATTTTTGAAACTTTAATTTATTCAAGTATAATTTTTCATTATGTTTTTAATTTTTGTTTCCATAGATAATTCTTCTAAGGGAGATAGGGTAAATGCAGATAAAATATTTTATTAGTTTTCAAATATTTATTTAAGAAATTAATACTTTTCATTCAATTTTGTAATAATGAAATTGAAATTTTTCGATACAAAAATAAAAATTTCGATTCAAAAATTAAAACACATTCATAAATCTTAAATAGCCCACAACATCAATGTTTTGAATATAATGTGCTAGTATAAAACTATAAAATCTCAATTCAAGTTTATTGCTAAAATAAGTTTCTGCACAGCAAATTAGGAAAAAATTTAAAGATTATCTTAAGTCCTGTGCTTTGTTTTTTAACTCACAAACTGAATTGTCAAAAATTTCATAAATCTATCGCAAGTTTTTTAATTTCTTCTTGATAAGAGACCTCTTTTCTTTTCCAGCATTTTTTTAACAATCAAAATAACTTAAAATGAAAGACAGAAATGATTAAGTTAAAGAGAGAAAAAATCACTTACAAGACTAATAAAGTAAAGAATAAATATACTAGTTAGAAATAGTTATAAGAAGGGGGGGAGAGGGATTTTTATATAAGCCTGAAAGAGGAAGCTCTTTTCTTTCACCCCTCTGAATACAAAACAGATTGGTTGATTGATGTTTTGGATTCAAGAGGCGCCAAGGTGATCTGAAAGTGGTTTATAGGGGAAAAAAGTACTTGGTCGCTATTCTGACAAATGCCATAGCTTAAGGGGCTGTTCCTATTGGTGGAAGGATTGGCCAGTCATCCCCCTTTGTAGAAATATTAACCCACTGTTCTTAATTATATAGTGGTTGTTATTATTTCAGTCTTTGAGAGAGAGAGAGAAGGTATTAGAACTAAAACACTGTTGGCTATGAACTTGTGATTATAATCTGGGTTTAATAGAAAAGTAGAATGAATAGAATAGAAATAAATAAAAATAAAAAAAGCAGCAATTAATAATATAAGTGAAATTGAAACTTTAAAGGAAAAAAAAACCATGAAATTAAAAAAGAAAAATTATTTGACATTAATTTAAATACCTGATTCAAGATACTGCTGACACTTTTTTTGAGATATTTCAAGCTCCTGAGACATTTTATTCACCCATTCAGCTTTTTCTATTTGCAATTTCTGATACTTTTGTTGCAATTCTGAATTTCTCAAAATTAGCTCTTCAGCTTCTTTAACCTGAAAATTTGTATTATAAAAAGTAAAAAACTTAATTTAATAATGTAAAATTTTTGAGAATAATTTGCATAAATTTAAATTACATCACTGATAAACAAATAAATTTACTAAAGCTAAAAAAGATAAAAATTTCAAATACTTAATAAATATTTTTTTCCAATAAACAGAACATTTTGGAACATTACATTACTTATGAATCTCATAATCAATGTCTTTGAGTAAATCAACTGAGAATGATAAAAAAAAATAAATAAATAAATCACACACAATGCTGTGTATTATTTTTTCTTATGAAACATTATACGATATATAGTTGCAATTGTTGTAAATTTGTATTGATCATAAATATATCAGAGGTGTAACATACACCCCCGCATTGTCAGGGACTCTAGGGGGCCCAAAGCTTGACTGACACAAAGTACGTATTTGGCCTAGGGCTCAAACCGGAGTTTGCAGAGGGGCCCTAATACTCTTTGTTATGCCACTAGTATATATACAATGAATGGTTTATAAGCAAACTTTGAGTTTTGTTAACTTGTCTACTCAAACAAAGAGGTGGCGGACTATAATCTTAAATGATGGTTTATGAAGCGACGGTTGGTGGGTCGTGCTCTGCAGCTAGTCTACAGGAATAATGACTGTAGACAAAAAATCACTACCAGCACTATCTGCACATGCCAGTCATAACAATATAAATAATTATTTAAAATATGAAGAAAAGAAAGTAGCTAATTATATTAAATTGTCAAAAACAACTATTGGGTCAAGAAAAATTTTTAAAGGAAAAAGGAATTTAACCATTTTTAGAGAGAGGTTTATACTATTTGATAATAAAATATACACAGACAAATATTGAAAAAGCAGACAACTAATTTATCATGGATAGACAAAATACATTGCTGTCAAAACTATAATTTTAAGTAATTATTAACTTTAAAAGACAAATATTTCTATATTAAATTTGAAGACAATTTTAAAATAACTGCAGGAATTTAAATAGAATTTTCGATAATGCTATCATACATACGAAACACATTTTACAAATAAAAAGGAAGAAAATAAAATGTTTTATTACTTAAAACATTTTTTTAAAAAAATTTAATAAATTAGCATTCAGTTGGTTTTAAACAAAAGATGTTTCATTAAATAAAAATAATAGCAGTTTGCTCTTATTTACCTTTGAATTCAACTTTGATTGGATTTGATCAATGCTTCCTTTAAACTTTAAAGTATCTTTTTCATAACGTAATTTCATTTCTTCTAAAATTGCATTATGTTGATCACGAAGACGAGACATGTTTCCCGATCGATTAAGTTCATTTAATTGTCTTTCGAGCATTTGAATTGTAACATTGGAACTTTCCAACTTTGCTTGAATCTGTAACATAGTCATTAGAAAAAATTAATGAATATATTTATTTATAAAGCAAATTTAGATTATTTCATTGAAATTTAAAACATATAAAACTCCTTTTTTTTAAAAAAAAAATGCTTTTAAAATTTTTATGAAAATATAAAAAGTTAAATATATTAATGGTTAATAACATTCCCCACCCCCCCAATGGACTGCATATTGGTAATGGGTTCAGTTCAAGTCACGTTATAGTTACATGATAATGATAACCACGTGTTTTTAAGCCAATCAGTTCAAAAACTCACATGTCATCATAGTCTCACGATAAAGCAATCTAGCGTTTTCAGCTAATCAATTCATGTGCTTCATTGTTGCCAACTTTTGATCTTTTCTGAGTGAGTGATTTTGGAGTTTTATGGCGCAAGAGACGAATTCGGCCATACTGTGCCAAACATTTGCTTAAATTTTAAAAATAATTAAAAGTGTAACGTACTGATATGAACAAACTTTTTTTTTTAGAATATTAAAAAGCAATTAAATGCCAAATTAAATTAAGAGCCAAACATTTAAAATTTTAACATAACATTTCATAAAATATGTAAAAAACACTAAACATATAGTTTCAATAAGTTAAAATATCAAATCATGTAAAAAACTGTTTTCGAATGATAAAATCTACCATAATTTGGTGGAGGATATCCCCACCAAGTCTTTTAAAAAATAGACAAATGAAAAATGTGAATTTATAACAATGTTAGAGCAGTCAAGGTTTTATGAAAAAAATGTTAGTTCCTACTTTTCTGAATCATGTTGGGGTTACCATGCGCAAATATTGGTCAGGATTGTTTCACCAGTATTGCCCCATGACGAATTTATCTGCAGGATTTGGTTCAAGTTCGTCCTCCACATCATAAGTTATCATGTCTTCCTCATCTGTTGCATATTCTGTAGGTGCTGACTTTCTAGATCTATGTGAAGCCATTTTTATTTCAATTTCTGGTTTTTGTACTTTTGGGCACTTTCTTCTATTTCTTGAATTTCGTTTTACACACTTTGGGATTTTAGGTGCATTAGAATATTCACTATTGGATGTAGTAGGGACAGACTCTGGTAAGGGAACTAATGGTTGAATTTCAGCTGAAAGTGCAGCAAATTTATTAGAAGTTGTAAGAGGGTGGGTTTCAGTTTCTAACGATGAAGCAGAAGTATTCAGGTTATTGCAAAGGGAAGTAGTTGTAGGAATGGTTATTGGTAACAAAGACTCACTTTGTATTGTTGCAGATGTGGAAGGAAGTAGATGTGCTTGAGTTGATGAAGATGATGTGGAGACTGCAGGCATTGAAGACGAAGTAGAAATTATAGGAGACAAACATTGTAGAGGAGGGCAGATTATTTTTGTTATGTTTGGATCTGTTTGTGTAGTTGTGGATATAGCTGTAGGTTTTGTAACTTTAGCATATGTCTGGGATGGTTGAGGAACTATTAGTTTGCGTGCTTCTGAGTAAGAAATATTTATATTTGTTTTAATTTCCTGAATTTGTTTTTCTAACTTCCCTTTTGGGCCTAATTTCGAATCCGATGCATGAGATTGTAAACAATTAATACATTTTGGCTCTACAGTCCATGGAAGAATGACCAGCGGACGCACATCTAGAGCATGTCAATTGACCTCGGCAGGAAGTTTGAGAATGTCCAAATCTCGGACACTGAAAACAGCGCAGAGGATTCGGTATGTATGGACAGATTTTGCAGTTCAAATATCCGGTTTTAATAGTAGCAGGTAATTTCGGACTATTGAAGGTTAAAATTCTATGCTTAGTAGGTAAATGTTTTGAGTCTTTTTTTATTGTAATTCTTCTATCCTGGGTAACACCCTGGTCAGAAAGTCTTTCGAGAATTTCTGTTTCTGAAGCGCACAAAAGGTCTGATTCAGATATGACACCTCGACTAGAATTCAAAGATTTGTGAGGAGAAACTGTTAATGTGGAGTCTAAAAACGTTTTTGCCATCAAGAAATATTTTGATTGTACAGCAGATGCCGTTTCAATTAATAAAACACTGGAAGGTAACTTTCGAACTGATTTTGGGTCTCCACTGATCCTTTAAGAGCCTTTTGCATGGCAAAGGGAGACTTCAACATTTTGTTGTTGGATAACGACAAAATTAAAAATCGTGAATGCTTTGCAATATCGTCAATGTTTGGGTTGAATAAAACAAGGCCTTTACCCCGGCACAGCAGCATTGGATCCATAAGAACGCGTACACAACTTCGTTCTGGCGTGCCTCCACCCACCACAGAGTCCAACAAGGGAGGCAGTGCGCCGGTCATCTGGCCAAAAACCAGGCACGGCGCTTACCTGGAGTACACCCAGAATATAATGCTACAGCATCAGGGCAAGGATCCAACGGGTAAACCCAACACCCCTTATCTGCAGCACTAACCCTACAGCAGTGTCTCCCCGGGGACAATGAAGAGAGGTACCACCAGCCGATTGACAGGAGCGGGCTCACTCCTGCCACCAGTATACAGTGAAGCATGGGCCAAAGAGAACGCAGAGGTATCCCTAGGCCACCAATCTCCTCCATACGGGAGGAGTATGGGCAAAGGGAACGCAAAGGATCCCCAGAACACCATTTTCCTCCTTATGGGAACATGGCAAACATACAGGTTGGCTAACCAACGGTGTTAATCGAACACAAATAAAGGAACACAATCAAAATATTGAAAGAAATCTAAGAAAAACTAACTAAACTAACTTAATACAAAATATAAACCAAAATATGTTAATAAAAAATAGCAAGTTTTTTCATTAGAAAAACTAAATTTGAACTACGTTCATTTTGTAATATAGGCCTGTGGTCTGGATGGGAAAAGAATAAAAGACGAAATTGTATGACAAGATAAAGGGTCGAAAACAGAGAAGGATCACTAGGGCACCCCGAGTTCGTGAAGCTCGTGTTTACCAAAGATAGTAAACCCCGTGGGAAAAGGAAAAGATCACTAGGGTACCTCGGGATTGTGACACCCGTACTCACCTAAAGAAGGTGAGCTCCCTGAGGGGTTGATCTTTTCTGAAACTTTCACTTAAAAAATACAATTTTTCAACAACAATAATGCACATATAAGTAGACAAAATGAATTTTATTTAAAAGTACTTGCATAAAATAAGATTTTTTTATAACATTTGAACATTTTTATCCAATTACAAAATTTGAAATTTTACCCAAGTTTTACAAAAAGAACAAAAAGTACAATTAGTTTGATGTCTGTTTTGAATTCAATGGAGAACCTGTGTTTGTCTTCATCATGTGACCATCATGAATTAAGCCTTTACAGACATGCCAAATCCCTAAATCTAAGAGCCAATTCATGGTGGCACCATCAGTGGTGACTCTCGCTACCAAATTTTGACGCTTAAATTAATTTTAATTCAAGCTCTCGTCAGATGTTAAATAATGCCGTGATTTAATTTTGTCGAGAGTGCCAGAGCCAAATTGATACTCAAGGAATCTTTTATATAATATTATTAACAAGATTACGACATTTATTAAAAATAAGAAATCAAAAGTAAAAAAAATAAGTTAGAAATTAGGCAACATTTCTAGACTTTCAAATAAAAAAATATTAAATGTTAAATATTTAATAAAGAGTTTCAGTAGACATTGGATTATAACATTGTGACGTCTTACGCATCTTTTCTTTAACAAGTCCTTTGGGTTCTTTGGGCCAGAATTAATGGCAACTCTTTTCCAACCAAATCCAAGAAACGAGATGTGAAGAAGAGATGCAAATAAACGGACTTTAAATATAGGATCTTAGAGTAAGCGGTATGGCAATGTAAAGGAATGTTAGACAATTGATGTGGCAGTTGATGATTATTGCAGTTCGTGGTTCAAGATTTAAGTTCTACGTGTCGTGGATAAATATATTGGTGTTCGACTAGAAGTTAGCCGTCAAGCTGCATCCTATTGCAGATAAAGACAAGTAGCATTACGGAATAATATAAAGTAGGATTGATTACTTATTAGTAGAATTGAGGATTAGGCGGTTCGTTTATTGAGATTGGTCTGAATTAGATTAGATCATAATATAAATATATATATTGTGTGTTGCGTATTGCGTCATCGTAGATTCTCTCATATTAATTATTATAATTATATTTTTTAAAGGTTTAAGTTGAATTCTTAATAAAGTCATATTAAGATAATGTTTGATCCGAGTTCTTTCGCTAATCCTACATCTCTAGCTCACGCTGATACTTCGAGAGATGTACTTCCAAGGGGAGGTACATCACAACATGATTCTCATAAAGAATTACAAAATATCTATGAAATGCAATCAAAGAAAAAGAAAAGATAAATAAAAAAGTAAAACAATAGAAAGGATAAATATATGACACATTCAGTTTATTCTTAAAGAATATTTATATAAGTAAAAGAATAATAAACATATATTTGTTTTGAAATACTGTCTACGAAAAAATAAATCTTACTTCCTCTTTGACTTTAGTCATAGAAGAAAGTTGCGATTCCAAACCAACAACCTCTCCCAGTAGCTTGTTTTTCTCTTGCATGTAACCAGACACTAAATTTTGAGATTCTTGCAAGCTAGATGTAAGTTCATTCTTTTCACCTAAAAATATTGTAAAAAGTTAGCAATATAAATAGTGCTTATAATTAAAAACGCATAATCACTTTTGTTATTTTAAGTTAAGAGAGAATGAAAAATGTCCTTTTTAAAATAAGAATTGATTAATTCATAGTGAAGAGATGGGAATTTGATTTGATTTAATATTAACGTCACACTGTTCAGCTACACGAGGGCTTTTGGCGACGGACCACGTAATTTTGAACCATGGTCAAGTGACGTGGATGACACCTGAGCTGGCACCCCCCTCTCCTAACTACCACACCACACCCAACGGGAGGACATTTCAGCTCTCGACAAATTTAACGTACATCGCTGCCCTACATGGCGGGTCTTTGGTGGTACTGGGCTCGATCTCCTGACAAGGCAAGCCACGGTCCGATACCTATACCACTCGGCTACCGCAGCCACCGTGAGGAGATGGGAAAGGGAAACAAACAGATAAAGATAATTTATGACAAATAATAATTTGGGAGAATATATGTTCAAATTTAGCTCTTTGTGGGCAGCAGGGGAGTAAAGTGAGCATGAATGCAGTCATTTTTTTCAAGAACAGATGAAAAATGAATACTTTCATTTCTCAAAAAAATTATGAAAATAATAATACATGAAAAATGTTTTGAATAAATAAAATACACCAAGAAAAAAAAATGGAAATACAATCCAATAAAGCTTAATGCAACAGGGAACATACATCAAAATATCTGTAATTGTTCAACTTCTTGCTCGGAAAGTCTTTCCACCTACAATATTCCCTTTTTTTCCTGGTAGAAGGAGTGTACAACAACTTATCCCCATGAGTCATAATCAATAACATGAGAGAAATAAAAGCAGTTACTAGTTACCAATACAAAACTTAATAATAAGAGCCACTATTGAAATTTCATCAATAATTGTTCAACTCCGATTGATCCCCATTGCACTCTGAAGCAACATGAAGGCTATTGGCAAAGAACCTCATTATTTCGAACAAAGGTCAAGTGACAAGGATGATACTTGAGCTGGTGTCCTGCTCTCAAAACTTTCCCACCACATCAGCAAGAGGACCTTGAGCCTCAACAGACTTAATGCACATCATTTCCTCTACACATCTGGTCTTCAATGGCTGTTCAAGCACGCGCAGTGGGCGCCGCACGGCGGTGATTAAGTGTATTTAGTGAAACGAGGATTAAGAGTTTTCAGAGTGTGTGGGAGATCAGACGAGCGAGAGCGCAGAATTACGGTGCCCATCGTAAGTGTTCCGACATACTCCCGAGCAA